>JASSRZ010000086.1:11971479-11982525 GCA_032164315.1 Malacoctenus gilli | reverse complement strand
TGCATTGTTTATTATTTTGCTGTGTTAGAGGGTCAATGACGGCTGACTTTCTTCCTATTGCTTGAAATCCACCCGAATAAACCGATTCCTCCATGAAGACCTGCTTGTTTCACCTTCGTCCTTCAAGGACGTTTTGAACTTCGCCGAGAAATCTGCGCGGGGGAATCAAAACAGCTCCCTTCAACCGAAAAAAAACGGGAGGTAGCACAAAAAAAAAACAAAACATTCAAACCGCCGGCATCTGTTATTTGGTAGATAGACACATGGAGATTGTGATAGCATACATGAAATATCACCATCATTATTGGCCACCCAGCACATCTGACAGATGGCGCCCATCTCCAAATGGCTGTCGTTGTCTTATCTGGGCAGCGGCAGATTGAAATGTTAATGAGGCCTTTTGATCAGCGGCGGCCCTGTCTGTCAGGCTAGCCTTTAAACTGATCGGTTTGTTTGTCCGCGGGATATAAAAAAAAAAAAGGAAGAAGAAATAAATAAAGAAGAAGATGGAGCCTCCAGCCCGCTGACCTCTTCGCCCAGTTCAGAGATACAAATAGTTTTGTTTTTGTTTTTTTTGTCTGCTGCCGCCGGTTCTGCTGCTCGCCTCCTGCCGGGTCCGGCTATCGATTCGGCCTTAAAAAGAAAGACAGAAGAAGAAGGGGACTTTGATGGGGAAGAAGGATTTTGCGCGTGGAAATCCGAAATGGTGATGGGTTCGGTGGGGAGGAGGGAGGGGGGGGGGGTGTCATCAGCAAGCAGAAAGTGAAAGAGACTTAAGCCCGGAACAGCGAGAGAGGAGGTGCCGAGAAGAGGGGGGAAAAAAGGAGGAAATGGAGCCGGCAAACAAACGCGTTCATCCCAAAGTGGAGATCTTTGATGCTGCTCGCTCTGCAGTCACAGTGGAGATTATCGCTTCATTGTGACTGACAACGGCGAGCGGGATGAATGGCTCTCGCGTGTCACCGCGCGCCTGTCATCGCAAACGCAGCCATTAGCCAGAACATCCGCCGTGCAGTGTTAATATGGGGGCCGATTGCAAATTAGTCCCGTGGGAGGAGTCGCCAGGCTTTTCCAGGAATCGTGTCTGAGTCTTCCTCCTCCTCCTCCTTCCGTACGTTGGCTTCGTTTAGTAAACGATGTCCTGTACACGCTAACTGCAGGACGCCAGCAGCAGCAGCCACTCTGCAGCCTGTTTTGCTTCAGCTTCAATTGTGGCTTTTGTTTACGGATGAGTCTGTTTTGGTGGCGTTGAGTCGATCTGACTTGTAAGTTTAGAGTCCCACCAAACTTGTGTTGACGTCGTGGAGGGATGTACACAATACTGCGAGCACCTTTGATTTTTAAACAGCGATGGGAGCCGAGCAGCCGCCCGCGTCTTCTAATTTCCTTTGCAGCCCCCCCCCCCATGCATGCTCTATGTGCTGCCATCAGGTTTCAAGAGCCCCTGTGATTCACAGATGAAAAGAGGCACACCTGCATCATCTGGAAAACAATCTATTTTCTCATCTCGTCCGTGCACAAAATTTAAAGAGACAAAAGGAAGAGAAGAAAGCGTCTGTGTGCCTTTGCAATTAGTCGAAACTTCAAACTGTAAAAATGACGATTGTGTGCACGAGAAAGTTTCAGTAAAGCTGTGTGCCTGTCAGACTCTCTCTTCATCACCTGCGGCGCGTTGGTTCATTCGCCGACATTCCCGGTGGTTCAGACGAGCCGCGAAAAAAAAAGTCTTCCGAGGCACAGAGTCCTCCTGACCTGATTCGGATTCCTGAAGGAACCTTTGACCTGGATGATTGAGGATATGCAGCGAGAGTTCGGGTGATGAACGGGAAGGATGCGGCGACGTCTTCACGGTTATCAACAGCATCTCGTTCCACCGGATTAAGTAATGAGACCCCTCGGGGGCTCCTGTGTGCCTTCTCCCACCACAGAGCTGCTGCTGCTGCTGCTGCTGTCCCTGCTTATTAGTCCTTGATTGCAGTCATCCACTGTATGACACCCCTGCACCTGTGCATTGACTCTGGATGTGTTTACATGATGCTGTTTATCGCAGCTTCTGCAATATCGCTCTGTGCCGCCGGAGCCTTCAAGGCCCGAAAACTCGCCGAACAACCTTTTCCAGCCTCCTAAAGAGAATATCTTCACTTTTACAGTCGGAAAGAATAAAAGTTACTATTTTTTTTCACTCCTGGCAGAAAAAGTTTCAGAGCAGCGAGATTTCATTACAATATCTTACTGGTAATTGAAAGACTGGAGATTTCCCTGTGGGTTCAGAACTTTTACGGCGCTCTGGGCTTTTGAAAACATCGGGGGTCTTTGATCCTGAATCTGAGGAGCGTTTGATACGGGAGAAAACGCTGGAGTTTGTTTTCCACTGTGAGCAGAGAGGCGAGAGGACCGGAGGATGCCGCCGGGCGAGCCCGGATGGAGGGCGAAATCGGCGCCCGAAAAAAAAGAAAAGAAACAATGCCCTTAATTAGCGGCATTCAAAGAACGCTTCTGAGCCGGCGCTCCGTCTGCGCGGCCGGGGCGAGGGTCACGGGGCGCTCCGAGTGGCCCCTCAGATGCGCCGCTTAATGTCACTCCATCATTGTTCCAACATGAGACGTACAATGTCTCATTTATCTCACTGTTCACTCCTCATTAGCCATGCCACACTCGGAGAGCGTCTCTGGGGGCCTAATGGCTGCAATTAGCCGAAGAGCTGCTGTGTGGCACGAGTATCATGGCGCACATGACACCCCGACCCTCACGCGCGCGCACACACGCTGCAGCTGGAAACCTGTCACAGGGAATTGCAGCTCTGGCGTGTTGAGTGAGAGTCAGACTGAGGCGGGAGACAAACCCAGCAGGCAAAGGCCGACTTTCTCCTGCATTCGCTAATAACGCCGGGCTGAGGGTGCCAGGCTTGATTCCATTTGCTGTCAGGGTGAGGACCACTGGGCCAGGATTAGCACTGGGGGTGGGGGAGGGGGGGGTGCATGAATTGGAAGCTGCTTCATTGAGACCTTTTAAAAATGTGTCTTAAAGTGCCTCCATTAGCTGTATTTAACGCACTTCATCCGTTCAAATGTAATCTGAGCCCCGGTGGATAAACAATGGACTGCGGCGGCCGCTGGCACAGATTTTCCATGTTTTAGCTTCATTAGCTAATCCTCATTTCGCTGAGTGATTCTAATGTACAGTGAAGAAAATTGACAGGTTGGGCTGAATGATGTAATCCAATTACTGGAGTCATGGCCTGTGTGTTAAAGCAATCAGTACACTTAATTCCACTGTTTTGGATAACTGACTTGTTTATTCGTCATTTCGGGTGGTTTTTTTGGTGCTCATTTGCTTTGTGCAGTTGGTTTCAAAACGTATCGGAACGGTAATGGATTGATTGGTTGATTAGCTCGTACGCTGAATTGAATCCTTTGCAGCCCAGAGGCTCTCCACTGGGTGCAAACTAATCTGTGTCTGATTGAAAAATATTTGATTGCACTGAATATTCACACATGAACGTCTGCTAAAATTTAAAGGCTTCAGCTAATGATTGTTAAGTGTTACATTTGACTTCAATCCTTTGCAGAATGCTGCAGGAAGAGTTACTGTTTTAGAACGGGAAGAACAGCATCCGACAGTTTTTTCTGTTGCCTCGTAAATTGTTTCTTCAGTCTCGTGAATTTATTGAGCAAAAACTTGATAATTCACGTGAAAACCGATCCACAAAATCGAACGCTTCATGCTGCGATCCATGTGTTTCATAACTTCCTCCACCAACACTTCCACCTCGTTATCACGTCTCTGTGTCAGCGGGCTTTCTGCCGCCTATCCAGTCGATTCGCGGCAGAGACGAGACAAAGTCCTCATCGAAACAATCTCCTGCTCACACATGCTGTCAGTTGCATGATTGTTCAATCCACTCATCCATGAACAAGTAAGTGCCGTTATGAGGAATCTTTGTAAATCTGTCCTGGACTTGTTTGTTTTTGAGGCCAGGCGTGATCGTCTTACTGGTCTGAGTGGAAATCGAGAAAGTGGAGTTTGCTTTCTGCTCCAGATCTGGAGCTGGCAGCGCTTACAAACGCTGCTGCCACCGTGGACCCACATTGTGTGTGATACAATCACACTCCTGTTGTTACCTCCAGATTTCAGTCTTTGATTCATCTGTAAACGTGGCTTTTATTGGTCATCCAGCCCCAAAAGATACAGCTGGTGTATTGTCACCATTTGGCTGATTGCAGTCTTTTGTCTCTTATTTATTAAACTCCTGATCTGTGCTGAAGATGCTTTTCAATCTCTTGGTGGCCAGACGTGGATGCGTTGACCTTCTGATGGAGTGGTCGCCGTCGGCCCGCCCGCCTGCGCTTTAGATACCACTGATCCCATTTCACAGCGTGTTCGCGGCCCTGATTTGATGCGCGAAAGCTCCGAATAACAGCTTGACCTCTGGCACGCCCGCTTCGTCGCGGTGCCACGTTTTCACACCGCCGCCACGACACTCAGTCAGTTCTGCTCTGCTGCAAACTTGCGTCAAAGCTATATTTATACCAGGTGAGCAATAACTGGCAGCCAACTTGCTGGAAGACGCCTCAGATGAGTCAGAGCCAACCGTGATTCATCGGAGTCAGACGGATAAAGAAGCTTCTCCTCTGGAATGAAGGAGTTTATCACGGTCAGGCTTAAGACACTCGTTTATCATGGCGCTTCCCACTTTGTTCTTTGCATTTTGTGTTCTGCTTCCAATGGAGCGCGGCTGCCGTGCTTCTCCATGACTGAGGCGAGGCTCAGCGGTCTACGGGAGCCTTTGTAGCTCAAACTTGCACATGCAGAGCGCTTATTCAGAGTGAAATGGATGACGTCCACCCCATCCGTGATAATGATCCGGCGCTCTTTGCTTTTTCCACGGCGTCTGTGTGACAGCCTGCGAGCATTGTGGCCATGCCAGCACCGCGTTCAAGCAGACAGACGCCTGCCGGTGCGGTCGAGAGCGATTTTCTGTTCTGCGCAACACGATTAGTTGAAGAAGTTCAGCGTGCAGAAAGAGGAGGGCGAGGAGAAAAAAAAAACAACAACACTTTTTCTGGTGCAAAGTATTCACATCTCTGTGAATATTCTCATCTCGGTGCGATCTGCGAAAACAGCTGTCAAGCTCCCGCGTAAAGGAGAAGAATAGAGCGAGATGGGAGGGAGGGAAAAGGAGAAAGACGACGGGCTGATGATCAATTTCCTTTGCTATTCTATATACGGTGCCTGAAATGTGGAAGTGGCAGGAGGAGGAGGAGGAGGTGGAGGAGGAAGGGTGAGCAAAAGCAGAGATGAAAATAAAGCGGGTGACAGGGAAGGTGACAGCGAAGGGGGCAATTGCTTCCACAACCTTAACCAGTCGGGAGCTGGGAGCAGAGGAGCCACCGAGAGGCTGCTGAGGACCGAACAAGGCCCAGTAATCTTCCACAGAAACTCCTATTATCTGCCTGTGCTGTCCGCGAGCCAAGAGCCTGATTCCCCGGAGGTGCAGCTTGCGCCTCCCCTCAGATGCTCACACGCAGACACACACACACAGGTAAACCCACAACGACACACCGCACGGGATAATCTGACAGGGAGACACGTGTGCAACTAACCAGGCAGGCTGGCAGGTAGACATGCAGGTGGCGAGTCAGGGGGGGGCGTGCAGGCAGACAGACAGACAGTGGGGGTGGGGGGCAGGCTGCGGCTACGCTCAGGCACCCAATGTCCCCGAGCAGCCACAGATATTGCTGCTCCACTGAACAGCATAATGACAGTCTCTTCTACTTCACATGGGCTGGCCGACGTGAAAATCTACTCAGAGTCGTCCTTTGCCTCAATTCCATCAGGAGAATATACGGTGGCAGCGGCCTAAAAGGAGCAAATATGGCAGTAATTGACTGTAAAACTTCAGGAAAGGGGAACACCCCCCACTCTTTATTTTTCAACCGAGTAAACTCATTCGGAGGGGGACGCTACCAACGTGAGGAACGGGAAGCTCGCACGCGCTCGTGAGCTGGCTGCAGTGGAGACGAAGCGAGTTGGAGCGCGAGTGTGTGCGGTGCCGATCTGTGATCGGATGAGCCGCAGCCTCACACTTCTCTCCACAGGGAGCTCAGGCAGGAGAGAGCAGCCTAACTGCAACCCCCCCCCCCAACACACAACTCACACAGACACACACGCACACAATCACACATGCCCTGAAAACACAACTCATCCTTGATTAAGACAGATGAAGGCTGCTTTCGAGGTTCTCTGTCAAACCAGCTCAAAGGTCTGAAATATAGCCGGAAAATGTTGCCGCGTTGCATCTTACGCATCTTCAAACACGCGCACACACACACACACACACACACACACACACACACACACACACATAGAGTCTCATCCCTGTTTGTCACCCTCCTCCTTTTGTTATCAAAATGATTCAGAAGGAAATTATATCATCTGGCGCAATGATGCAGACTCCCGGGTGTGATAGTGCGTTTTATTCGGCCTGATAGGACGGCAATTAGCCACGTAATTGATGGGCAGCCCATCATACAAGGCTAATTAAACAAGCATTCACACTACAGTAATTGGATTTGGGGTTGCTGGAGCCGCCCCCCGCCGGCTCCCGCCACAGGTTGAAGGTGCAGATACCAGATGCCGCGTGTGTAAAGTTCCCCCCGCCACTTTGTGCTCTCTTCTTCTTCTTCTTCTTCTTCTTCTTCTATCCGTCTGACCATGTTATTGCTTTTTATTTCCATCCCGGCGAGCGAGCGAGCGAGCCGGCCACCGCCACCCCCCCGGTTTGATTTGCATTCCTCTGCCTCTGTTCCTCTCCGGGAATCTCTGTTTACCTGGATGTATATTTGCTTATGCGGCGTGTTTCTCGGCGGGAATGCAGGGAGTAACTGGGGAACTGTGAAATGAATCAATTAAGCCGCAGCCACAGATAGGTGAATGTTGCTCTTTCTTTGCTTTATTTGAATGAAAAGGAGACTCTGTGCGTGATGCCCGCAGGCCTTTATTTTTCATTTTCAAGATTGTGGCGGCCATTGTGGTTTTTAAATTACTGTAGTCGCAGGACGGTGTGTGTGTGTGTGTGTGTGTGTGTGTCTGTGGGTGTCTGTGGGTGTTTTTTGTGCAGAACAGACTCCAACTTTTTAATGCACTATTCATTAATGTGCTTCTTCAGCAGATAGTGCAGAGCAGATAACCTCAGTCACTCACTGCTATGCCTCCTGCTTTTGGGAGGGAACCGAAAAAAGACAAGAAAGCAATTATATCTCTACCACCGTACTCATTTTCAGGTGCTCCCTCCCTCCCTCTTTCTCACTCTCCCTCTCTCTCTGTTCTCCAAGGCTGATGACAAATGGAGGAGGTGGAGCAGAGCTGCAGGTGCTGGAGGTTCGTGTGTGATGGTGGGTGGCGCCAGCGGCGGCGGCGTCAGCGAGGCTCATGCTTCATTTCAGCTCCGCTCTGGTGGGAGAGCAGCGCTGACCACAACCAGTGTCAGCTTTGAGGGGGCTTTTAGTTCCCTCTCCTCGCTCCGAAAACCAGACCTAATGGCTGCATTACAGAGCCAAGTGTCAGCCTGGTTATTTCCTCCCTCCCCCCTCCCCCCGGGTGAGGTGGGGTTTTTTTTGTCTTGTTGAGCCCTCCACCGTTTTAAGCGGCCATGTTACTCAGTGTTTGCAACGCTCTGCACCAAATGATTTAGCCCAGAGGCTTCAAATGTTATTAGATCTAATGAATAGCTGTTGTTTACTTCTCCGTCCAGCCACACAACCTATTTTTAGAGAGAGAGTTCAATTTATGGCGGCCCCTAGTGGCGGGGGTGTCGTGACGTGGGAAGAGTACTGTTACCTCTCTGTCTGTAACTCGCCTTGTTTAGACTTCAGGGACTCGAACCTGCAGCCTTCCAGGTCACCTTTGAGCCGTGAATCAGCAGCTCAGCCTGAGAAGAAAAGGACACAAAGAAGTGAGAGAGTAGTGTTTGAGCTGTGCGACGCGTTTCACTCATAGGGACGCTGCGCACTGACACTGGAGAGGCGTTTATGCGACAGGGGTCCTGTATTATGAGCGGCATAAAGAAGATTCAACAATCACACTTGAGCGCGCGACAGACGCCGCCTCCCTCTAAGTTCTGCAGCCGCCCAGCTTAGACGCGAGCCGACTCTCATCTCACAAAGATTTAGCGCGACTGAGACAATGACTAAATTAAAGCGATATGGTGGGGGGTTTTTTTTTCTCTCTCTCTCTCTCTCGCAAGCCCTTTCTCCTCTTCTCTCTCACTTTTCCCTCCATCATCTTTCAATCTATGTCGCTCTGTTTTTTTTCTGATTGATACACCCATTTCACAAAGATTTCACGCTTGAGGAATCCCAAATGGGTCTGCTCTCATGACAATCAGATCAATTTTTATAGACTCGAGAGTGGCTGGTCTCGAAAATTGTTTGACTATCTTGAAGACACCGCAGAAGCTGGTGGCAATGATCCCTCCCCCCCTCCTCCTCCCTCCCCCTCCCTCCCTCCCTCCCTCCTGACTCATGGGCTTCATGCACCGCTGTTGTGTCGGTGTCACAAACCATTTATAAAGTTGCTAATATCCATCGCGGCGCCCGCTGCACATTTTCCACAACCTTTCATGCTCAAATGAATTTGCAAAGGTGAACCACAGAATGTGTCAAAGTGGACAAAATACAGCGTTTGGAAGACTCTGAAAACACAGTTAAAAGCGCTGACACGGAGGCCCGCATGACACGCTCTGTGGTCCGCGGGGCCGGGGAGGTAAACAGCAGGTGGCTGAGGCTGGGAGCGCCGCGCCTGCGGGTCCAACCCGCGGCCCGCTGGACAGGACGGGCCTGAAAGTCACCCAGTTTTGCCTTTCGCACCGTCGCACCACCGCCAAGATCTCTCAACGACAGCGGCGCAAAACACGCCGTCACCCAGAACGGAAGCAAAGATAGCGTCGACGCTTGCAGCCGAAAGATCGCTGATGCAGAGGCGTCGCCGCGCCCGCGCAGTCGTGGACTCGAGCACGCACGCACGCACGCACACACCGTAATTAAAAGGCCCCGGTCTCCACCTGCAGTCGCGCTGCTCTCGAGTCGTCGCGTCTCTGAAAAGCGCTTTGATCGCGGCGGGGGGTCCCGCGGTGGCAAGGTGAGCGGCACATTTACATCTCATTCGCAGAGTACACAGCAAGGTGATCCCGCCCGCCTCGCTGCTCCTCTGCGTGTGTGCAGGCGTGCGTGCGCGTGCAGGCCCACCCACTTGTCGTCGCCTTTATTTCTCCTCTCCGCTGCCTTTTTTTTTTCTTTCCCGCGCTCGAATTAAAGCCAAGAGGTTATTAAGGGGCCTTTTCGCAGTGTGGTTTCTTACATGCATGCATCACACAGGAGCGAGTAAAGTTCCTTCAGCCTCCCTGCAGGACTTAGAAAGCAGATTGCTGTTATTTTAAACCTTACACTTTTTTTCTCTCCCCCCCCACCCACCCCTATTGGTTGATGTTTTTTTGCTCGCAATGTGGTTCGTGTGGAGCTGGCACCTCCTTCCACTGCTGCAGTGCTGCCAACATTACCCAGCGCTTCAGACTGCACATTCAGTTGTTTTTCTGATGGAGAAGAAGAAGAAGAAGAAGAACAGGAAGAAGAGAAAAAAAAAGGGACTCACTTGGTTGAAAGAATCTCCGGATTATATAGGATCAAACGCGCCACGTGACGCGACTGCAGACGGCTCGATGAAGAAAGCGTGAACAAGCGAAGTCTTCATATTAATGTGGACTTTTGGGGGATTTAACTCACTCAGAACATCTTAATCCGACTCCACCTTCCGCGCGGCTCCGGGTGGAGGTGCAGGTTTGGGGGGGGGCTTGCTGCATGGGAGGGAAGGAGAAGAAAAAAAACAAAAGGGGCGCCATTTTCAGAGCTGTAATTCTCCATCAGTCTGGCTAACAAGACTCTTTCGACACGAACAAACAGGAGAGGCCTTGGGCGTGTGTGTGTGTGTGTGAGTGGGTGTGTGTGTACCATGGATGACAACATTTACCAGTCTACTAAATCCTGAGCGGGCGGCCACATAAGCAGCCCCAGAATGGTGGATTGTGCTCCGGAGAGCAATGACTCGTAACAATGAAAGGGTGGGGGTGGGGGGGGGAGTTAGGGGGTGAGGGACAGTAGGTGGAAGGACAAGTTGGGCTTGATTTACCTCTCGGCCGACGCTGCAGCGGCTCTGCCCGCCGGGGTCGTTTACATCCGTCCCCCTCGGCCCGCTCGTTTCTCGTTTGCATCCGAACGGGTTGTTTGTTTGGTTGCGCCCACGCGGAGCTTCGTAAGCGGAGGTGAAATTGAAACAATTTCAAGTTTTCCGAAGGCACAAAACAAAAAAAAAAAATAGACCCAAACAAACAATTACGAAAACAGAGGAGCGATCAGAGCGATCGGCTGGTGACGTAAATGAATGACGCCGCCTCGCCGTGCAGATGCAGCAGAGGCAGGTGCGGAGCCCCGCGGCGGCCGTCTGCAGCCATCCAGCGCTAATCAGACCAGGTAATGATGCGCTGCTCGGTTTGTCCAGTCCCAGACGGCGGCCGAGGCAGGTGAGTCTGATTAATCAGGAAGCGGTAAACAGTGAGCAGACACAATTCATATATCAGCGCGGGATTGTTCTCAGCTGGACAGGAGGAAGCGGATTCACCTTTAATCACTGCCACAATGCGTCATCCGGAGCAAACCGAGGTCTCCACGGACGGAGCGCTCTGTGCGGCGTCCAGACGTCCAGAAGAACTTAGGCCCCGCCCACTCAAGGAGTTAAACTCGAGTACTGTCCCTCTTCTTTCCTGTTTTGTGGTATGTTACAGCGCCACCTTCAAGCACCCCTGTGTCTAGATTACTTGTGGTTTTACGTAGATTGAAAATTCCATACACAATGTTTCAGATGGGAAATTCCCTTTTCCCAGTTGGGAGGTTTTTACGCGACTTCGATGCCACAGATATCAAAAGTCCCTCAGACGCCTGCATATCACTTGAAACATAATCAACGTGAAACCACACCTGTGAAAACAAAGCGATC
>JASSRZ010000086.1:11949205-11959425 GCA_032164315.1 Malacoctenus gilli | reverse complement strand
CGCCGTCTGCCATCTGAAGCCAAAGCAAAGTTACAGATAATTTGTTGTTTGACGAAATTCCTTAATGACCGAATGGCTCTCGCGCCGCCTTCCCCCACATGTTCCCCGTGACTCATTGCCGCGGCCCTCTGCAGCATTTATTAGGAGCGCAAACAACAACAGAAGGACAGGGGATGAAGATCCGCCGTGTTTGTTTGGATAGCGTCGCGCGGGATGACTGGGGAATAGAGCAGCGTGTGATGAAGTGTTTGCGCGCAGCCGGAGTTTGGGTTTTTTTTTCGGAGAGGCAACGCTGTCCGAGCTCATGCTGTCACATTAGGATGCACATCGGAAATAGGAGAGAGACTCTTTCTTTTTTTTCCTCCTGAAGTTTGTTTTTCCTCCCGCGACATCACAAGGAACTTATTTTCCCCCCGCTTGGCACTCCGGCAATGTGATTTTCACCTGAGAGGACATTTCTCGGGGTCCGTTAGAGTCCGCATCAGTTCGGCGGGAAGAGACGGGAAGCGGAGAGCAGAGGAAACGTCCGCCGCGTGGCGCTAAGGCCAGATTCCGCATGAACCCCCCTCCCCCCTCCCTCCTCCTCCCCAATCGCCTGGAGGAACGGAGTTTTGCCGGGTGAAAGGTCGAGCGCTGCAATCTAAATGCGGTTAGCGCGCGCTGTCGATAAGAGACAGTCGCTCCGTTCGCTGGAATCGATGATGTTTTGTTTTGTTTATGTTGCGCTTCCTCTGGGCTCGGGGGGTCACGAGTTCGTGGCGAGCGCGCGATGAGGAAAAGGGCATTAAAAATTCAAACAGAAAAACGGAGCGATTTTCTTCGCATTCAGAGCAAGTTCAACACATCAGGAATGGAAATAAGACAAGACATACAATATTAGATTGATCTCAGAGTAAAAAGCGCAAATTAGAAATTTCAGTAAGTGGAGGAATAACGTTTAAAGTGTCAATTAGCATCAGCACACTGTGCAAATATCTGCGTTGTGTCGAAATTGCGTTACATGAATTATTAATAGTTGCGATTTGCTGGATTTGACACTGAAAAATCCTCCACTTGATCACGCTGCAACTTCTGTGCTGCTGTTGTTGATTGTTTAGGGTGAATCAGTGGAAAAAAGGGTGAGGATGAAGTAAGCAAAGACAACTACATTTATGGACTTCTTCGCCAAGCAAAGGCTGGCTGGTTGAGGCGCCACAGCGCCATCGTGCATCACGCCGCGATGTCGGAGTTCCTGCAAACCGCGGTGACCTTTGTGAGTCTCATTAGGCTGATGGAACTTGTGTTTGGCCACGCTGCCACATGTTCCCGCTGTGAACAATGAGATCAACAAGTCTCCCGAAGCTCCGTTCCTTCCGCAACGAGCGAAGCGACGACAGGACGCGAAAAATAGCGTCGGCGGGGGGAGAGAAGCGTGGGGAGCCGTTACGAAAGTGAGGTGACGAAAGCCGCTGATGGAATTACGAGTGAACTGATAAACGTTGCTCCTCAAGCCGGTTTTCGATAAAGACGTGAACGGTCGGTTCAATTTTGAAAGAGACGATACAATGTTTGATTAGAGAAACACATTAATGAGGGGAAACAAGCCTATCTGGGATCGTTTGGCTTTTTGTTATCTCTTTCTTACTGAATATTCATCGTCTCGCACAACATAATGTCAAGCTGCTTGTTTTTCTTCTTATTCAAAGCAGCTCCGCCGAGATCGTTCTGTCTTTAATAAGCAACCACACTGAAAAAGACATTTTTCTATGAACAGAGAAATTCATTGAACTCTTTACAATCATAGTTACTTATATAAAGCACATAAATAGAGGTGAGTCCAGTGAAAAGGGCAAATGTGGAGTTTTAAAAAAATAAAAGCTTGCATTTCAAATTAAAAGCGCTCCGGTCATTTCAGATTCAGTCAAGCTGAAATGAACAAATCTCCTCTTCCGATCCGTTCGTTTCCAGGTGATATAAGAAGTTATGCTGAAGGTAAAGGTATATTTTGAAGCAGAAACCTGTAAAATGTAAATGCTTCCATTTAAATCCAGAAACGTCTGAGGTTTCTGAATTTATTTGTGAATTTAACATCTAAAATCATAAATATCACTTCTTCAGATTCTTGAAGTTCACAAGAGCGGATCGAGTTTTTGGCATTTTGAGTTGTTCTCTCACATAAGAAGTTCCATCTGGAAAGTGAATGAGACGACGACTGCAAGCTCCCACTCTGACTCCAGTCGGGAGTCAAAAGCTGCGGCGTCGAGTCGGAGTGACGCCCGAGGAACGCCTCACCAGGACCTCATGGTGACTTGAGGAGGAGACGCTTGAAAGATCAGTGATTATTGGTATGTTCAAAATCACATGAGTGCAATCAGAGCCCCTCGCAGCGCCCGTGCAAGTCTGCAGCGCGTCGCACAAGACAAGTGAATGCTCCAAATTGATCACAATTAACCCATTCAAGTCTGAACTGCCGCAAAACGGCTTCATCAAAGTGTTTGATCCAGAGTGCTTTTTATTGTGCTGTCCTGTTTGTTGCCTCTGAGGGGCCAATTTCCCATTTCGCTAGCTTGCTAGCATGGCGGCTAGGACAAATTAGTGACGGTTGTGGGGGAGAAAAAAGGAGCCGGCGGTTCGATAATACAAACAGATGCCAGGATAAAAGGGCGCCACGTCCCAAACATCAGTCGTGCACAATTTGCTTGATTTCCTGCGAGTGAATGAAGTCACGCGCGGCTCGGCGAGGAGCTATCAATGGGAGGAAATAACATGATTCACCGCACTGTAATTAGAGATTCAGCCAGATGAAAGGAGAAGATTTGCTCTTTGACATGGGTCACCCACAGAGAAACACAACGAGTATCTAAATGTCATCGGGCGCGCCGCAGCTCCGCGGCCTCGTGTGCCAACGCGCGCAAGGAATTCATTAGTTTCATCTATTTTCATCTGGGCGCCATTATGGCTCCGTCAAAGGGACGTGACTCAGAAGAAGGGGGACCGGGGGAGCAAAGTTAAAAAGTCACGGCCAAGAAAAGTGCCGGATCTTCTTTCTTTTTTTCCCCCCTCACTCATCTGAAATATAAAACGCTCGGCGGAACAAACAGAGTCTTGATATTAATTTGCTGCAGGAAGATTTCTCTGGTGATCAGATGGGCGGCGATCTCTTTATTTCATATGACAAAGTGGGAGATTGAAAACTATCAGCCGCTCCATCTCTCCTCCTCGGACTCGCCGGCTGAAGCTATCGGGGCACACATCAGTAATTACTGCAGGTTGTCAACAATTTATCACAGCGCTCCCAACGGGGCCCCCCCGCTGGCACGGAGGCCCAGGCGCGACCGGCAGCGGTGGCGGCGGCCGGGGGAGAAACGGCCGGCTTTGGGTGCCCCTCGACGGCGGTGCCGCGCACACGCACGGGGGGGGGGAGAAGGGTCCCAAAGACACGCAGTTGTCTTTGTGACAGTACATTACCCCTCTGTCCTCCGTGATGATGCCGAGTGCCTCGAGGAGGCTTTTGCGCGGCTCGTACGGAGACTCGCACACGCTGAGGGCGCCGCCATTCATTCGTGAGGCTGTTTATAGCCGCGCCGGCAAATTGCTTTCTATAAATACCCGCTTTATTTTTACTCTATTAGCCGCCGCGTGGCAGCGAAACAAACCTCTCCTGTACATTAACATGAAAGCCAATTAAACAAATTGTGTTCTGAACAAAGGATCGGTTTGCATTCACAAACAGAACGCTGGAAGTAATCTGATTGTTCAAATGATCAGATTTGACGCATTTGCGCGCGCTTCAGAAATGGGACTGAGAAAATGGGGCCGAACACACTGCACTTTTTAGCACAGGCGAAAGGATGAAATGAAGCACAGTTCTCATCACGCATTCACCAACAGTGAATGCCTCTCGCGGCCCCCCCCATAGTAGTTGTGAGTGTCACCACAGACTTGAACCAGCATCTTTGGATCACCAGGGTCACACCTTTGCCTGAGATGCCACCCGGGAAGACGAGGACGTCAGTGTTCCCGGGAAAAATCCAGGTGTGGTAATTAGATTTCACATAATCAGATTCCCACTGATAAAGCACATCCGATGACATGGTTTACATGAACACCTGGCTCATCTGATAACTCCAGAAATCAGACCATAATCAGACTGTGCGTACATGCACAAGCCCACCGAATCATTCCTACAGTTGCGAATTTTTTTCGAGCAAATGAAATACCGTCGAGTGTTTTTATTTCCTGCTTTGTTCAGGCGCCAACGTCGCGCCGCCGCCGCCGCCACTCGTCGGGGGCTCTTTTGGAAATATTCCCCTACGGACGTGAAACAACGTCGTAATCCATCATCGCACGGTTAAGGTCACGCTGTAAGTCATTTCCCGTGCGGTTTACGCGCCTCGCCGTGCGCGCACAAACATGCACGCGGCGCACAAAGCCCCTCCATCACCGCGCTGTTAAATTTGATTTATGAAAAGTGACAAGAGCATCAGTGTTTTTAATTATTAATGGGGAAGAGTCCGCGGGAGTCATCTCTCAATCCTCGCACAAAGGTAATAGGGTTATTTGTTGTGGCGCCGGCTCTCGTGCCTTGATTCATTTGACAGCCGTCCCCAGTGTCAAGTGGAGCGGCAACGGCGCGCAGATAAGGAGGCTATTCTCGGTGATCCGGTGACATTGACCCGCTTCCGAGCGCTTCCGCTCGCACACACGCCGCCGCCGCCATTGCGGCCACCGCCGCGCACACACACTTCAGCCTGATTCGATCTCTCAGCCGCTGTTACAAGTTCTCTCATTGAGATAGCGACGCTATAACAGAAGCTGAAGGTCGACGGGTGACCCCTTTTAAACCGCGCCCGGGCTGGACCGAATAAAAAAAAAAAAAACACATTAAAGGGTTAAATGCAAAGGTTAAGTGGTGCTAGCAGTGGTGGAGGAGCCCCTCTGTAAAGCTGAATGTCTGCTGATTCACGTTGATTTCCCATCTTTAGACTGCAAATGCATTTTTTTTTTTTGCACGCGCGCACGCTGCGTTTATCGCTCGGGGCATCTGTCCTGCAGCACCGGGGTGGTTTCGGACGCACGGCGCTTCAATCTGCGCTAATTACAACCCTCCTGTGAAGGTGCGGCGTCCTCTCGAACCTTTCCTGTGCGCCCGCTCGCAGGGCTGCAGGAGCCCGGGACAAATTAGTCTAATCGCTGCGGATAAAAAAAAAAAAAAAGTGCCTCCTAAGCAGCGGCAGAGGTCAACTCGCTCGGCAGCGCGCTCGGCTGCTCGGAGTGCAAGGACACGGCGGAGCGCGGCGCGCTGCGGCCTTCAGAACCTGCCCGAAAGACGCAGAGGACCGACTGAGCGGCGTCACATGGCAGTCACGTCAAAAAAAAAAAAGACTTGATCCATGGGTCAGATGTGGAGTTGGAAATGAGATGGCAGCGAACTCTGTGTTTTGTTGGGTGTAATTACCAGCACAGAGTCTTTAAAGCCTTTGTTGAAATTATAGTGCTGCTGATATACAATCAACACGGGGAGCAGCTCGGGCCGTCGGGAGCGGCGCAGACGCTCTGCAACCTGAAGAGTGTTTAGAGACACTCGGGACGACGTCACCGACGAGTCTGCGCCGCTGGCAATTGGCCGGAGCGGGATCAGCTGTTTAGCTCACGGTACTTTCCTGCAGAACGATGTGCGCTGCAACGTCGAAAGGTTCCCAAACACTGGCAAAAGTCACCGGGTTGGCCGGTTGGTTGAGGCAGGCTTACGGAGTGACCGTTGCTTGACCACCACCCAGCAGGGGAAAAAGATCTGGCCACAACTGACCACAACAATGTGTCACCGTGATAAGAAACGTGGCTTATAGAGTGTGAAATTTTCAGTTTAGCGTGAAACAAACGCGGCTCTGCACCAACACTTTCTTTGATGAGCCTTCAGATTAATTCATCAATCAAGTCAAATGGCTCCAAAACACATTAAAGGCAACGCTTTCAGGTTTTTGGCAAAAATTCACACCATCTTTTGTTGGTCGCTGGATCCTAAATTCCTGACTCCGCCTCAAAGAGATGCCGGAACTTTCTTTTGTTATTCTAATAAGACCTTCAAAGTCCAAAGGCTGCGTCACTTCTTCAGTTCTGCTCGCTTGCTGACCTGCTGTCATCGCTCGCGTGTTCCCACACTTCCATTGAAGCGCGCTCCAAGTTAACGGCGCCGATCTCACTCTGCAGTCCAAACCTGCTCGAAGCAACTTCAACGTTTAAGGATAATCGAGGCTGGGTTTTTTTCCCTCGTGGTCGGCGGTTCGGCTAATTCCGCCTTATTCTCTCATCGCCTGCTGGCAGCCGCACCTCGACATACGGCGCTGAAACTAACCGCGGTAAATAGAGGGACGTATTTACTCGCATTAACTCTGTTTACTGTTCCAGATATGAACATTAGCCCCCGTTTGAATGTCATTTCAGCTTAAAAATCTCATTACGAGCGCGGTGGCACAAGTTACAATCAACAAGCTGGGAGAAAGTAACCAGGAAATCCATCTGTGGGCCGCCTATAAGATCACGCTGCTATCTATTTGTTTGCCCCCGCCCCTAAAAAAAAAAGCATCGGCAATGCGAATTAAAACTGGTATCTGCGTGCTCCAGCCTTCCTGATACTATTTCCAATCAGGATGACAATTATGCCGCCATGTGTGACTCGCGATCAAGTTTGGTCATTTGCTGGAGCTGGACGAGTGGCGCGGGAGCGAGCGGCGAGGATGCGGCTTCCTCATTAATGATGGCGTAATTTATGCTGCACGTTGGAACTTATCTCATGGCAGGAGGGAGGATTGAGAGATGACTCCCGCGGACTCTTCCCCATATCTATGTGCTTGGCAGGAGGGCGCACCTTAGACACGCTATATTTAAGCACTCTTCACGCTACAGTGTGTGTGTGTGGCGTCGATGATTTTGAGAGGCAGCACTGTTCTGGGTTCCCAGCTTCCTTTAAACTTGTTCTCTGTCCACTAGGGGCCGAAAAAGATGCTCAGAACCGACACGTTGTCCCCTCACGCTGGCCGCCAGGTGTTGTTTCAACACAACCGAGCCACAACAAGCTGAGATTCGCACTGAGCCGCTGTGTGAAGCGGAGCGGCGGGCTCTGATGAGAGTCCCGGGTGGCTTTTGTCTTCAGACCTAAAGGTGAAAACATCACACGGGAGGTTCAAACTCTAATTAATTTTCTGCTGACTGAAAATTTCGTCAGCATGACTCCACGACTTTATTATTAGTCTTTTAACTCTGATTTTTTTCCTTCTTTGGCTTCACGTTCAGTGAAAGTAATTAGGTTGTGAAAAAAAATTTAAAAGAGGGAACGCTCCCACTTTGGACAACTTTGTAAAAAAAAAAGCTGGGAAAACGCTCCAAACTTGCAACTGGAAGAGGAACCGAGTTGTTTCGCTACGTTTCAGATCTACGTTTTGGATCTGGAGAGTTTTCAGCAGGTATGAGGGGCTGAATGATCTCGGACCTGAAGAAGTAACGCTCCTGGAAGTACCGTTTGGTGACTCTCACCAGTGATCAGCGTTTCCGATGCCAGCGTTAACAAGTGTCAGCGCGGCCCCGAAGAAGAAGTTCAGAGTCTGCCGCTTCACGTCCACGCTGACATTTCCTAATTATTTCCAATTCCTCCTCCCACGTCCGTTCCGCGGTGTCCTCGGAGGGAGAAGGTCTCTTCTTATCTGCAAATGCCACCGTGAGTATTCGTCACCGTGTCGTTCCATCGGCTCGCTTCCTCGCCGCAGTCACGTCTCCCGGGTCCTCTCTGCCTCTCGCGGCGCCACTCCGACAGGCGGCCCAGCCAGAATTACACTCCGGGTCGGGACTAATGAACGGGTTGGGAGCATTTTTCTGGTATTTATCCGGATGAAGCCGCCGATCTCCCGCCTTCTCCAACCTTCTCCCCTCCTTGCAGCGTGTTGCCTTCGCTGCCCGAGGAGCTGCCAGCTGCTCGCGCTCACCCAAAGTGTTTCATCTCAGACGCTCTTGAATATCACAGGAGAGTCTGAAAGACACTCTGGACACGTGATGGACATGGGCTATGACCTGGCTGGACCTGTTGCAAGAAGAAAGAAGGAGGAGAAGGAATCATTCCTCCTGCTTTAAAGCGAACATCCTGCTTTGATGAAGAAAAAAGAGCGACTTCAAATTTCTCCAAAGTTTTGTCAGAAATCAGTCAGTCTGATTAAACTGGTTCCAATAATATGGTTCATTTTAACTTTGTTAGATATTATTTAAGTTTTAGAATTTTATTTTGTTTCATTTATCATAATGTTGCAATTTTTTTTTCAAATGCTATTTTATTTTGTTGCACCTTGATTTATTTGTTTGTTTTTTATTTATTTATTTATTTATTTATTTATTTATTTATTTATACTCATTTTTATTTATTTTATTTATTTATTTAAAATGTCCCATCTTGACTCTGAAAATCAGGTTCTGTTTCTCTACTGTAAACCAGTTTCTCTGCCACATGTGGTGTAGACATACACCCCGCCCCCCCCCACACACCATCCACCATCTCTATCCCGAGTCACAGGATTGTCTTTTACCAGCAGTCTTGTGGACAAGACATTATTGACTTTCAATTACCGAACGCGGGCTTCTAACTGGCCTGATATGGAAATCTTGTTAAACGTTTCAGTGGGAGCGGCGAGATGGGATTTGGTGCGAGATGGGAACATTTGCCGGCCCCGATTGTGAGGTAATGGAGGCGATATCCCGGCGCATCTCGGCCAGACAAAGGGATTTGCTTTCACTGGAAATCTTTCCGACCTCGTTCCCGGCCCATTTGGAGGTGTAAATTCTCGGCGCCTCGCCCTCAGAAGTCAAATTTACCCCGGCTCCCCTGGTAATTCCTTCCGATCCATTACCCGGCGTGCCGGTGCCTGGTGCTGCTCGCGAGCCGCCGTGCAGCTGTGTCTGCTGCGAAAACATACAATCAACCGGAGGCAGGCCTAACAGACGCAGAAGAATTTATTTGTTAAACAGGGGGGTTTTATTCGATTTCCCGTCGCGCCGCCGCGTACACGGGTGGTAAACGACACTGTGTTCATTAGTTTGTGTGCATTAGCAGAGCAAGCTAATGGCTTCTGCATACAAAGCCAACAGAGGAGGGCTGCGATGATTTAGGGTGATGCTGGCTTTATGGAAATCGCAGCGAAAAATAAGACTCCCACGCCTCCTCCTCCTCCTCCTCCTCGACTCCTTCTCCATCCTGCAGTTGCTTCTGGCCCTGGCTCCCCCACCCCGCCCTCGCTCCTTCACCTCCCCTTCTCTTGTTGCCGTCAGAATGCATTAGGACGCCGCTAACGAGTGACTTAAATGAGGATCCCCTGCAGTCCTACCCAGGTGTGGGTAATGAGGTGGGAAGACGGGAGATTGGGGCTCCGCCTCCACTCCTTCAACTCGCTAAAAAACCGGGGGAGAGGGGAAAAAAAGGCTCGTCCGGTATTGCAGCGACAACTCCAAATATCTCTGGTTTCATCTTTGTGTCAGAAAGGTTGTTTGCTGATATTTTGATGGACAATAAGAGCCGAGTTAAAGCAGAGACGCAGTCTGAGCTGTGGAGCAGCATGCGGTCTCTGCAGCAGGTGGACGAGCTGCCTCGCGCTTGCAATTATGCAGTAAAGGCGTCACGAAAGAACGCTGATCATCGAACAAAAACCGAAACATGTGAACATTTGTTTCATTCTCGTCTTTATGACGCGAAATGTCAAATTTGATCATCCAACGTTACAGTTTGTTTCCTTGTGCCTCGTCTTCGTGAGAGTGTAAACGAGCTCGCTGTTGGCTTTCTGACAAGTGTTATTTGTTATGCATTGCTGTGGATTTGTGGAGCCCAAAAAAAAAGAAAGAGAGAGAGAGACAGAGACAGAAAAAAAAGAAAACCCCCCTCGCACAGACGAGCTTAATGAGATGGAAATTGAAGTCGTAAGTTCGTGAAAGGCAGCCATGAGTTCCCTTCTCAAGGCCATCAGTTAGATCTGAGCTCGGCTGGCTGATGGGCTGTGATCTGTTATCGTCCCTGTGGCCTGGCCTCTTGCAGACAGGCTAAATAGGTGGTCTCCCTCCACTGGAGGTGGAAATGAATCTGGCCTCAGATCCCCACTCTTTTCTGCTCCCACTAACACCCCGCTTGTCTCCCCCGTCTACCTATCTAGGCCATCTTACTTTGTTTGACGTGGCAGGTGCAAAACAGCAGACGTGTGTGTGTGTGTGTG
>JASSRZ010000086.1:11913557-11936582 GCA_032164315.1 Malacoctenus gilli | reverse complement strand
GTGTGTGTGTGTGTGTGTGTGTGTGTGTGTGTGTGTGTGTGTGTGTGTGTGTGTGTGTGTGTGTGTGCGCACGCGCTGCGAGGCGGATGCACGAACACACCAACCCAGCCTCTCCAATTGAAACGTCTTTGATAGGCGAGCAGAGGGACTGAATATAACGCTCTGTCAAAACAGCCTTTGCATTGACGGCAGCTTGGCATGACTGATAGGCCGGGCGTGAATGTCATGGGGGAGGATTGTAATTCATACCGCACTGATACGGGGAGAGTAATGGTGATCTCTTAATGCATCTGCGCGTGTGCTTATATATATATACATAGATTGAATTAGCCTCTGTCAAATGGATCTCTGTTGCCCTTGACCACAACTCCACTACACGTCTGTTCCTACACGCCCCCCCCCCACTTGTTTTTTGTACCTGTGCGATCTGCAGCATCTCGGGGTTCAGCCTGTTGAGGTGCAGCATGAACTCGGCCAGGCCGATGAGCGCCAGCTGGATGGTGAACATCTTGCGGAAGGTCCAGTAATCGGTGGCGTTGGGGAAGGTGTGCAGCGCCCACTCCTTCAGCATGCTGCGGGGGACCATGTTGCCCTGCACCTCTTTCAGGATGTCCCTCAGCACCTGAGGGGGGGCGGGAGCAGAGGTCAGGTGGTCCTCTGGCTCATATCCCGACATCAACATGTTTCGACAGTTTTTTTTAGTTCCAGATCTGTAATAATCTTCAGCGTTTGACCGATTCACGCATGTGATTGCCGGTATCCCGACTCTTCGCCCACCTGGTGGCTGGCCTGAGTGCCTCTGGCCTGAACGGTGGCCAGGCGATCGTAGTATCGCGAGATGGGGTTGTCGTGCTCGATGCCCTTCTTGGCGCAGCGCTGCTTGTAGATCTCCACCAGCGACAGGGACGAGGGGTTGTCCTCCACCAGCCGCATCTGAGGCGACACTGCCACCACTCGGGGCACTGGGAAGATGGAGGGAGGGAGGGAGGCGAAGAGGAGAGAACAAGAGGGAAAGGGACGCCCGAGAGGGAAACAAAGGAGTGGAGAAAGAAAGAGAGAGAGAGAGAGAACAGCCACATCAGTGGCGCAGACGACTATAAACATGTGGTTGCAGCTGCTGGCAAACACACTGGGGCTTTACCACAGTGTGAACCACACATCTAAACCTCCATCTGAAACACTGAGGAAGCTGGGAGCGAGCTGCACCCGAGGCGGGCCGTCGGTCAACACCGAGCCGGGTCAGGGGAGGCGGAGGGATGCGCATGGCGAAGGCCAGTCTAAACATTTGGACGCGCCGGCACGTCGAATCGAATGACAGCACAGGAAATGAAAGCGCGCTGGGAATTGTTTTGGCGTTATCACAACACGTCTGCGCGATGGACAAACGGGGACAAAGCGAGGAGCGTTCTGCTCTCTCCTCTTATTCCTGCGTCTTGAGTTTTTCAAAACATCGACGTTCGTACCGGTGAAGAAGAGGTGCCTCTTGGTGGTCTCCTTCCTCTTCTCCAGACAGGGATTCAGGAGGCGCAGAAGCTGCAGGACCCGCTCTTCTCGCCGCGACTCGGTCAGGCAGGCGTCGTTCATCACCAGGTACGGGTAGATTTTGCCGTTGTGGCCGCGGATGTAGAGGCGGCGCGCGGCGGTGTTGTGTTTCTGAACGATCTCCACTCGTGGCATGAACCTGGAGGAAAGGAGGGAAGCCGGAAAGGAGGGTGAACGGAATGAAGGGCGACAGAAACCCTCCAGAAGGAGGAGGTCGACCGTGGAACCCAAACTCTGGTCCAACTCGCTCACCTCGCTATCTTGATGTAGTAGTGCGTCGGTTTGGGCATGAGGAATTCGCCCGGGATCTCCACCTCGGCCGTTTGCGCCGAGAAGTTGCTGAGGAAGCGGCACTTCTCCTCGATGAGGAAGAACTTGGGCAGCTGCTTGGTCTTGGCCTCCAGGATCTTGATCCACTTCTTCAGCTTGGAGATGAGGTTGTGCAGCTTCATGGAGCCCGGCACGCTGAAGTCGAAGTCTGCCGGAGGACACGGGACGGAAGGAGAGGCCGTGAGCAAACAAAGTCTTTTATTTTGAAAGGTTCTCGAACTGTGCCTCATCCAGCCCGCAGGCCGCGTGTTTGACACCACATTATAAGATATTCAATAGGATCTACGCGATTATGTAAATTTCAGGGAGTGTGATGCATGAAAATATCGTCAGACTCTTTAACTGCTGATTAATTTCAAGCCAGGTCTTCAGTCAAACAGATTAATGGCCTCTGAAAAAATGTGAGATGTTCTCGCTGTTTCAGTCAATGAAAAAGTGATGATGGAGAAAACAATTACCGGAATAGACGAACACAATCCATACATTGCAGCTCGGAAAAACACAACTCGACAAAAGCACATAGTGGTTCCAAGGTGCGTGTGTGTGAGTGTGTGATTGTGTGTGTGTGTGTGTCCTTTGACTTAGCTGCTCTGTGCACTAGATGGTTCCAAATAAAAGCAAAAAGTGACTTACAACTCCTCACTAACATTTCAATGAATCTAAATTCTGTTTGGATCAATTAAAATGAGGCATGAATTTTATTTTGAAAGCCCCCCCACCACCACCACCACCACCTCCACAACAACCACCACAACATGTACGAGAACACACTGTGTTTTTCTGCAGTCAAGACCTGAGGCGTGCGGCAGCGCTTTCATAAATTTACATCTGGGAAGCGTCCCATTAGAAATATTGCGCCGCACTGTGGGCCACTAAACCTCAGCGGCGGGCACCTCGCTGAAGGTGGAAACTCAACCGAATCAGTTCCTGGCCGTCGGCGCCAGGAGAGACGCTCGTTCGCTCCGTCGCCACGGAGCTTCCTCCCCCTGCGAAAGGGGCCCCCCGAGCCGATTGAATTAGAGCTATAAAAATGAGAGTCTCAAAGTATTAAACTCACGTTCGGAGTCACAACTCATATTTGCGGCGAGCATATTGTGATGAGCGGCGGCAATAACAAAACGAGGGGGGGCAGGTTTTTCCATTTTAGACTGAAGCCCCTCAGGACATCTCTGCAACATGGATGTGCACACACACACACCGACACACACACACAATGCACCTCCTATTTCAGTACACCCCGTTGTGCCGCCCGTGATAATGAATCCATGAAACGGCGAGGCCTCGCCGTTTCAGACCCGTTCAATCTCTCCCAGAGTGAGACCTCCTAATACTTTAAATAAGCCCTTTAAAACAGCCAATGTTCTTTTTCGGAGTGGCCCTATTTCGCCGGCCGCCCGCCCGCCTGCAATTCACCTGCCTCCGTGGCGGAGGGAAAATTGAAACGCTCCTCGGCAGCCCGACAACAATTCAGCGCCATAAAAGTGTATAACGCGTACAAATAGAAAGAGGCGAGACGCGCTCCACTCCGCCGGAGCGGCGCGATCATATCGCTCCGTCCTTATCGGATATGGAGCGCGTCACCTGTTTGAAGCGCGGAGCCGGCGGTGCGTTCGACACTTGATTTGATCACAAGCCGCAACGGAGAGAAATGTTTCGAGTAATTAAAGACGCCGTCGGAGAACACAAACAGACTTCCCGAACAACCGGGAAACCAGAAATTCCCCTTTTCTAGAACAGTTACAGGGAGTCAATAACTTCAGTTCACTTATTTAAGCCCGAGAAGCCGCGATTACACACCTCAGCCGATTGCAAATTACCGCTTTGCAGCCTCAGTTTCCTCAGATCGACTATAAAACGGGCAAATTTTGGCAGGATAACTGCAAGATAAATGAGAAACTTTGCATGAACAAAATCAATGTGGATGGAATTAAAGCCAGAGAATTATCCGATGATGAGTGAAGAGGCACGACACCCTAAAGGGCCGTTTCCACAAGAACCAGCTCGACTCTACTGAGGGACTCCAGAGGTTTTCTATGAGCACACAATGGAGTAATTTTTCAGTCCTGACCTTTGGGGGAGGAGACAGAACCAAGATGTGTAGGGTGGAGGGCCGTCAGCGCTCTCTCTCTAACCCGCTCTGCCCTCTCTGGCCCGGATGAGGCGCCGCGGCGGAGCGTCTCCTCCCAACGATGGACTCGGACTCGGGAGGTGGGCCACCTCTGTATCGAGACCCAGCATCCCCCCCCTCCTCCTCCCTGTGCACCGGCCTGCTCCTGACTCAGTGTGCCAGTCCATTTTGGGACTCTCACTCTGGCTGACTGGCAAGTTGTTTCAGAGGTCAGCGCCGCAGCGTGAATGCAGGCGGAGGGAGTTCAGCCGATAAAGGTTCACATCCAAACCCTCTCTGACTGAAGCCAAAGGGCTCCATAGAATGAGACGGAGCAACATTTTCCAAGGTAAATGTAATTCGAGCATGACAAATGACTCCTCAATAGGCGGAGGATCCCCAAGCCAGGAATCGTGTCCGTTTTTTTGGGAAAAATCTCTGCTGACAAAAGTCTCTGGAACAGATCCACTGCTAAAACAGTAACTCATGCAAATAGCATTCTCTGTAATTGGATTTGAATGCCTCCCTGCTGCCAAATGTTATATGTGCACACATAAACCCATATTTTCCGGCCCACAAACCCTGTGAAAGCGAGTGCGCCACTAACGCGGTGCGGGGAATGGGAGCTTTGGCCGCTCTGCCGCTCTGTAAACCCTGTTTGTTCCGCTCCGGAGGGCCTGTGTGGTTTCTCGGTCTCCGCCGGGGCCCCGCTCCCGCGCCGCCGGAGGACAGCTGCGGCCGGCGGCGGCGGCTCGGCCCCCGGGCCGCCCCTGCGAGGCAGAAGCCCCGGCGACGCCTGGTTGCGCGAGAGCAGCTGGCGCCGCCACATCTGGGGAGACGATTCATCAGCGGAGCGCGCGCACGCACGCACGCTCGCTCGCTCTTGTTTATGTTGTTCAGTCAGTCAGGGAGTCTGTGTGCGGTTCCCGGGCTCTCACCCGCTAATGCCGTCACACCTGTCCCCGTGTTTTCTCCAAGGCTCTCATTGTTTTCTATTCGCTCATTCTTTCTGTGCCTCAGTTTTGGCTCACCTGTTTTTTTGTGTGTGTGTCTGTTAGTCAAGGGACAAATTTTGCTCCGGCTCACTGTGACTTCCGAAGCCATTAGTCGTTCGGGCCGCGCGCCGGAGGAGCGGAGAGTAAAAAGCAGACGGGAGCCTAACGAGCAGAAGGAGCTGTGTGACTCACTGTGAGCGTGCCGCAAACACGTGTATGTGCAGCGAGGCCACAGGAGTGAAAAGAAGTCGGCAAAAGCTTTATTTAAACTCAGAGGAGGGGGAGAGGGGGGTCCTTGTTTAAACTGGGTCCAGTGAACTGGAGTTCAACTCCCTTATGCAATGTAGGAAAACAGACACGTGGCCTCCAAAATAACAGTGGAACGATTGTTTGGAGAGCGGCGTCTCGGAGGGGGCGTCCGCCAAAGCAGCGCCGCACCTGTGCTGCTGGATTCCGCAGCTCGCTCATGAATGTGGACGCGCGGGCCAAAACCGACGGCGGGCCCCGTCGCTGCTTTACAGGCAAACGCTCAAATATCACAGATTGCGAGTCTTTTTAACGTCGGGTTTATCCAGGACCGGGGACGGATCAGAGAAACTCCTCGTCCCCGACCTTCTTCCAGGTCCTCGGCACGAAGATGAGAGTAGATTTAAAAGGTCTATACGTCCACAATGTCCAACATAAATTGGAATAAATCCACTGGATCTGCACTGAGATCAGCTACTGCCCAATTCCGACTTGCCTGATTTCAAGTCTGCGATCTGCTGCCAACTATGCTCCTGCATCAAATGACTTCCCAGTTTACCAACTGTAGCAGCAGAACAGCATGTACGCGCAGTGTTTACTGGTTGTTTGCTTTGCTAAAAATTGACTGGAGCTCAGGTTTACTCAAGAGTGCGTTTCTGTACCGACGCATTGAGATAAAACACTAAAGGCCTTTTTTTCTCTGCTACATTTTTCAGTGAAAAGCAACAATAAAGGAGGGAGAACACAGCGCTCACCGTTGGCTCTTTGTGCCAACTTCTAGCTCCATGAATTGAATTTCCTGAGACTTTTTACAGCCCAGTTTGACCACAGAGCGCGTTGCAAACCACACATTTCTGTGTTTATTTATACAGGTAAAAATAAGGAAAAGTGTGGCAGGAAAGCTTCACAGCTGACGCTTCCAACTCTTGTATCTGGTCTGTGGTTTCTGTGTACTTTGGTGTTCTGCCATCCACACCGACATGAGTGCACCTTCTATAACTGGGTTTTTATGTACAGCGCTGCAGTGACTTGGCTCCGTATATGTGATGTAGAATAAGCCAGCAGCAAACACGCGGGTGTTTCCGGGTGAATCCGCTGAAACGAGCGGTCTGCAGAGAGCCGCCTCGTTTGCTTTGGATGCGGAGTTATCATCGCAAGGCTGCGCGAGCTGGGTTTGAAACTGTTGGTGACTTGTGTATAATCAACACGATTGTGGGCGTACGCACACGTGGTGTAATAAAAAGACAGACACACACCTTTCTCTGACCGGTCAGCGGCCCCATTGCCTCCCTAAAATCCAATCATGCTGTCAGAGACCTTAATTACACTGTAGAACGGCCGCGCTGCAGCTGCTGCGAGCGACAGGGCCGCCTGCCCAGGCAGCGCCGCTGTCTGCGCTAATGTAATGTAACCGGGTCGATATATTGTTACCGAGGCGACCGGCGTGCCCGAGTCGTCATGTAAACTCCTTCGGACGTGCAGGAACACAACTTTTTGCAGGTAGATGAGAGGTGGCTGATGTTTGCCGAGGGGCCTCCAGGAGACGAGGGAGGAGGTGTTGCCGGGTTTGTTACCTCGGCAACCGTCGCACGTTGTCGTACGCGCGTGAAAAACAGCTTTCTTTTCGATTCCCTGAACACATACGCTGGATGTGTCGTGTCGCTTTGAGTTCCCGAGTGGTTTGAAACACGGAGCAGAATCAGCCTGAACAAGCTTCACACTGAGCCCGAAGGGAACCGACCTGTAGTGAACTGTCCCTTCATCTTCTGGAAGACGGGGTCCTGCGCCGTGGCCTGCGCCCGGCGGGCCAGCGACTCGGAGGCGGCGCTGGAGAACATGGTGGACACGTTGGACACGTTCTCCAGGCCCACGCCGAAGGTGCTGACCAGCTTCTTGACGAAGTTGAGCGTGTGCGGCGTGATCTTGGCGTCGGACACGGCGCCGCTCTTCTCGAAGGCCACCGAGTAGCATTTCGCCAGGCCCTGCTGGAGCTGCCTCAGGACCTGAGGGAGGAAGGGGGAGGAGGAGGAGGGGGGAAGGAAATACACATATTCAGCGCTGCAATATTAGTTCAGATATATATTTTCCGCTTCACTGCAAAGCATCAGTTGACTCATCCCTCAATGGTCAACGCGTACAGGAAATATGTGGTTATTTCCTTGAGAAAAAACACAGCGATGCAAAGTCATAGTGACCAAAGCAGGAGGGAGGAGAAGGGGGGGGGGGTGATGACTGCGAGGCAAACCTGTGCCCCCCAGTCGCCCGGTGGAATGAAGCAGAGCGCTCGCAGCTGCTGCCGAGTGCCCCCGAATCATCACAGGTAATCACACAGGCGCACACACACAGGCTTGCTCACTCACACACATGCACATGCACACACACACGCACGCACACACACACACACACACACACCCCAACAAACTTCCAGCCCTAAATCCCTGGCCCCATCCCACACGCTCGCTGCACCCATCCATCACTTGTCTCGCGCATCTCCCCTCCTCGCAGAGCCTCTCTCCCCGCACCGCCGATATTAGCTCACAGCGCGGCGATGCCGCCCAACTCCGCTAAAACAATTTGCTGCCGCGCCAAGTTCAGTTTGAACTTTGGTTTCCCTCTGAGACGGACATCCGAAGGCTGGATGGTTGATTTGAGGCAGTGCGGGCTTCGACGAGAAAGAATTTGATAAAAAATTCTGTCAGGAGGCGACGAAAGAAAGCAAAAATTTAACCCTAGATGAGATTTTTTTTAATGTGATACGAGTATTTTTCTGAATATTTGGTGGAGGAGTTACAGTTTTACTGCAAAGTGCACGGGAAAGATCTGTTTACTGAGGTGCACGAGACACAAAAACACAAGCTCGCGTCTCTCACCACCAGCTGTAATACTTTCTCACCGCCTGACGCAGAGCAAACAGACAGGTTCCGACCACTCGCGACACGCGTCCCGGTTCGCAGCGCCGCTCTCCCCTCACCTCTTCGTGCCAGTTCTCCCTGAACCAGACCATCTGGTCCACGATGCCCTCCAGGGAGGAGAGCAGCGTGGGGTGGAGCTCCCGCTGCATGTGCATGATCCGGCTGCAGCGCCACATCGGCGCCGTGGCGCGGATGGGGCCCGGGTCGGAGGCGCCCGAGTGCGGCTGCGAGCCCACCGAGCTGGGCTGCTGCTGGCCCGACGAATCTGTGTGTGGGGGGGGGGGGGGACAAACAGGAGAGTTAAAAGACAAAGGAGGCAGGAAGTGGAAGATGACGAATCGCAGACGTGTCAGGAAAGTGGAGCTATTTTGAATGTCTTTATGTCACTCGGGGGTAAGACTGCAGGCTGAGATGTCAAAAGGTGTTATACTATACGCTACATACACATCTTGTGGCCCCTATATGTGCATTTAGGTGTAATAGCTCGGCACGATAGAAAAGGGAGAAAGCTTTCAGCGTTCAAAGTGCAGCGGAGAAGCGACGCGCCGCGGCCGGCCGTGTTTACGTACCACTTTTGTAGCGCTCCCGCTGCTCGATCTTGAGAGTCAGGTAAAGGGTGCGGATTGGGAAGTAGACAGCCTGGGGGTACACTCGCCCCACCTAGCAGATAAAAGAGGGTCACAGATTACATTTCAAAGACTCCCCCTCAGGACCGAGAAGAAGTGAGGGAATGTGGGGGTGGAGGGGGTGAGGCGGGGGGGGGGGGTCGAAGCTGGAGCGGGAGAGAAAGAGGGACAGAGAGATACCGGGTGCATATATGTGTGTCAGAGGGAGCGAGCGATCATACCGATACAGGCAAAGACCTTTGCGGGAACAGAGGGGAGCGTTTGAAGCTTTGAGTCAGGGGAGTTAAAAACACGTCATGGCTGAATTACTAAAAACTGAATGTGACTGATGATGAAATTGCCTTCAAGACTTCAAGAAAAAGTCCCCGACAACACTGGAAGGGCTGTACAGTTGAAGTCGGGAGGCTTCAAGTTTTGAAACACGTCGCAAATTCACCTCCAACTCGGCGGCGAAGGATCCCTTTGATAAGAGCTACAGCAGCAGGTGGATGAAACGGCCAACCTCCCGGGTGTAATATATGAACGCGTACGGCTGCGAAAGGTCACAGGTCAACGTGAAGGTGTGATTAATGAGCCGCAGTAACCGAGCGAGCTTTTAATCACAACGTCTTTGCTTTTTTTTTGGAAGTTTTCAAGAAAGAAGCGCGAGTGTTTTTCCCTCTCGGACCGCTCACGCTACACGCAATACCGACGCCCCCATGCTGGTGGGACAAAAAGAGCATTTTTCGGAGCTGCAGGTCTGCCACTTGATCCCCTCCTTGAATCCCCCCCCCCCTTCCCCCCGCGCCCGCAGGGCAGGAAGGGATACCTCCACATCTCGACAAGAAAACAGAGCCTGGCGTGATTAAAGATGGACTGAGGATGGATGGTGTTGGAGGGAGACACAGTATAGGAAGAGAAAAGACTGCCCCCCCCCCCCCCAACACTTGAGCCTCCAGCTGAATTGATTTTGGAACCTCGAAGCTTTTCGGGGTTTGATCCACTTTCTTTTGACGTTTAGCTCGGGCCTTCCGAGGGATTCTCGAACTATACAAATCAAGATTACGCTGAATCGAAGCGGAGCCCGGCGCGGATTGGCCTGTGGCGAGCTCGGCCGCGGAGAGATTCCGCTTAAACTATGCAGACGACTGAAGGAGCTGTTCCAGATCTCGGCGGATCAAATTCTTCGAGAGGGTCCCGGAAGACGTGTAACTCGCGACTCAGCGTTGTGCGCGAGTCAGCGGCGGCGCGGAGAGAGATTCGGAGAGAGGAAAGTATAAATCTAACACTAAAGCAGTTTCTGTGCGAAGCAAGAAAATGAACAAGGGTAAGAAGATGAGCCGGTTCGACAAGAATCAAATAGTAGGTTATTAAAAAAGGAAGCTTTTGTGTGTTCCTGCTCTGCAGCAGTCCGTATCTATCAAAGGGGGTTCGAGGAAGACGAGGAAGCGGTGGACGGATGGACGGCTGAAGGACGACTTGCTCAATATCAGTCTTTTAGCAAAGTTGCCTTAATCAGAGTTTCTGTGACATGACGGTCAACCTGTCGTCTCTGACTCCCCCTCGGAAGGGTTCACACCCTCAGGTTGCAAACCGCTGCGACAGTGCACTCTTTTTTTTTTTTTTTTACAATTTCTTCCCATAATCATAGAAGCTTCCAGAAATTCTTCAACAGAGCCTCTTACAGTATTAAAGACTTTTTTCACAGATGTCCTTTTATTTCAGCTCTTTCTCAGTGGCTATAAAAAGCAAATGTGCAGTTTTCATGAATCTCTCTCGTGCCTGAAATGGAGACGGAGAGGAAGGCCTGAAATGAAAAATACACTATGGAGATGGGAAGTGAGAAGAAGTCCGGAGTAAGTGGAAGAGGGAGCTCTAAGTGGCAGCTAACAGCTGCATTAAAGATGAAAGAGGAAGGGAGGCCGGGAGGAAGCGGGGCGAACCGCAGATCACCACGCTAATGGGGAGATAAGAAATGCCATATTTTGGCGAAGCTGAGGTGGGCCGAGGGGGGAGGGGATGCGGGTGGGGGCTGGGGTGGGGTGGGCGGGAGCGCGTGTGGCGGAGAGGCCTGCCGAGATTCTTCGCAAACTTCTGATTCATCTTCCCGCCTGCCCCTCGCCGCTCTTCTCCTCACCTTCATCAATATTTCAACATACGTTTTTTTAAACATCTTGCTGCCGCAGAGAAACTCTAAATAATTCAGGCGCGAGAGAGAGAAAGAGAGCAAGAGAGAGAGAGACCGAGAGAGAGAGCGAGACCGAGAGAGAGAGCACGACCTGCATTAAAAGGTGGGTTTTTCTTCACATCAAAAGGCAATGAAGTGTGCTGCCCCCCCCCCCCCTTGGTCATTACAGGTTTAAGAAGGGGTCTGAATCGCTGTATGAAAGGACAGTCTGTAAAGTCTCACTTTAAAAGCCTTTCAGGGTTTTTTTTCTAATGTAACAAAAAGGCAACAACTCAAACTCATGCATTGGTTTTTAAAATCCTCGATAGGGGGGGCGGGAATTTCTGAATATTCGCGAGTAAAGTGAAAACCTGAGCCAAACACGTGATTTGAAAGGCGCTCGTAGCCACAGCGAATTTACGATCCGCCACCTTTTCAATTAACTTGGCAGAAAAAGACACGAACCAAACGTCTCGTCGTTGCTTCCGAGTTAAGAAGTCGAACTCGCCGCGTTGCCTCTATCTGGAGCAGCACGTCCTGGCAGGCCTCGTTTTCGTGGCCGCTCGCTCGCACACGCGCGCTCTGAAAGCCCCTTCGGTACGAGACTCCCACTCTTCTGAGAGAATGGCTGTTTGTTATAGCAGACTACTCTTTGAAGATCACCCTCTCCAAATTGTGCGGAAATAATACTCCATTAAGCAAAGCAAATTAGTCCTCGGTTTAATTACTAGCTCTGTTCCCGCAGTGCGGATGCGTACAATATTAACTTTATAATCATTTCTTGAACAAATAATTTAAAACCCAATCCGCCGAGGACTGGTGAAAGCCAATAAATTGCTGTAAAAGGGGGACAGCCAAAGAATCGGGAGGCTTAATTCTGTAAATAGGATGAGGGAGAGGGGCCACCGTGGCATGAATGCAGTTAATTTATCTTGATTACAAAGATGTGCACGAGGAATAATGATAACACACACGTGAGCCAGATGCGCTGGCCCCACGCCCCCGCCCTCCAAACGCACGAAGGAAACCCGTGAGAAAAGTGATTGATGGATGGCTGCAGACGTCCGGACATCAAGCTGGTGATTTTTCTGAGAAAGCCGTTGTGAAAGATGATGTTTTTTACGAATTTGGCGATCAAACCATTTCTGTCGGCTCTTTTTGTGGGGGGGGGGGGGGTGTTTTTGTTCAAAAGTCTCTCACCTGGCTGATGAGGTTCAGCAGAGGCTTGCCTTCTGACCCAACCAGGCAGGTCAGCAGCTGCGGTATCCATGCCAACCACTGGATGGGCGGCACTCCGATGCAGTACTTGTCCACGGCGTCCGCCAGTGTGTTCTTGTCATCGAAGCTGAGCAGCCACAACACCTGCGGGAGAGGAAGCGACGCGGGAAAAGTGAGAGAGGGACGGGAAAGAGAAAAAAATCAGAACAGAGGGAAAAACGCGAGCGGAACAAACGACCAAAAAACACTTTTTATTTCTGCCGTAAACTCTCCAACTCAATTCGGATGTGCCGCCAAGTTTCAAGGGGCTTCAGATCTCGACCGCGGCCGCTGTCTGGCTCTGCTTGCAGCCGGATGGGGGGGGGGGCTCGCAGAACAACACACCAGTGCGTCCTGGCAATCCCGCCTGTGATCAAAGCCGAGCCAACGCGGAGCGATCTCTCCTCCCCTGGCGTGCTTGTGTGTGGATCTACATCGTGATGAAGACATTAACCCTACTCAACCCCCCCCCCGCCCTTTTGCGAGCCAACCCGCGTACACAGATTGTGTGTAATTACTGATAATGACTGGTCATCTCACTCCATCTATCAGGGTGACGTGCTGCCAGCACCCGTCTTGGCGGTGCGGCGCTCGGAGGGGGCCGGGTCACCAGAACAACAACGGGAACGCCGGGCTGGAAACGGATAACGACACCAGCAGCTGATGCCGGCGCGAGACCCCACGTGAACCCCCTATTTATTATTTATCCGGCTGGAGACGTGGAGGCACATCTCCAAAGAGGCCAGGCGGCCATTGTGCATTCAGGAAGGCGGGCTGCTCGTTAGGGAAGGGTCCGTGTCTTTAAACCCCCCCCCCCCACCCCCCCACCCCTTACACTCGACTTCCTGCACTCCTAAGTAGGAGGGGAAAGAATCAGTCTGCCTGTTGGAGGACGCCAGGTCCGCGTGGAGGGTCACGGGATTGGAATGTCAGGGGAGGCCATTAGTCCTTGAACCCCCCCCCCCCCTCCCCCAGTCGCAGAGGATGGCCTTCGCTTGGCCATCGATCTCCTGTGGGGGGCCGTCCACGCCGCCCACCGCGAGACTGCAATCGATCAAATTACTAGTCTCCGCTTGTGACTGTGGCAGAGTCTGCGAGGGCATAAAGAGCGCCTTTCCTCTCATCAGCACTATTAATGTTTGGGCTAGATGAGGTCAGGCAACGGGGGAGTCGAACATGACCCCCCCTGTGAAAGCGGGCCTGATTAGGCTGCTGATTAGAGCGAAAACAAGGAGGGTCACAAGCAGAAAGGCTGCCAGTTGCAGCAACATTTCCCCTCGAGAAGGATCAAGTTAATACAAGAGTTCAGCATCAAGAAAAACGCGGCGATTAAGTCGCCGTTCGTGCGCTGAACCCGACCGATCACACGCGAACGCGCTCCGTCACCTTGGCCAGGTACTTGCGGGACTTGCTCTCGTTCTGGTGCCGACACGCGTGCAGGTAGCAGGTGATGGCGGAGACGCCCAGGTGGAGCTGGCGGTCCTTGACGAAGATGTTCTCCAGGTAGTCGCCCCACATGGCCCAGGCCTTCACCAGCACGTCGTGCATCTGCACGGCGGCGGAAAAGGCCTTGTTGGCCTCCTCCGACCTGAGGAGGAGGAGAAAGAGGAGAAAGAGGAGGAGGAGGAGGGTTATTGAGACACAAACCATAAGCAACTGTGTGAAAGACGAGTGGGCGACCGGAGCAGCTGGCGGAAAGAACGGAGGATTAAAAATGTAAAAATGTAAGTCAGAAGTAGAAAGAGAACAATAACATGAGTCTAATCGTGTATCTCATAATCTAAAGAGCATCTTTGTTATTCCTTTAGTATTTTCACATCGAGTTCTCTTTACTTCTAATTTCATGTCTGTTTTTTATGAATGAAGCTCGAGATTTTCTTTAATTGCGTTTCAGGCTATCAGAAGTAATTTTATACCAAATTGCCGTCTTATGAAATGGTTACAGCCTGAAATCGGAGCGGTGAGAATATTGAACAGCAACACGCCTCTTTTAATCATCTGCGCTCGTATAAATTATGCAAATGAAATGAATCGCTTCTTAGTTTATTGGGGAGAAAACGATTCAAAGTGGTTTAAAAGATGCTTTGTTAATAAAAAAGAAAGAAGAACGGTTGTGAAACAATCTGGCAACGTTTGCCTTTCAAGCCTCCTCTGTACTTGGTCAAGATGGACACAACAAATCACGGCTGTTTCCTCGACATATTTCAGCCACTCAGACGCTGCGCTTGTTTTCCCTCCGGTGTTTGTGAGCGTCTGAGCTGTCATGACGTAATGCTGCTGAGGCTTCGTTCTGTTGGGATGTAACCCGAGCCCGAGCCGGCCCCTTCCTCTGCGTGCCGATCAATTCCTTTTATGCCGGCCGACGCACGACCTTAATATCAAGCTTCTTTATCAGAAATGACACAGCGGGTAAAAAAAAAAACCCTCAGCATAATGGCTTTATTCATCGGGAGACAAATACGTTGACCGCTCAGAGCTCGTTCTGTGGGCAGATCTATCTGGGCACCACAGTCTGAGAGCCCCCCCCGACACACACACACACACACACACACACACACACACACACACACACACACACACACACACACACACTCGCCAGGATTCGATTTAGAAAGTGTTAAACAGCCGGCGAAGGAGCAGACAGGTGAAATCTGGCAGCAGCCCCAAGTTTTGACTGCGCCATTTATGCTGACAGGGAAATATATTCGGAGTCATCAGCTATTTTCACCACGCCGGGCGCCTTCTAACCGCTCGCTGGCACGCGGGCTGAATAATTTTCGCACACCTTTCAGCCTCTGATTAATAAATAAGATGCGAGCCGCGCTCGGAGACGCAGCGCCCTGCAGTCGAAGCGAGGAGACGGGGCCCGTCGATGGCGGAGCCACGCCCGGGCCGTCCTCGGTAAATGGACCTCCATCTTTTTTTTTTGGGAGCGCTTCCAAAACCGCTCTCTCCCACTTACTTACGGCGCGACGTCTCCCCAGCCAATCAATTAAAATGTGTTATTATAAAAGGCATTTTGGCATGCGATTAAAAAACGGGAGCTTGATTGCTGTGGGAGTCGGAGCCGAGGACCCCTCCAGTAACGCTTAATGGGGTTTTCCCTCCGTCGCTTTGCGAGTGTTAAAGTACATTAACGGTTTCGGCGCCCCGGCTCGACAGGAGCGCCGGCACCCAGCAGACTGTCAAATCTCTGACACCCGTTTAATTGAATGATCCCAAAATCCTAAGCACATGTGGATACGCGCACGCACGCACACACATGCACGCGTACGCGCCCGCGCACAGAGGCCCTCACCCCCACTACTGCTGTTAATTCTCCCCCCGGTGCAGGGGGAAACTTAATGATTGCAATAAACCCTGCTGAGGTGCAGGCAAGTTCTGCTGATCCCGGAGATTCCCGCAAATTGCCTTGAGTTAATTATTGAGCTGCATATACGTTTAATAAGCCTCCCTCAATTTGTCTTTCACCCCTCAGGACGCTGCGTCACGTCAAAAGTGACGGGGCGGAGAGAGAGAGAGAGCGGCTGTCGGAGGGGGAGGGAACGGGGGAGGGCGGCGCCGTGGCTCCGGGTCGCGAGCGAGTGGCGGGGCTCCGTGGGCGAAGACCCGGAGCCAAAAACAAATTACCGACACTGTCACGACCCGGGTGACACCGATCGCTGCCGAGGCCCGACGCGCGGTTGACGGGGAAAACAGACGGCGAGACGCGCGCTGCCGCAGGTTAGACGTGCCAACAGCGATCGCCCCCCCCCCCACCCCACCCTACCCCCACCGACAGAATCAAACACCCACACGTAGTTTAGGGGCCGCTGTCACAGTTTAAGTGCAACGTGATAATTACTGGAACAAAGGCGGCGGCGGCGACAGGAAAAAAGGGTAAATTTAGCTTCCACAAACAAAAAAGAGGGGGGGAAATACACAAACAAACACAAAGTGGGAAACAAAGTGGAAAGGGTGTGATGCATGAACGACAAGCAGATAATAGGAGACACAAAGTGGCAAAACAATGCAACAAAAACACTTGTTAATGTAGATTTAAATGATTCCAGTGAGAAAAATCAGCACATTAACGTCTGCAAGTTTTTATGCATTTAATTCTAACTGAAAAGAATCTCTGTGATCTGAGTTTCAGACTGTTTGTAATGTATTTGTGCTTCGATACAAGTCAGCTTTGTTGTGTTTTTGTTTTTGCCTCCTGAGGGGCTGTCGATAAATTATTTCATTATGTATGAAATAGAGGCGTTGTTGGTTTTCTCTCTGCAGTTGCACCTGTCCAATGGGAGTTTCCCTGTGGGGACAACAAAGCAAATCTCACGTACTGTTCTCGTTCTATGAGGTGGGAAAGTTTAGAGAAGTTGGACTCTCTCACAATGAAACTGGAACAGAAGTTTGGACGTGTTCTAGGATGTCCACCAGGTATTTCTGAGGAGCCTGCGTGATGAGGAGACCCAAGTCTGGGCGGCTGTTGTGGTGTGTGATCGGTAGAGCGGGAAACGCCTCAAAAAAAGGCCGCTCGTGAAGGTTCGAACCGGTTGGACGTACTTGTTGATCTGAGCCAGGAACATGCCCTTCAGAGCGTAGAACTCGGCCGTCATCTCCTTGGTGAAGTACTTCAGGTTGGTCGACTCGATCACCTCCAGACCCTGACGAACGAGGAGAGGAAACGACAACGGGTTTAAGCTGCGGCACTCCGGCGGCGAGGAAACCTTAATCCACCCCCGCGAGCGAGAGGAAATGCGAGGAGGACACCGCGGCGTTCGGTTTTAGACGGGACCATAATCACAGGTGGAGGAGGGGGGAAAAGAACAAAACAAACAACCCCGCTCACTGTTCATTAAGAAGTAAGAAAGAGGCGTTGAGGGAACTAAACTTCCATTACGGCGGGCCTCTGATTAGGTGTCCCCCATGTACTGCTGTGACAAACGATGTGCAGCAGGAGGAAGAGACGGAGGGAACCAGAGATGAGATAGAAGAGAGGAAGAGAAAGAGCGAGGGAAGAGCGTCGACTGGCACTTTTAATGACTTGTGGTGTGCCCAACTACTTCTATTAATCAGAGCACTCCACAGGCTTAAGAGCGAGCTCCCGAGTTACACTCTCTTCTAAGTCTCGGCGCTATAACTTGTCACCTAGAGCCACCCCCAACACTTCTTGCTCCCACCACTTCTCAAAGTATCCCCGGCTACGCCTCCAGCTGTTGCTGACAGAAATCGATGCTTAAATCGCTCCCATGGTGATTTTTTTTAGGTTAAAAAAACCAAGAGAGGAGCATGAAAATGACGAAGTAATAAGTTAACAGATTTGAAGTGCTGGTGGGAGGGGGGAGGGGGGGGGTTCTTCCATCTCACCTGCATGCATTCGTTTTTGCCCATGACACCGGCCAGTTGCAGGTAACACTTGACCTGCTGCCGGATCTTCTGGAAGCAGTCGACGATGGGAACGGTCGGGATGGTGTGGATACGGCTCAGGATGTCCAGAGCCACGTTCACCAACCCCTGGAAACAACAACAACAACAACAACAACAACAAGGTTGAACCATAAACTTCCTGAAAAAACAAAAAGCAAAACCAAAAAGATCCTCGGCGTCCCGATCCAGTACCTGTTTACGACCGATTTTGCCGTACTGGATGATGGCCGAGGCCGAGGCGTGAACTCCCAGCATGGCGTTGTTGTTGTTCGGGTCGTGCTGCGTGTTCGTCTCGTACGCCGTCACGATGGCTGCGGGGCGGAAGCGAAACGCGAGTGTGACATTCCTGCTTCTACGGGTGCGACGGCTGACAGGGCGAGCAAAAAAAAAAAAAAGCGAGCGAGGGAGGTGGGCGGCTCGGTGCGGGGGTGAAAAGCGGGAGATCTTCGAGAAGTCTGAAAGCTCCGCTGTCATAACGCAGACGGGAGGTGGGGGGTGGGGGGGGGGCGCACTGGGGACGCCGAACGTATCGAACGCTAAATGAGCCATGGCGATGAATTTCATCAAGAAAATTCCATTCCACTTTGAGGTTGAAGGCTGTCACGTTTAAATGAAGTGGATTTCGTTGGCACGCTCCTGCAGAAACCGGCGCCATCATTATTCCAGCGCGGCGCGCGGTACGAGTTGCTTGAGACATCACATTTTGCAGTGGCTGCCTCGCTGAACAGTTTCAAAGTCACTGCGGGAGAGAGTGGAGCACTGAGAAAGGTAAACACGTGTGTGTGTGTGTGTGTGTGTGTCAGGGTGTGTGTGCTATGTCCTGCAGTGAGAGGGAGAGAGCGCTTTAGTGAGCTGACATTTGGAAATGTACCGGGACCCTGGGGGGGTTCTGCACACAGTGGCCTTTTAGAGAAGACCCCATTGTGGAGGCAGCGAGCACCAAGGCAGCAATCTGCATGATCGAGGCGTCCCGCGGCACCAGGCGCGGGAAATGGTGGGTTTCGGCGCGCTTCACCTTGGTAGTGGTGCTGGCGCCACATAAAGATGCTGCTCCAGTGGGACAGGTCGTCGGAGACGATGGGCAGCCGGTTCCGCCACGTCTTCACCACCGTCTTCATGTCGTGCAGGCTGGTGTTGCGGCCCAGGTTGGCCGGCTGGAGCCCCGCGTTAATCTGGGCCGCTTCCTGCAGCTCAATGATCTGCTGCGCCGCCTGGGGAGAAACGATAATTAAAAATCTGCTCTCCGTCTCTTTTATCTTTCATACGGCATTCGCGATTACCTTTCGCCTCTTGACTCCCGGATCTCCAACTTTAAATTAAAAAAACAGCGAAACTTCTGTTGTGCACGCAACGATGGAGCGGCGCGCCGAGCTGCGGCGGCCCCTCCCGCTTTGCGGATATTTGTCAATTGAACTGGAAGGCGTCATAATTCGGAACAAATGCAAACTTCTTTGAGGCCGTTCTGCTTAGTGTTTCAACAAGCAAATTTAGATACTCTCCTGGAGCTCTATGTTGTTCTTTGGTGTACACACACACGCGCACGCGCACACATGCACACATACACGTGCACGCACGCAAATGATTGTGATGAAATACAAAGCAGACACTTTGTGTTGGAGGTTTAATTGATGGGAGGGGAAAAGGAAAGGGTTGAGGGCGGGTGGGATTGCTGTGTTAATGGAAAAAGACTGTGTGAGACCAAAAGGTAAAAGCACAGCGAGTAAATAAATACATATCGAAAAGATCACTGCGAAACACAGCAAATACAATAGCTGCCACAAACAAACCTTGATGGTTGTGTTGATGGGTTTTTTGCTTTTACCAACTTCTTTTACAAAACCTAAAAACTGTCAATGGTTTTAACTCCAATGAAGAATTTAGGGATGGATTTTGCGCTTATTCGACTACATTTTTAAGGTTTTAATTCTGAGAGGAATTTGATTTTCCTTTTTTTCCTCGTAGCAAAAAATATTACATGAAAGCATCCATAATAAATAAATTAATAAATAATTTCCAAAATATCTCTGAAGCATCTGTAAAAATACACATCTGTGTTTGAACTATCATGCAATGTTCATTGTTTATGCCACAAGACTGATTTTGGGGAGAAAAACGTGACGTCTTCCCGCATTACTTGGATGGCGAATGCGCTGCGACGCGGTGCGGAGCAGAAAAAACGACAAGGAGATGGGAAAATGTGAAAACGATAAGCGGCGGGCTTCTATCTCATTCCCTGGAAAAGAAGGCGCATTGATTGGCCCAAAGCAGCTCGCTGAACATGTAATCAATCATTCCATTATAACTCCTCATCAATCAATATTAATGCCAGGCCCTCATAATCGATAGTGTGGGTGATAATCCATTGATCGCGGAGTCGCTGCCGAGAGCTGGGATTTGATGATAACTTGATTCGAACGGTGTCTGAAGCCCGCTGTGTTTGCCGAGTCTGGGCCTCGCGCCGTCTCCGGGCTCAGACAGTCGTGAATGGGAGATATAGAGTTTGGAATGGAGATTTACAACTGGCCGCTTGGCTGGCTGGCTGGCTGGCTGGAGGAATAAATAGCTTGTTTTCCCTCGGCCGGGGTAAATAATTGCACACGTGCCGGCACCCGCGCGCGCGCACGCACGTCCGCACGCCGACAAAGCGCACGCTCGCACAATTCAAATACCCATTTTGAGAAGATAAATGTAGTGAATCAGAGCAGTGCTGAAGACCTAACACCCCCGCCCCCCTCCCCCTCTTCCTCCTCCTGCTTCGAAATGAAATCTCCCAAAACAAAATAAATTAGGCAGTACAATATTTTTCACAATTATCTGTTAATATCAGCTGATGGCCCATTTCTAACCTTCATTCAGACCATCCCATTCATCATGTAAATGTAATTCTGCTGCAGGTATTTAATCAAATAGTATCTGATGGCAGAGAAGTAATTACAGCCATTCTAAACTAACTCTCTCTCTCTCTCTCTCTCTCTCCTTCTCCCTCTCTCTCTCTCTCGCTCCCTCCCCAGCCTCTTCACACTCCACCTTTTTCAATTTTTATCGCCTAAGTGTGCCTCTTTTTCACGTTCCTTTTTCATCTTTGCCCCGTCCATTGTAATCTCGCGTGGTGGAATCAAAAGAGGCTTAAAGGGCTTCTGATTTTTTTTTAATCATCTGTCTCAATTTTACAAAATAGAGCGAGAGAGAGCCACCGAAGCTGTTATCGGCGTTACTCAACGGCGCGGCATCCCTGCGCCGCTGCCGATGATCTCCTGACACTCGTCTCGCCCAACGGGCTTCCTTGTTTTGTGGCGACTCATTTGAGGCTCTCCGATTACGGCGCCCATCCGAAGATGAGGGCGAAACTCCCCGCGACGCGGCGCGTCGACTGACCTGCAGCAGCGGCGTGTGCACGTGCGAGACGATGTGCGGCAGCCGCCTCCACTCGCGGATGGCCAGGCTGGAGGCCATCTCCACCAGCCGCTCGATGAAGTTGAGCTGCTGCTCCTCCGGGTGGCAGATGGCCAGGTAGCCCCGGTGCATGTTCACCTTCCAGGCCATCTCCTTAGGACAACTCAGCTCCACCTGGGAAAAGAAGCACAAGGCAACTGAGGAGGAGGGGGGGGGCGGGGCGATCGTAAAAACCAACGGCTCAGAACCGACCACGGCTCCAAGCAGAAGAGCCGACAGGTTGTCTGATAAACAAACAGACTTGGTGGAAATCTTCACCGCATTGCGCTTGAAACTTTAATCTGAAACAGGAGCTTTTATTTGTGAAAAAAACAAACAAGGAAGTCACATCCAATTGTTGATGTATGAGCTTCTTTTTTTCTAAAATTAACTTTTCTTGAACGCTGAATTGATCGGTTTTCTTTTCACCAACCAAAATGACCGTTTAATTGATGCTTATTAAATAAAAGTCGATACTTGGACAGAAATAAACACTTTCAGAGAGAAGAATCATGACAGAAATCCCATTTGACATTTATGGATCACTGCAACAGACATATTGAGATGATTCGAGCTGCTGATTAAAATGCAAGTTCGGCTACTTTCTCTCCTTTTTCACGCGAGCGGCATCAACGTACTTTGTATTTTTGATCCCTTTTTTATTGTTCTACCATCTGCTGCGCCGAGGAAATCAGCTTTCCTTGTGTTTACACAGAAAAATCTCCTTGTTTTGTTGCTTTTTTTCCTCGCTTGCCCACATTATGACGCGATCTATCCTGCAAAATCTATACAAACAACAACACGGGATAGAATGCAAAGGCTGCCAAATCCCACAGCAAGTATTGTTCAGGAGTTGTTTTTTTACCCCTTGTTTCCATTTCCCAGGGTGCTTTTTAAAAACAAAAACACAAAAATTTGTCAATGTTTAGGTGGCCAAAATAGTTCTCCACACAGCAATTCATTCGAAACTCACAGGTATCAAAAATGTATCCGTTGGTGTGATTGAACGTACTCAGACACAGCACGAATGTGGAAGCGGTGGCTTCAGTTGACTTCATCAGCATACAGAGTTTGTGTACGTGGGTTGGTTTTTTTCCGCTTTTTTCCTCCCCATGATGCCGAGCGTTAAAGCGCCCTCCTCGCAGCGCTGCGAGCGTGGCAGTTTTAATTAAATGAAAACATCTGAGGGGAAAGGGCCTCTGACATTTTCCCTCGCATAATTTAATAACGAGACAAACGCGTTTGTGTTTCCCACTTCTTTTCCTCAATGGTTTCAGCAGGACTTTTCTTACTGATGACTAATAAAGCTGACGAGTCTGACGCGGTGGCGGACGGGCGGCGGCGCGGGGGGGGGGGGCGAGCCCGTCTATTGATTAAAACGCTGAGTGCGTGAATGCTAAACAAATAACAGCCACAGGGAGCCTTCAGCGTCACACCTGTGGTTGGCTGTGTGAGTGAGGAGGGAAACAGGCCAAAAATAAAGAGCGAAAAAGACTAAAAAGGCAAAAGTCTGTGTGTGTGTGTGTGTGTGTGTGTGTGTGTGTGTGTGTGTGTGTGTGTGTGTGCACGCTCAATGATGCCGGTGAAAATTACAGTGATCGGTCAGAGCGCACTTATCAGGGGTGACGCTTGATGAATATCCCGGAGACAGGGCCGCCCTTATCAAGAGGCGGCTTTAATTGAAAGCGGGGACATTTGGACTTCGCCTCTGCGCCGGCGAGCAGCGGGCGGGAGGCGGCCGAGAGCCCCGTGCCTCCCCTTCCGCCGTAAAACAAATCACCCCGCAGCAGATGCTGGGGTAATTATTCATGCGCGCCAGCGCCGTAAATATTAACCGTTACTGGCCGAGCCGCGGATCGAGGGATGGAGAGACGGAAAGGTGGAGGGGGGGAACGTCGGAGGAAGAGCAAGGGAAGACGGCGAGCTGTGGAAATGTTGAACAAAACGAGAGATGAGTGCAGGAAGGAGGGAGGGAGGGAAGGGAGGATTGAAACGAGGAGGAAGGGATAGAGTGGAGTCGCTG
>JASSRZ010000086.1:11880919-11905244 GCA_032164315.1 Malacoctenus gilli | reverse complement strand
CCCCCCCCCCCCCCCCCCCCCCCCCCCCCCCCCCCCCCCCCCCCCCCAAAAAAAACAGGACATACGGTCATCTGACAAGAACACAAAGCTCTCTGGGGGTCATGTAACACAAACACGCACCTGCAGTCAGCTTGTGTTCGTTCACACAGCGAGCATGATTTTGTGTCACGCAGGCAGGAATAAGAAAGACGAATGTCCCTCCCCGCTCGAGCTCCCCGGAGGGGGAGACAAATGTTACAATGTCACCCTCCTCCCCACTCGGAGGGATTCATCACATCAGTGCCACCTCACTGAAACAGTGGGGTGCACTATTTATTGACCACAGTTATAATTCTGGGGGGCGGAAAAAAGGTGTCGCGTCGCGCTGGCCGCAGCCTGCTTCACCACAACACATTTCTCACCTTGAGCACTCCATTTTTGTAAGTCTGTATATCCCACATAAAACAGTCAAATCGCCGTCTCCTTGAGGATAACACCCAATCTAGGCCTTTTCCATAAATACTCCCTGACATCTGGACGGAGAAGAGTAATGTTTGCGCGGGGAGGGTGGCCGAGAGCGGCCATCCTTCCCCGGACGGTTCTTCCCAAACCGCTGGACTGTGGCCTCGGTTTAAATAGGCCAGATGTTCGCCGGAGCGGCGGGGGCCCATCCGTTTGCATTTTAACGACCCACTCACTGGCTTATTGCTGGAGGGGACCGGGAGGCCGCTCGCGTTTTGTTGGGAGAAAAGTGTGGCGTGTTTTATGACGGGTGTTATGAATATGATGGAAACGAGGCGCAAATGCACCGAGGACGGGGGGAGGGGGGGGGGGCTGGACTCACCGAATAGCTGCGTGGGGTTGGTGTTGCTGGTGGCTTTTTCATAGTTGGTGAGCCCCTCGTAGATGACTTTGCCCACGGCGGCGTACAGACACTCCAGCTCCTCATACTTAGACGCCACAGTCGATGTGCCTTGAGAGAGGAAACAGTGTTTGAAACAGGACGCAACGACCTAAGCCGAGTAGAGTTGAGTCAAGTCCAGCAGGTTAGGGCTAAAAAAACAGAAAAAGTGAAACAGCACTCTAAGTTTCTCACTTGGCTCGGTGGGGAAAATGCTCATGAGGCGGGAGAGGAGCGAGTGGACCGCCCGCAGCACTTTGGTGTTGCCGCAGGTCATGCACGCCGCGATGCCCCGCTGCAGAGGCTTGAAGTGCGCCAGGATGGCTGGAGACTGCAGCACCGTCAGCAGGAAGCAGAGGATCTCCAGGCCGGTGCAGATGTTGGAGATATTGGCCTGCGCCGGCTGCTCCTGGGAGATCAGAGAGCGCGGAGAGAGCACACAGGTCAGCTCGAGTAAAAGACGGCAGCCCGGGGATTATTCAGAGGTGTCAGTTTTCTATTTGCTCGCAGAGGAGAGCTGGTTAATGGAGTGCAACTCCACGGCACAATTTCACCTTAACTGTCAGAGGGAGCTTTGCTCTGTCAATCTCGCTCGCGCATGCTGAAATTGCAAGGGAGCCGCTGCTGCTGCCGCTGCTGCTGCTGCTGGGTCTACCAAAGGGTCAGTGTCTCATCCAAGGACATTTCAGGAGTTGAAGAACCTTCAACTTTAGGGAATCATTGATCAATGAATTTATCCCCGTTTTCATAACAATAATCGCCGTCATTCGGCGTGACTGTGCGTCTGTCGCTCTGTGTTTGCTCGGTCCGAGATCTGCGCTGCTTTTCCCGCCGTCCCCTGGAATCACATCTGCGGCCGAACTCAAGTTTCACAGAGGGAAATACGAAAATAAAGAAAAGTAAAACTACATTTCGAAAAAAAACAAAGCAGGACAATCCAGGCGAAATTGTCCTCCGGTACGTGAACCGTTCCAGCTTTTTCCCCCCTCACAGATTCGAGATAGCTCGGAAATCGATGCGCGCTGCACCGAGGTATTCCTCGCACAAAAACGAGGCGTCGCGACAGTCGCTAAACTGAAGATCAATCGCAAACGCCGGCTCCTGATTTTGTCTAAATTGCAATCAAGGTTTACAAAGGCAGGGGCCAAGAGGATAATCGGGGTCAGAGCCGTGGTCGTAATCTCGCCTAATGAACAAGGTGACTCGCACGATAAGGCCCCTGGTAGATATTAGGGTGCCATTGATTTGCCACTGTATTAACTGAATAGGAACTTGTCTCTGGAGCTGTACAGATAGGGGGCACACACCCACACACAAGCGTGCGCGTGTGATTGTGTGCTGCTTCTGCACGCGTCTCCCTTCGCACTCCCCGTTTGCCCTCTCACGCCACTCCCCCTGACTCTTAATCACTGCTATGGCAGCACAATGAGATGATAAAAGCTAATCCGATTTCGGAGCTTTGTTTATTAGTCTGAGTAAGTCGGCTGGGCAGGTAGAGCACGCTCCCGGGGGAAAGGGAGGGGGGCTGTATGTGCATCTGCATAAGACCTACAGAAAGCCTTGTTTGTCAGTGTCTCCAATGGGATGTCGAGAGGCGGATTGGGTTTGGGTGTGCGCGCAGGCTGAGGAAGGCGCGGCCGATGCGCTGATCCCTAAAGAGAACGGCGGAAGTACGTGACAAATGCTGGCGCACGGCGATAACCTTGTCTGAACGGCGACGCCAAATCAGACTGGAGAGATGAGAGGAGAAACGGATAAAGAGAAAGAAACAGAGAGAGAGAGAGAGAGAGAGAGAGAGAGAGAGAGAGAGAGAGAGAGAGAGAGGGGGATGGAGAGGGGAGACAGGCTGCGATAAGGCTCCAGATAGAACAGAGGAGATGAGAGGAAGAAACGTTAGACACAGAGGAAAAGGCGAGGAGAGATGCAAAGAGGCACAAAGGGGGAGATACAGAAGGCAGGGATGAGGAGTCGAGGATGAAGAGGGGTTGGGGGTTGAATGAGGAGGCGCAGGCCAACCCGGATAGACACCCGTTATCTCCCCGCTGTCATTATTTTGTCATTATGGCGGTTGGCGCTTCACTTCATGTATTACTGATAACAGACAAAGGACTCGGAGGTGTTAGAGCAAACACGGAGAGCTTAAGCGAGGAAACTTCTCTGGGAGGGCATTACTTATACTTTAGTGTTTGTTGCTTACTGCTTAGAGCCCCCCCGAACAACAGCAGCGGCGGTGGCGGTGCGGGCAGAACGCCTGTGTGTGCGCAATTTTATTCCGAATCGTTTGCCCGTTGTTGACGACGCACCAATGTCCTCACGGCTTTAAATAATCTGTGACATGCGCTCGTAAAAAATGCGGCGCGTTTGTTGCTTTTTGCCGAATAAAAGAGCCGCCCTGTAACAAAACAGACTATTCCTGAAAAGTTAACAAGGCTGCTTTGCGGCGCGCTGCGAGGCCGGAGGGCTGCCGGGGTCAAATTGAATCCTCGGTGTGTTCCTATTAACTTGTATTTTAAATTGTACTTTGAATCAGAACGGACACTGTATGGACAGCGCGGCTCCGCCGTAACTCATTCGTCCATGCCGGCAGCAGGGTTTCATTTAAGGTATAACTCCCAATGCGGCGCCTTGTGTTGTGGACAAACGGGCCGAGCTCTTTGCCAGATGGTGAGGGGAAGCAAACGTTCAGGGAATGAAGCAAACAATGGAATCCTGGGAAGTCTTCAGCAATGCATGGAGGGAAACAAAGAACTCGAACAAGCTGATGAAAATGGAATTAAACAGCAAGCGCCGAAAAACTGCTGAATTTGCCAATTTGTGAATAAAACCACTGATTTGCTTCTATTACTGAAATTTTTACTGAGTTGGCAGGCAAACAGAACTGCACATATTCAAAGCTACATTCAAACAACCACTCTGTGTCAGCAGCACTGCACCTTTAAAGATTATATTAAGCATATAACACATAATCAAACGATTTATGATGACGAAATGGGATTAAAATACGAAGCTCAGGAACATGTGGGACGAATTCGCGGCCGCTGCGGCAGACGTGTCACCAACACATGCATGAACGTGGCCTGATATGATCCGTCATTTCGCAGGCACACATCAACTCACCACTGTCATTAGCAGCTTGTCAAACCACTGCAGCTTGAGCTCGGCGCGGGGCCACATGTCAGGCCTGAGGGCGGTCTTCATCAGGCTCACGCAGCGGCGGGACAGCAACTCGCCTGGAGAGCCGGCCACGTTGGTGCTGTCGTTCACCTGGAACGGAGGGACACCGGGGATCGTTATCATCATCGCTGACAAGCGACGTTCCTCTCGGATATTAAAGCGCTGTCCCGGAGAGGTGGGAGGAGACGCCGAGCGGCGAGGGGCCACGCGCGGCCATTTCACTCATGCTGTTGAAGTTCTGCGGTAGGAAGGAGAGCATCCGTCAATAAAGGGCCCCTACAGGACCCTTCGTGGCGACAAGCATCCATTGTGAAGAGCCATCCTTGACCGAGACGAAGAGCGGCTATCGGCTTTAAGGCGCGGCGGCGCTCTCTGGCTGATGGTAATCCCTCGGACCATTCAGGACATATAATTTTTCTGCTGGGATCAATTTGGTATCGCAATGCGCCGCTATCGAGTGGAATACAAAGAAAAGATTATGTTTCCATAGACTCCGCCGTGAGCCCTGAGTGATCCCTCGCGGGTACACAGGAGGTTATATCCAGCGGGGACGGTCGGATGAGCAGTGAGAATGAAGCCGGGCCCCGAAAGAGGAGAGTAGGAAAAGTCAAGGTGGGCCAAATCTCAGCGGGGCTATTTCAGGTGCGCAACCAAGGTCGTCGGCGCCACTCGACCAAGGGACAGCTGTGAGAGGACACGCACAAAGGACTGCGCGCGCGTGTGTGTGTGTGTGTGTGTCGGGGCATTGTGTGTTCGCCGTGTCCTCCCTTCGTGCGACTGAGTGGTCTGAAAAGCTTTCCCACCTGGCGGCCGCGGCGAAAGGAAGCGGTGGCGTCACGTCCAGTTTTCCTGTGAAAGGGGAGGGCACGGGTGGGGGGGGGGCACTGCTTACCTGGCATGCGATCCTGATGAGGAAGTTGACCACAGTGTCTGTATGCTGCTTCTCAACGGGCTTGGTGAGCATGGTCTCGGTGCCCGGCATTGACTGGCTGCGGCCAAACACCTGAGAGGGAGAGACGTTCGTGAAGATCAGAAGGGAAGACGAGAAGATACGCACCACTTTTACCCATCGTGTCGCTGTCAATTTGTTACACTACATTTGATCATTTTCATTGTATTTTATTACTTTTAGAACCAACTAAATTAAGGAAAAAAAGGTGAGTTGTTTCTTTGCTCCAACAAAATAGGGAAAAAAGGTACATTAAAGTTTTAGTTAAATTCTGACGTTGGATAACCACAAAACGAGAAATAATTTAAATTGAAATAAAATCAATTCTGAATAAGTACAAGTTGTTCTTTCGCGCTGAGTGAAGTTCCGTCAAAACTTGATAAAATATATAGTTACTTGTTGTTTTTGGTTTTTTTCTGCTCAACCAAATGGCTCAGCGGGGATATAAATGGTTGAAGCACTACAATTTGTTGCTGCAAGTATGACTCACTGAGAACTATTCTCGCCGCTTTGTGACCAGCTAACGTTTTCTCGGCCCCAGCCGAAACAATTTCTGCTACTGCATTCATCCCCCCCCCCCCCAGTAGCCATTGGAAAAACACTCGAGAGGCTCACACGCGATCCCTGGCAAAGAACTAAAGAGCATTGTGGGCTTTTTTTCTTTTTGCATCAAAGATCGATCATCATGTAAATTAACAAAAGACGCCTCTGGGAACAAACGCATCTCATTCACTTCTTGAGACCTCAAAAACAACAGACCACAGGGGGATTGGAGATGAAACAAATAACAGGCTGGTGTACGGCTGCAGGGCGAGAAGCAGAAACCCTGCTGTCGTCTCCTCTTGCCATCGTTTTTTCTCTCCTCGAGCACAATAAATAAATAGCTGGCAAACGTGAGATTGGTCGCGTTCAAAAACGCACCTCAATCATTCAGAGAAAACCCTGCGAGTCTGAGGAGAACCAGGAGGTACTTTGAAGGTACGACTGTCGAGGTGGGGGGGGGGGGACGACGACTCACCGTGGAAGTTGCACCGGCCGCTGTGCGGAATCTCTTGACGTCCTGTCCGGCAGCGGCGGACTCGAGGGACAGTCCCCTTTTCACAGCCGCCCCGCTCGGACCCTCGCCGGCGGGCGCCATCTCTGCCTCCGACTCCGGCTGTCGCAGCGAGGGGGGCGGGGAGAAATGAAGAGGGGGCCGTCAGTGAGAATGATCGCAGCACACAGACTAAAACATTACAAGGTCACATGTCAGCAGTGTGGATGACTCATGCATATTTATACAGTATGACCAAAAAAAACCCACGACTTAATCACTTTGACGAAACGCTGTCTGGTAAATTATTTAGCATCGTGGAGCGACGAAGACGTCCGTCGACGTCGGCGTCTCAGCCGTGTTGTTTACCTGTTGGTCCTTAATCCTCTGGAGCTCCCACTTGATCACCACCTCGGCCAGATCCACTGCCAGCTTCCTCTGCTCGATGGTCACGCTGGGCGTGAAGCCCAGGCGCTGCATGGCGCTGATCATGTGCTGCACCAGGTGGTGGCGCACGGGGTAATACACCTGGGAGGGGAGAAGGCGCCAGAGAAAAGGACAGAAACATATGAAAAGGAGACAAACAGTAATGAGGGGCGACCGAGTTTGATTGACCAAGCGGGGACTCAGCATGTTGATGGCGAAGCGTCGAACGCCGCTCGCTGATGAAAGCCTGCATATGTGATTTTCTAAAGACAAGCTGTCAAACTGCTCGATGTTCCCCTCGGGCTCCAGATGGTTCCACAAACCGGCGGCAGAGCCCGGGATCAGCCGAGGAAGCTCGAGAGGAGACGCCGAGGCTCGACAGACGACGCAGAAGTCCGAATTTCTGCACGAAGCTTCAGGCGCCTCCATCACTTCCTTTCATTCTGTCTGAGAAAACTTGCGGCTCCAACGGCCACGTTGCCAAAAAAACAAAACAGATGCCCGGCCGAGAGACGGAGCGACGACGAGAGAACTTTACGCTTCCCAAAACAAGCCTGTTTTGCATCGCGTGTGAACACTCACACTTTACGGGGGCCATCAAAACATTTCTCAGCAAGACAGAGAGAGAGAGAGAGCTTTGTCCGCCAGGCAGACAACACAAAGACTCCGAGGCACAAAAGAGCTCTGAAGTGCAAAAGGACATCAAAATGTTTATGGGCCAGTACAGGCGCGTTCTTTTACACCAGCGCTCGACTGAAATCAGTTTTTCAAACTGCTTGTAAAAAGAAATGGTTAAACTAGCCGTGGACCTTCAAAGATAATAGTTTAAAGACACATCTTTAAAAATTGGAAGAGAGCAGAAACTTTTTCCCAGCAACTTATTTCAGATCGTGAATCTTGGAGTAGTTTTCTGTTGTTACTGCATGAACCACAGAAGCTGAAACATTCATATCATGCGGCGTATTTGCAACTGAACTTAAATCTTCCATCCATTTTCCACATTCAAAGGCCAGTTTATTTATTTACGTTCTGTTTTCTTCCTCTCTGCCTTTCGGATCGGCGGTTTCTAACGCACGCAAAGTTGAACAGGGCGCTGGATCGCTCCGAGACTTTGAGCCAGAACAGACAAACTCCGACGCCGTATTCCCACTTCGTCTCAAGGACATGATGACACACACTTAGCCCGGCGCGTTGGCACACTTGGAGTGTCACACTCGAGAGTCACTTAGCCTCCAGAACCGAACGGAGACTCGGGGGCAAGGCGCGCCGACAAAGGAGCCAGAGATGAGATGTCTATCTGAGGGCTTTTGTCAGTGTCAAAGAATATTAAAGCTTCTCACTTTGAGGGTAATTACAGTCGATAGAGCAGGACTTTGCCGGGCCCTTAATGATGGAGCGGCTAAGCCCTGTCCATCACGTGCGCACGCAGACAAACACGCACACAATCTCTCCCCCCTTTTTTTTTCCTTTATCAAACACATGCACGCACAAAGTCTCTCATCTGTCTGTCATTATCTCCTCCCCAGTGTAATTATGCTGATGTGATTACATTAGATTAGTCATCTGGCCCAGTGAGAGCAGCCTGTCAGCGAGATAGAGCGGCGAGCTGAGGAAAATGTCAGTCTCCCGCTAAAAGACTGTCGCTCTCTGACTGGCGAGGCGGCAGCGGCGGCGGAGCGAGCCAAAGTGTCTTTCAAGTTTAAGACGGAAGGCGAACGCGGAGCCCGACGACGACGACGACGCTTCGCCGACGACGACTTACGACGACGCTGTCTCCGAGTCTCCTGATCACCAATAAGCAGGGGGGAGAGCCGATGTCAAAAGCAGCTGGCAGGCGAAGCCAACCACCAAAAAAGAAAGATTATCTGACATCATAAACAATAATAATTGGGCAATAGAAGAAAATCTGACTTTTAAAAAGGATGCTTCCCTCTTATTAGGACTTGTTACGAAGTGTCGTGTAATTCAGGGCACTCAGATAATCAGCGAGAATTAGCCCCTCAACCGGTTTCTCCCCCCGTGGCGCCGGCGCCGTGCAGCGAGCCGCCAGAAACAAGCGGTGGATGCGAACCATCGCGCAGCTTGGTCGTAAGCTGACTTCAAAGTCCTGCGGTGCTGAGCTGTCGTTGACATTCCCAACATCTCAGGGTTGAGGCTGCACCCAGGCAGCTTCTGGAGATCCATATATTTGCGAATAATAACCAGCCGCAATCACAGAGCCTCCTCGTCGGTCGCAGTCCTACGAAAACAAGCCACACTCGCTTCTTTGGCTATCTTTAATTTGAAGCCAAAACACTAAAACAACAAAAATGAAGGAAATCACTGTTTATTTGAATGCAAAGTATAATCTATTTGGTTCTCATAAGTCAGTTATCAATGAAGTGTTTCCCTGAGGATGCTATAGATTGTCGCCTGGAGCGTTCCGATAAGTCTCGCATGATTAATGTAAATCACACAGACAGAAATCAGATATGTTTGAGTGCTCCCTCTGCCCCGTGCAGCCCGGATGAGCGGCCAACAACTCGATAGGTTCAATAGGGATGATCTGACAGGAGGAAGAGCAGCGCCCGGCGGCGGCGTCTGTGGTGTCAGGCGGTACCGGCGGGCGTTTCCCCCCCACCTCCGGAGACTCACCCTGAAGTGCTGCACGATGAGGTGCAGTATGTGCACCAGCTGCGGCACGGTGTGGCCCTCCTCCACGATGATTTTGCGAGTCCAGTGGGTCAACATCTGGTGGCCGTCCTCCATGCGCGCGGGCACGGCCGGCGTCAGGATGGCCATGGCCTGGCGCACGATGGCGCGGGCCTCCATTGTGTGGGCTTTCAATAGGCTGTGGAACACCTGCACAGAGCGCACGCGGCGTTGGAAAGCGGAGCCGACATTTCCCGTGTTAAGCGGCACCTCCCTCGCAGTGCTGCTGCCTTGCCTGACTGAATTTCGGCATTCTGGGTAAAATACACCCTACCGTGCACCCTACATTTTGAGTCCCACCCCTCTATTGTTGCTCTAATCACAGTCTACTGCCAAAATGAATGAATTATCGCAGAGTTGGAATTCCATGTTTATTTTGGTCCCGCTTCAGCAGGTTCCTCTGTTCGTTTTCACTCGCCTGCAGGACGATCTTCTTGTGAATGGCAAACTTGGCGATGATGTGAGCCAGGAGCAAATGGCCGCTGTATTTGCAGGCGGGGTCCACGCAGGCTTTGGGCAGCAGGCACGGCCAGGCGAAAGTCATGAGGCGCCGCAGCTTGCTGTTGCGCGACTTGTTGTTGTCGTGGATGTGGTGCGGGGCGTGCTCCACCAGCAGGGTGGAGAACTGCAGCAGGCAGATCCGCAGCGAGTCCAGCAGGTCGGCCTGCTTCTCTGGGTCCAGAACCTTCCGAGAAGAAAGAGGGGGGGAAATATGACGACTTCATTTGTTTTTCAGGACTTTTAGCTTGAATGTCCTGAAGAACAAAAACACGATTCTTCATATCAGTTGTTTTTTTTTCTCTCTCTCTTTTTAAACCACAGCTCCGAATGATCACAATCATCAAACGAATGCTTGGAACATTTCAGTTTCTTGGAAGTAGGAGGAGATAAAAACTGACAAAACAACAGAGATGTCGTCGCATATCTGCAGGGACGTCGGGGACTACTTAACAACATCTCAGCTGTTCAAGGTGAGGAGAGATTTCACAATCAAATTCTTATGTTTCATGTCAAACCTACAACAGACAACAGTAATCCCTCTGTAGTGCAAACAGAAGGCAATACAAATGCCTTACAGCATCATTTCTACATAGAGAATAGAGAGAGGGGGGGGAGAGAGAGAGAGAGAGAGAGAGAGAGAGAGAGAGAGAGAGAGAGAGAGAAAGAGAGGGCGAGAGAGAATAGAGAGAGAGAGAATAGAGAGAGAGAGAGAGACCCCTATTCTACTGAGTGTACCATGTCCGAATCACCCAAGCATACTGCAGCCCTTTGTGTTTAATGCATATGAATCACGCTGCACCACAACAAAACAGGCATTTCCACATATTGAAAACCTTTCGCATTTGCACAGCACCGCTAAAAAAACCAGAGAAATCACGACATGAATTCTGTTGCCAGTTCCACAGACGGCAGGGCGGCGGATGGCGAGTAAAGTCAGGGAGGAAATTAGCTTGAACCAGACTGTTGAGGAGCCATTAGCGGCCATTAGGACTGGTGTTAGTCAGTGATGAGATCTGCCACAGCACAAACAAACACGCTGACCTTTAGCACGGTCACACTGTGACATTTACACCAGGAATTATAGGCCGGCCTGATGAATACAACGTGGCAGGAGCAAAAAGGACGGATGGCGTGGTGCGAAGGAAAACCGGGGGTGGGGGGACAGAGGCAGATGGAACGGAGATAAAATGACGGCAATTAAATGGTCAAACAATACGCGGAGGCCATGGGAGAGGAAGACTCAGACTAAGTGGGATGCAGTTGATGATGAGTGAGTGTGGAGAGGAGCTGGACTGATGGGACATTATGAGGAAAAATGCAGCGGGTAATGAAATTTAGACGGAGGGATGGAAAGCAAAGCTGGTGAGTAATACAGAGATGGGGATCAGCTCACTGCGCGCAAGAAATAATGTTGCAAAGAGAAAAAAGGAGGCTTGAGATTACGTGTGTTTCTGTGTGTGTGTGTGTGTGTACCTTAGTGATGAAGACGCTGGTGATGCTTTCAGGGTTGTCTCCTTCAGGGTTGGGCGGCCCAAGCAGCTGCTCCCCTTCCCCTTTCTCGAAGCTGTGCAGGAAGGCTGGATTCAAGATGTGTTGCAGCACCTACGCGGCGGCAGAAAGGAAAGTTAAAAAGGGCCTGAAAACACGAGTTTCCTTCACAAGTTTTTAGCCCTTCCACTCTTTTTCTTCAAGAACGTAATGGGAAGGAGGAAAAAGAAAGCCTTCACAAAGAGCACATGCTGGAGAAAGAAGCAGCTAATCAGTGAGATCACCCGGTGTGGTCTTAAAAGCCGTATGAAAGAGGAACCTGCACACTCTCGGCCCACCGCGGCATATAATTAAGCGATGAAACACTAATCTACCATAAATCTATTTAAAAATCAACGGGACACGGGCCCCCTTTATGACTGATAAAGGCTGAGGAACAAACCGCGAGTCATTAGAGAGAAAAAAAGCAGGAATCAAAGCAGAAAAGGCTGACGTGAGGCACTCCAATGTCAAAACGTGTCTAATAATGAGGTTCCAAGAAAGTTACAAGAAAATCAACGCCCGCTTGAACGTAGGACCATAAAGCCATAGTGTCGTTTCTTATATAATTCCCGCCTATTCAATGCAAAAAAGGGGGGAAAAAACCAAAACCTGAAACATTGTGCGGAAAAGTGATTTAAATGTCATTTCCAAGCGGGCTGAACCCTGCAGGGATCGTGAATAAAGGCTTGATTAGTTGGTAAAACGAAGAATAACCCGACCACAATGGAGTTAACGACGGCAATTATTAAAGAAGCTGCTATCTATTAATGAACACCCTGATTCCATCCATCATTGGGGAGGACAGGGCATCGCTCAGTGGAGAATGAGCTGTGGTAGCATATGTTCCGACTTCTCCATTAGCACATTATTCACGCGCACTTGGCGCAATGTACACGCATGGCTGATAGACTCGCGTGCGCGCGTGCACATTAAAATTAGCAAATGAAGACACAAAGGGAAGGCACTGAGCACCCACTTCTTCCCTCTCATCTGTTCCCATTAATTCCGAGATTCTGACATCAATCACGGGAAGATAACGACGCATCCAGCCGGCGACGGCGTGCTTCGGGTTTCCACGGGCACGCGCGCGCACGCGCACTTCTGGGCGAGCAGCCGAGATCTCGTCGCGCAGGTGTCTGAATGATCCTGGCTCGCTCTTCCATTGACAAATAACAAGTGTGAGTGGATTGTGCAGTGGCGCTAAAGGAGCTCTCTGATCTGAGAGGGAGGCAGATTCGTGTTAAGGAGGGAAACTACGATTCTACGATGTGAGCGGCCTGAAATCTGGAGGAAGAAAACAACAAAACAGCCCAAAAAATGCTCCTGCTGATAAATGTACTTGCACCAAAAGTCTCTTCTCGCACTCTGACAGCGGCGGGGGACGCATGAAAGGGAGTTACAAACAAAAACGTGTCTGTCTGAACCGAGCATCACAGTCGGACTTCGGTCCCCTCTGAGGAGACGGCGAGAGCTCGGCGCGCACACGCCGAGCGAAAACTCGGCTCCTCTTGACGGGGACAGAAAGAGACGCCAAGCAAGATGTGGAAACAGATGCGGCGCGCTTCATAAATTTCATACATTTGTTTGTTTGTCTGCTTGCGATTGTACTCCGGATGCTCTTGAGCGGAAGAGCTGCTTTGTGTGCCGGCGCGCTTGGATGAAACAAAAGAGGCGACGCGGCAGCAGCATGAGGTCAGTCTGTGCTCGCGCAGATGATTCATTGCTGCTGTCCCGCTCCGCCGTCTCTCTCTCTCTCTCCTCTCAGCTCCAAGTGAAACATCCTGTGGACCCTTAAGATGCAACGCAAGAATCTGATACTCTCTCCAACTCTGAGGGGCGCTGGAAAAAAAGTACGCGCACCCTTCGCTGTGATAAATGCTGCAGACAATTATCTAAATGTCAATGGAGGGAACGCCCACGCTCGACGTCGTCCTTTCGGCTCACATACCAATCAACACCAACACATCCGCCGTGAAACTTATCCTCTGTCTGTCTGTGTGCGTCTCCACCTCGCCCGCACAGCCGGCATCTGCTGCACACCAGCAGAGGACAATTAAGGGAAAAACAACAATAGAAGCGAAATTGTGGTGGTGGTGTGTGGGGTGGGATGGAGGGGGCTGCGGCGCTGCTAGTTACAAGACTAAACTCTACTCTGCTATAAATTAGGATGCAGGATTGCTGCCAGGGCCGACGCAGAACAATGAGTTGGCTGGACTCGCTCTTTTTGTCCGTATATCGTCTCCCGTGTCCACCGTCCATATGCCGGCGAGGTAACGCGGAGATAAACTGGAGCAAAAAAGAGGCGGAGCGTGCGCCGTCGCAACTGGACGTCCTTGGGTTCGAGGAGCCCTTTGCCAGCTCCTTGTGTGTGCGCGGTTGCGTGTTCTTGCCACGCAGCCATTTGGCGGCGTGTTATCGTGCGCCGGGGCGGGGCCTTCCCCACTGACCCGTTTGTACTTAACAGCAGCGCTGTTGCTCCTCTGTGCCAGGTTATGTTCCTGTTACAGCTGTGCAAAGTATGCGCACGAGCGCCCGGCTGGCTGCGTGTGTGCGTGTACGCGCGTGCGTGTGTGTGTCTGCGCGAGCACGCGGGAGAGTGGCTTAATTAAAAAGCAGCACGAATGACTGTAACGCTCGCAGCAGCAGGTCAGGTAGAGAGGACGGAGGCATTCATCTGTGAGCCTCTGAGGGTCTCCAACCAGACTGAATGACCTTCCCGACTCTGTCAAAGAACTTCTGGTACAAAACACGGCGAACCGGCGAAGTCACGAAAGATCAGGTCCCCGAATGCAGCATCTCCCACACAGTGAAGGCACCGTAAGTAAGCTGAGGACACGCTTGGGGGGGGGCAGCGCATCATTCAGACAAAGAACGGCTAAGCCAACGGATAATGTACGACTTCACAGTCCTGAGATTTTCTCTTTCAAAACAGAAGCACATAAATCAGAAGTCTGAGCCTCTGGTTTGAAAGTGACAGCTCAGTTTTACAAGATATTCTCCACACAATTACCAAGTTACAATATCTCATCACATTATCTTCCCAAAGTTGCGTTCAATGTCCTAAACCGTAATAAAAAGGACATAAAAAGCTCTTGTGTTGCCAGCAGGGGCGCTGTGTCCAAGTCTATAATATTTAAAGGAGAATGGCGGCACGTGTGCACCGCTTTGCTCGTCCCCGCAAGGACACGGCCAGTTGAGGCGCCGTCCGTCAGTCGCCGTGGCGATCGTGAAGGGTCGGAGGGGAGCTGGAGCCCGCCCCACCACGATACGAGTGGGCGCGTCTGGGCGAGTCAGCAATCTATCAGGGTGCTGACACAGACGGATGATGTCGCTCATGCAGGTAATCTTTAAAGAGGGACGAAACTCGACATGTTCCTTTAATTGTGGAGGAGCGCGGCGCCTGGAATCGTCACTCCAGAGCCGTTTTCCACCTCGCTTCAATGTAAACTTAAAAGATGATTCCCGACAGTGACTAAGCTCCTGGAGGAGCTCGAGTCGCTGAGGCATTTAGTCATAAATGGACTTTCCTGCTCTAATCGCCCGTGTACGTACCTTTGCTTTAAGCTCATCATTGAAGTGGGGGTCATTGAACTCGACAAAGCGGAAGAACAGGGCACGCTTCTGGGCGATGGAGTAGTTCCTGGGAATCTCTTCCTCCATGTAGTCCTTCAGGAACGTCATGTTGCACAGGAAGCGGCCCGTGAACGCACGCAGCAGCTGGAACAGCAGCTCGATTTCCGAATAGTTGCGCCTATGGGTGAGACAGGAGGTCGGTGAGTTCAGGGCGCCGACGGGGGGAGGAACGTCGCAACGGTGACTGTTTGCAACACGTGTCGATTAAAAACAGTAATAAAATATTTTAAATAGCCACTTTTACACCGTTTCTAAACAGAACTTTGTTTACCGAAAGTAGACTTGTTGAACTCGCGCTGAAATTACTGGTGAGACTGCACAGGGGTTATTTTCAAGGTCTGAAATAAACATCTGCCTCATGTCAACTGCACCAAGTGAGTTCCAGCACTTTCTCAGCACTCAAGCAGAGAGGCGAAGGTCATTTGTGATAAGACCGTCAGTTAGTTAAAGACCGAATAAACTTAAAGTGCATTCTCTGCTCCAACAGACACCCAGAGGGTCACATCGGTCGCTTCACACTCTGCTGGGCACACTGGGCGAGCAGAAACGCAGCGGCTGGACATACTTGCAGTAGCTTAACAAGCAGTACGCCAGCAGCTTGGGCTCCTTCCAGTTGGTGGCGGCCATGTTGTCTTTGCGGTGTCGCTCCTGGAAGGCCTCGCTGACCCAGACGCGCCTCAGTTGGCTGACCAGGGAGTGCTGGCCCGCCAGCCAGCCCTCATCGTTCTTAACGATGATGCTGATGATCTGAAACGACGGCAGAACCAAAGAGGAGTCAGGCTGCGTTCAACGAGCCCAGCGGCAGGTGAGCCGACTACACGGCTGCAACCAGACGATGTCCGTCCACCTTGATGGCTTGAAACTGCAGGTCCAGTCTGGCCGTGGAGGTGGACGGCGACCCGGGCCGAACGGTGGCCGCGGTGCCGGCGGGAACCAGCAATGGGACGAAGCGGTTGGGGTTGGACGCTAAGACGTCCCTGAGCGGCTTGGCGTCTTTGTGCTTCAAGAAACTCTACAGGCAGAAGATACAAACTGGGTAAATAAGAGGTCCAAACATAAATACAGTCGAACAACCATCACAACCCTTTACAAGACAATCAGAGTAACAACACAGAACCTCCTTCAAATTAGAAGATGTGAGAGAAGTGAGTTATCTCAGTTTGCTGTTAGCCTGTCTACTGAGTGTGGAAAACGCCTCATACGCTCCTGATTGTCTCATTCCAGAGGCCTCGAAAGGCAAACAGCTTATTTTTTTCTTTAAAGCGAAAGACGTCAGTGAGGAGGACGAAGGCTATCGAGCTCTGCTGCCGTCTGACCATGAACATGCGGCTCCACTGGGGGTCGTTGAGGGTCGCCTCCATCATGAAGAGCTCCACTGTCTGGGATGGGTGACGCGTCAGGAACTTGATCAAAGGCTCCCTGAACGGACTGCCGGCCTGGACGAGAAGAAGAAAGCAGGAATGAAGAGAGGAAGAGGAGAAACTTCTCTCTGTTCTTTTGCTTCTCGAACAACTATGGGTGAAAGAATTGATGCTACTGTGTTGCACTTTTTATTGTTCCAGTGAGGATGAAGAAATAGAATGACATAATTGCACGATCCGCATGCAGCTCTATAAACACTTTGCAGAAAAACTGTAAAAAGACGACAAAACGATCCGGCACAACTCGGGGTTTGACTCGTCAGGTCTCTGATGGGCTGCGATACGCTCTTAGAATCAAAAGGTGGCGTCCTACCTCGATGAGCATGGCCCTCTCCGTTTTCATGACCACCTCCAGCAGGGGTTTGACCAGCGTCTGAGGCGCAGCCGGGATCAGGTGGAAGAGGTTGATGATGGCCGAACAAATCTTCATCTCCTGCAGAGAGATCGAGCGAAAAAACAAACACGGCACAGGAGAAAAAGGGAGCGCGTTATATTCTGCCAGAGAGGAGCTAAACACAGACTTGGACACACAGTCTCGACGACAGCCACTGCGGAGAGACGAGGATGAATCTTAGTCAAACGGTCGGCAATATTAGGCGCTGAATCGCTCACAGGAATGCGGCGCTGCCGTTGGGATTACACTGGCACGGGGTACGAACAGAGAAAGGAGAGTATGCATGGTCATTGTGGGACACCTCGTGTCGTCAGTAACTTGGAAATGCAGACGTCACAGGAGGAAGAAACGGGAGAGTTAAGACTCGTTCGAAAACAGATGTATCGTCAGAAGCCGACATGACGCTACTGAGTATGACCACAGACACATGGACACAGAGATACAGGGCAACTCCACCACTACCACGACATTGGTTCAAATCACCAGCACGACATTGGTTCAGACTACGTTCCAGTCACTTGACAGAGAGTCACCAACAGAGGGCGCAACACCGGGCCGCATCTCACCTCAACCCCCTCCAACGCAGGCTGTACCAGAACGGGAGACAATGGTCAGAGTCAGCAGAACAGCATGTGTGCATTTTGGGTGTGTGGGTTGTGCGGCGACGGTGGCCGCTCCGCGGGGAAGGCGAGCGGATGAGACGGGGTGATGATGGACGGGGACCGACGGCGGCAACCTTTACGGGGGACTTCGGGAATGCTTTCTCTCAAATGGCACGTCGGGGGCAATGCTGGGATGGCAGCCGATTGGCACAGAATACAACGCACGGGGGGGGGCGGGCACTTGACCAGTATGTCAAGAGTACAGCTATAGATTGTACAAACACCCTCTTTCTTTACGCCAGTCACTCCCAAGGGTGTACACCCCGCTCTTGATCTCTGATTTGAAAGAGACATCACAGTAAAGCAAAACAATACTGGACACACCCATTCTCTTCTCTATATTAAAGTAGGAGCCTTCAAAATAAAAGCAACTGGCAGTTCCTTTGTCCCACGTTCCTCTTGTGATCTCTGGCGCCCCCACAAGGGGATCCAAGACTCCAGGTCGGCAGCCGACGTTTCCCCCGCAATTCTCCCTCGCTCTCCCTCTCCCTCTCTGGCTGTCATAACCTCCTTCCATCCACATGTCCTCACAACATCTTCCTCTCTCCATCCCTCCATTCGCACTCGCTGTCCTTATCGGGCGAAGCTAATTGACTCGCTGACCCTGGTTCCACTGCCACTGCCAGCCTGGCTGTCAACAGGCACAAAGACCACAATTTGGAGGGCGGTAAAGACAAAAGGCCAATTTGCATCTAATTAAACACACCGTTTTGTGATGGGTCAGGATGAACTTGCATAAAGAGGAAAGGAAAAAGAAATTTGCTTTATTTCTATGAGGGGGGGCAGCTGTTTTTTCCCTCCCCCTCCCCTCTCTCTCTCACCTTTTCTCTGCCTTTACAAGGTTATCTGTCGGGGAGATAATGAGGAGACGCAGTGCTGGGCCCACCACCGCCTGCCTGGTGCCTAATTAATCATTGATTGTAATATGGGCACTCATCTGGGAGAAAGCCACACAGAGGAGGTGTTGACTATATGCGACTGTGGCTTGGCGAGTATAGGGAGCGATTCCTGCCCCCCCCCCCTCGCCGCTTTGGCGGGACGGCTCAACTGAACAAAAGCAGCGACAGTAGGAGGCTGTATCGACCTACTGCCCGCGAACGCATCTTTACAGCGTTCAGTGAGGATTTAATGTCGGACGAAAGAAAAGAAGGAAAACAGGAGCTTTAGGTGGAGCGGGACTCTCGTTTGTACACAATCCGTCACTCGGACTTAAGCTTTCGCGGACGTGTAGGTCTGGAATATGTCGACTTACGCTGCCGTCGCTGCGCTGGCCTCCTTTGTGGGTGATGACGACGACCTCCATCCACTTGCGCAGGTGTTGCTGAGAGAGACACACGCAGGGAGATGTGACTGGGCCTGTGCGAAAGTGTTTGCCTGCCTGTGCACATATTTGCTCAGCACAACAGGTACAGCGCGGCGACACGGAGCAATATTTACCCCAGAGATTGAAATAATAAATGAACAAATCCTCCGCTCGTAATTCAGACCTGTGCGGCAACGATGAGCCTAATTACGAAAGTATAATAGAAAAGACGAGTGTGGTGACAATCATCACTGTGGCACCTCGTAAATTGACTGTACGAGCCCTCCTGGCTGCGTTGCTTCAAAGGTTTTAACCTGTGGCACATCTGGCAGCAGAGTACCAGAGTCACATTCTAATCATTAGGAAGCAGAGAAGACAGCTTTGGAAAACAGATATTGGGCCTGAATTCCCCATTAGGATCCACTCATAGGGACTGTTCATGTCTACATGCAGTTTATCTAGTGCACATCTGTTGATCACATAATTCTACTTTATTTCTTTCAAAGCAAAAGCCTTCAAACCTTAAGCTGAACTCCTTTTTTGCAGGTAATACTTATTTTAAGTCCCTGCACTTGGTGCCCTTTCAACTGTTGTGCTTTTATTTTTCGCCACAATATGATTGTGAATGAAACAGTGGGAGAAGTTTCACTGAAGGTTGGATTTCCCCCTCACCATCATCTGGTCGCAGAACTTGTCGTTGAAGGAGTTGGGGAAGAGGCGCGTGACGGAGGTCAGACGGTTGACCACGTTGAGCGTCAGGCTGCGGTAGTCGCCCAGCATCATCAGCAGCGGGCGCATGTGGGTGTGGATCTGGTCCACCTCGATGGTGGCGCCTTCCAGGAACTGCGGCGGAGGAGACGAGAGGACTGGAGACGCGGTTTGGTTTCTCTCACACAGAAAAAAACATTTTCCTCAGAGCACTTTTTGAAAGATCTGGTTTAAATCTGATTTTTTTCCCAATAAACGTTGACTCTTAAGCCCCTTCAGCCTTAAACTTTCATCTGGTTCTCAGTTAAAAGATTTAACATGCATTCTCACAGAGCAATACATCTTTCAGCGTGTGTGATCAGAAAGCAGGAAAACACAGCTTAGCATCAACGTACAATCATTATCACAGGCCAAAGGATTTTTCTGGCTAAGACTGTCCAATCAGACGAGGTTTAGCGGCGCTTCTAATTTCAGTCCAAAACAGTGATATTGATTAACTTTCAGATGCTGAACGCTGATGTTAACATGGAAAAGGGAGCAAAAAACGATCAATCGATGCACTTTTGACAACTCTCCCGCCTCAAAATGAAGGTAAATAAACAGAGGGGCTGAATAATTCTGATCAAAAGAGGATAAACTACTCTTATTCCTGCACTGAGATCAGCGCATTGCAGGAAAGATGCCAATCTTTTCTCACGATTAAAGGTGAAGAAAAATTAGTAGGAAGGAGTCTGAGTGAGCGTATCAACAATTAGCCACCGTCTGTTATCGCATCATTTGACCAAAACTTGTAGTTAAGTTTAACCTCAATCTAAACGACGACCCGTTTTCCCCCCAAAGCGTTTCAACGCGACCACTTCAACTTCCCATCCGCATTGTTTTCTCATCAGGCGACTCAGTCGGGCCTCGTTTTTGAGCGCCGCAAACAACTCGCTACCCCTTGTGTCTCCATTAAGGAACTGAGGCCACACAAATGAGGGCATGGTGGGCTGTAAACAAGCACACATTTCAACCAAACACCGATGACGCACACCAACACCCGCACGCAGACAAAAGAGGAGCGAGGGGGTGAAGGGGGGGGGGGGGATGATGCATGGCAGCCACATTCATTTTCCTCTCAGCGCCGAGAACAAACACTCCATCCTGTATCGATCCGGCCATGGCAACGCTCATTAGTGCTAGCAGGGCAGGGATGAAAGAATGGAGAGAACAGAAAATGGCAGGGGAGGGGGGAGGGGGGGCATCACAGAATAGTGAAAAGGACTGACAGCGGTGGGGGGGGGGGGGGTGGAAGAAAATTACGGACAGAAATGGAAAAGAAAAAGGACAAAGAGCTTAGAATGGATGGATAACGGCTGAGATGGTATGGATACTTTGATGAATGGAAGCCGAGCCTGTTCAGGGAGAGGGTGACAAAGCAGAGGGTGGTCCATATGAAGATAAGTGGGCGGGAAAATGGGACGGGGGAAGATTAACAGAGAATTTCAAAACAAGAGAGGCGCCAACGACAGAAGTGATACAGATAAGAGACCAAAGAGAAAACAAGGAAAAGGACAAGAGAAAACGAGGGAAAGTACACAAAACATTTCGGAAGGTGAAAGAACACAAGAGCGAGAGTTAGTCCGAGATTTGAAAAGGTGTGGCTAAAGATCCGGCTTTAATCTATGCAAGTCACCACGTATCTTGAGGTCACGGACCAAGAAGTTATAGCTGCAGGACTCGAGCTCTGCTTCGGCTCAGGGGAAGAAAGCGATTGAAGTGAGCGATGTCACAGAGGTATGAGGAGCTCTGGAGGTAATCGATAAAGTCCTGAAATCGATTCTAAATCAGTTAAGCAAAAGACAAAGTCGGGACTTCTTTGAAGATGTTAATGCTGGAGCAGGTAAAGCGATGGAGCAGCAGGGTGCGAAAGTTCACACACTTCAAACGAGCATCTTGCACAAGTCTCGAGTTTTTGCACTATCCTGATGACAGCGTAATGTTCATCAACACTCAAAGCTTTACATTCGGATGTCATTCAATTTTAGAGTTTGCATCTTTTCAGCGTATCAAAGTAACTAAGAGACGGCAAAATAAAACATCCCTTTCGTTGCGGGGACACGACCGGTGTCGAACACTGACCTTCCTCATGCATGCTTCCCCTGCTTCCTGCAGTTCGTTGTTTGTGGAGTTGAGCGCTTTAAACAGGACGCCGATGATCTTCTCTCTGGACTGGGGCAGGTAGTTGCAGGCAGCGAGGGCGTCTAATCGGCACACACAACACACGCCATTAACAGACTCTCCCAATTACACTTGAAAGACACCAAAACAACGAATACCACCACTGAAAGTCCCCAAGTCAGCTTTTTCATTAAAGCAATTTTTAATTCACTTCACACTTACAGAAAAACAAGGATTAAGTGTCAGACTATGATCCAAAACAATGATGGAAATCGTTACCTGATAATGTGCTTACGAGCTGAAAATAATAGCACGGTGCGAAAGCGACTTACTGAGAGCAGCGATACGCAGAGGAACCAGAGAGGGGAGGCTCTTGTAACAGGGGAGCTTCATCAAAGCGGCGTCTTCTGCCTCGCAAAGGTTCAGCAGCTGCACAGAACAAAAGGAAAACACACAGATTTCAAAGGCGAGCAGTAAAACGCGAGAAAGAATGAAGCGGCTTTGCAGCATCTGCATGTGGCATACCTCCGTGTAGAAGACCTTGTGCTCCATGACGTTGAGGTCCATGGTGAAGAGGCGGGGCTGCAGCGTGGTGCAGAAGGTGTTGCCCTCCATCAGGCCGATCTGAGCATTGGCAGGCTGGTGGCGCAGCAGGTGTTTCTTGGGGGGGACCATATCTTGCAACACCTAATGAGAAGGGAAACGCAGTTTAATCCCGTTGGTTGTTGAGGAAAAACACTCGCTGATTCAAAGAAGACTGCAGATTTGAAGTAAAACTTTCATGCTCACCTCTTTGTGCGGCTCCATGATGACGGTCACGCTCTTGCCCGTCACCTGCGCCAGCACCTGCAGGGAGTGCATGGCCTGCTTTCTGACGGTGGAGTTGGGGGAGGTGACCTCCCGGACCAGGTCGTGGGTGACCATGTGGAACGACTTCTCCTGCGCCGCCAGCAGCTCCTCCGTCTTCTCCTCGTCTTTCAGCGGAGTGGCGCAGCGCACCAGCAGCTGCTCCAGGGTGGTCTTGGCCATGGCCACCGCTCCATTTGACACCTGGGGGGGGGGGGGGGTCGATGTGTTCATGAGTACAATGCCACACAAGACGGGAAAAGTCACTGCGAGCGACCTCCATCTCCAGGAAACGTGCACAATTTTCGATAAACACGCGTGTCAACATTTCTCCCATTGTCAAAAACCATCGGTCGGCTTGCTCTCACCTCTCCCGTGAGGTCCATCATGACGAACAGCAACGCTTTGAGGAAGGTCAGCTGGTTCTGCAGCACCCAGATGAGGGGCAGCCTCTCCATCAGGAACTTGATGGACACCACGCCGCCCAGCTTGGCGTACCAGGCCTGCTCGTAGCAGCAGGCGCACAGACGCTCCACGATGTAGGAGAAGAGGGGCAGCTGGCACGCCTGAGGGAGTCCAACACAGGGTGATTCCCACTGGGGAACCGAGCGCTCAAGCAGAGATTAAATTCCCATTTAACACCTTTAAAATCACTTTTAAAAAATGACTTGGAAAAAGGTGTCGGAAGTTTAGCAGGTTTAAATTTCAATACGTCGGCGGAAATAATGAATTCGTGTCATTTCAGACGGTTATTCTTGCACAAAGCTGAAGCGTTAAGTCCCGAGTCAATTTTCATTTTCTGGAGTGCTAAAGTCAGTGACCCACCCGCTCCTTTGAGCCCAGGATGATGCTGGCCACGTCGAAGATGACGGCCAGGGCCACCTCCCCGATCTTGCACAGCTCCTTCTCCTCGTAGGCCATGCAGATGGCTATGGCGTCGATCAGCACCAGCGGGTCCATGCCCTTGGAGCCGTTCTCCTCGCTGTGGAACATGGCCGTGCTCGGCTGGCTTCCCAGCTGGTAGCACGGCAGCAGGAAAGGACCTGGGACCACGGAGGAGGAGGAGGGTGAGAGGACAGGAACCCCGTTTGATGTCGAATAGAGAGGTTAAACCACGATTACGCCATCTCCAATGGAAAAAGTCAAACGTGTAAGAAAATAAGAGTGAAAATGAATCGTAGGTCGCTGGGAATAAATGCAAACAACGGAGCAAAGGAGATCCTAATATTAGTATTTGGGAGTAAAAGGAGCTGCAGTCCCTCACCACACTGCTGGGCCACAGCGACCATGGTGTAATGGCGAATCAGGCTGGCGACGAAGGGCAGCGCGCTGGGCCTCAGGTCCTTTATCACGGCGGACATGAACGCCCCAGTCAGGGCCTGCTCGAAAGTCCTGCGGGCGGGCGTGTCTTGAGCCTTATAGCGGTGAGAAATGATGACATTGGGGATCCACTTCTCCGTGAAGCTAATGGGGGAGAGAGAAAAAAAAAAAACGCGCGGTGAACGGGAAGATAACAGATTAACAAGGACAACACATTAACGGCTGGTGGTGGCGGCGGTGACTTTTTCTGAGGGACGACGACGGCGACACGGGGATCGTTTAATGTGCGTGCACCCGATTGGAACCGACTATCTGCCTCCCGAAAGCCTCGGTTCTTCGGACTTTCTTTGTCATCACATTTTGCCGTTTCCCCCCCCTTAACTTTTTGGTTTTTTCCTGGAGTCTGCTTCTGCTCCCCTGTTGGTATTTTGGTTATTTACTGCAGCTGAAGGCAAGGGGGCTGCGGTGTGATTGAGCAGCTGTTTTCTCCATGCTTGAGCTTGTGTTTTATAATGCCACACGCCAGGGGCAGACCTGATGGATCGCTTCATTTTATTATTGCCATTTAAAAAACTGCTCTTCGGAGGAGGTGGGGGGGGGGGGAGGAGGTGAGAAACGGAGGGAGGGGGCACGGCGGCGTGGACGGAGAGTCAGATCGGCTGCCCCTCGCTCCCCCGGGGGAGGGGGGGGCACG
>JASSRZ010000086.1:11865308-11877754 GCA_032164315.1 Malacoctenus gilli | reverse complement strand
ATTTCTTTTACCTTTAATTCTCTCTCCCTCAAACTCCAAAAAACAAAGGCAAAAAGGGGATTCAGAGAGAGAGAGAGTCATCAGGCTGCTCTGGGACTGTGCTGCTGCTGCCGCCACCTCAAACTTTCTCAGACTGAACGACTTGATGCGTCGACGTCGTCACCGCTCACCTTCTCCATGGGCAGCTGTATGGACGCTTTACAGTCGGTGAACTCGGCCTTGATGCTGGGCCCCTGGATCTCCGTCACCACGTAGTGCAGCCTCTGGGACTCCTTCAGCATCTTCCTGTTGCTGCCCCCGAACTTGCCCAGCACTCGGTAGGCCACGTGGGAGATGCTCTCGGCTGGATTGCGCAGAGTGCGCCATAAAGCCTGGATCAGATTGCAAAGGGGAGAGAAATGATTGGCTCCAGTGTCCAAAGCACGAGTCGAGCCGTCGCATTTCACGCTGATAAGTTCAAAGCTCTCTGAAAATGGCCAATCAAAAACAAGGATTTTGAGACTGAAGCGACGCTGTTGCAATATCGAAACTGGCGAGATGTGCTACACAGGTCGAGTGACACGCTCGTGTGTGAGGAAAACCTGCTGCACAGCAGTCCCACCTGCATGAGCTCCGCCCGGACGGGCTGGATGTGATCATAGAGGAAGTCGGGCTGCAGGTTGTCCACACACAGCTCCAGGGTGCGGAGGCCCTGGCTGACCAGCGTCTGCGAGCCGTTGAGCGCCGACACCAGCGGGTCCATCAGCATGGGCAGGTAGGGCAGCAGGGAGCTGAGGCGCACCGGCACCGTCAGGCACAGCTCCACAAACAGGTCCTTCATGTGCTGCTTGTGCAGACCGCTCTGCAGCATGTTCAGTCCTGAAGGAACAGAGAAAACTCGAGTCAAATCGAGCGTTGCACTGGTCGAAAATCACTTCAATTCAGAGCGCCAGTGTGCCAGAGCGTGTGTGAGGGTTTCACCTTGCAGCAAGTTAGGAAGAAGTGGGAGGAACTCCTGGTAAAGGAGGTCATGACTGCCGCCGCCGATGGAGCGGAAGAGGGCACGGAGGAGGAGGAAGTAGTTGTAGGGTTCCTTTGCCGACTGGGCCAGCTCCATGGAGCTGTTCACGATCTTGTGGAGGTGTGGCTGAAGCACAAAGAGCAACGTTGAATTTTGGTCGATGCAACAACTTTTCTTTAACAAAAATGCAAAGGCTCACCTTCAGCATCTGCTCGTTCTCAGCAGCAAACAGCGACACCGAGCCAAAGACCAGCTTGAAGAGTTTGAGGTAGAGGTTCGAGAGCTCCACGTTGGAGCCCATCTCCGGGAGCCGTTCCAGAAGATACTCCACCAGGATGGTGGCAAACAGGGCAGAGGTCGACAAGTTGGCCAGGAAGGAGTTCGCCACAATCTGTGAGGAGAGCCAGAATGAGAACTTTCCTTCTTCTCTTACGAAAAACATGGAGCCAGTTTCCGTTTGACGCTGCACCTGTAATGCGTAGTTCTTGGAGATCCTCTCCACCATGTAGGGCACGGTGGTCTGGAAGATCTCTTTGAACGTGAGGGGGTTCATCATGGTGAAGACGCCAGCAAAGTGCTCCAGGACCTCCTTCTCCTCCTTCATGCGCACAGTCTGGCAGTTTGCCACTCGGATGTACGTCTGCTGGTTATTGGCAACCTGCACCTGGTTCAGGAGACACACGAGGGACGTAAAATCCGCTCCTTTAACAAAAAAGCTTCAATTATGTCGAGCATGTCAGGAAAAGCCTTCATTCCTGAGCCGTACCTGGTAGATGTCCAAGGCCTGCATGGCGTATTTGACCAGCTTGATGTAGATTTGAGTCTCTTTTGGTTGAAGCTGCTTGTTGGGAATGAACTGAGCCTCTGTGGGGAAAAGAAAAAAATATGAGACGACAAATACTTGACTTGCTTCCTCAAATCCACTTGACACCTTCGTGCATCATTCATTCAGCCTCTCCATGTCCCAGTCGGTCTCCTCACCTCCGGGGGCTTTGCAGGAGGTGATGCCCCAGGTGATGGTCTTCACGCCGCACACCAACGTCTTCACCAAGCTGCGGCAGTCCGACACCTGGAACGTCTGTTTGTCCTCCTTGTCGCCGGGTCTGTCGAAGGGCGTGGCCGGCGGCTGGGGCGTGGCGGCCACAGGCGTCGGGGGAGCGGGCGGGGGAATGGCGGGGGTGGTGGAGGGCGTGGGCGTGGCCGGGACCCCGGGTAGGGCCCCAGGGTCGACTACGCCCATCTCCGACTGCGGCTTGCACTTTTTGAAGATGGAGACGAGCTGGTAGCGCGCGATGGTGTGAAACTTCAACACAAACACCTGGTTTTACAGGGAAAAAGAATTTGCATCTTTCATTGAACTTCTTGTCTTTATTGAACTCAATTATTGATGTCGTCGGTGCTGCCCACCTCCAGCATCCTCATCAGGATGTCCCGTCCGTTGCCGTTCTCCTGCTCCGACTTGGAGCGGATGCAGTCGACCAGGTTGAGCAGCAGCTTGCACGACATGGTCTGGATGTTACTCGGAAGCGACTCGTCGTCGATGTTCTTGGCAAAAAGCTGCACGGCGAGGGACAGGTCCGTCAGGGGGAGGTTCTGACGAACATGGTGAACCAGGTCTGCCAGGGTGCTGTAGGCCAAGGGTCTGAAAAAAAAGATGGCAGACACACAACGGTGATGTGAAGAACGGGAAAAAAAAAATACATCGAGTTTGACGCATGAACAGTGAAAGGTCGCGGCGTTCCTTCGGAAAACAAGAAGTAATCAGGGATTCTGAAGGCAGGAGAAGCATCACGGAGATGAAAAGCAGCTTTGGGACGGGGGAGAAAAGGAGAGAGAAGGTGAGCTAATGAGTGACACTGATAGTCCTGCCAGCTCTCATCCAACTGCCTTGTTTCCAATGTAGCGCTAATGTGAAATGACAGCTATTTTGTTGATGAGGTGAGCGAGTTTGGCAACAGAGGAGGGTCAAGGAGGCTTCGCGATCGAACTACGGGCAGTTTGCCCGCTGGAGACGCCCGCGTACATGACAACTTGACAGTGCGGTCGGCGCCGCCGCGTTTACAGGCTGCTTTCCCCAGGAGTTGTTTTTTTTTTTCCACAGCACTGAGAAGCGCCTGATTAATATGCTAAGACACTTAACACGCACCTGGCTGAGAAATCATCCGTGAGAGGGAGACGGCGCTGACGCCGAGGAGCTCGCATCAGCGCGAGGCGGTCGTGAGCGCACATACAAAGGAACTTACCGGAGAGTCTCGCGGGCGGTGTAGCCGGAGCCAATCAGGATGGATTCGTCGAAAAGTTTGTCCATACAAGGGATGAACTCTGAAAGACGACACAGGAAAACAATGTGAGGAGACGCTGAGAGAAGGAGGTAGAAATACAAGAACGGAATATATGAGCTTCATTGATACGTGATGAAAATAGGAACAAAATCCGTCATAAAACTGACATGCGGACCTTCAGCAATGAGCACCAGTGCGATCTCCTTTGAGATTTAGCAACATTTAATCGTGACTGAAGAGTTTCTTGGGAGTTTTTTTCAACTCCGATATCGAGACTCTCGCAGGAAACGGCAAAAAGAATTTCACTGAAAATGATTGAAGCTGTAAACACCTCAAATCTGAATCATTCCGCCGAGATTTCACTGATTGACTCCATTTTGTTCGGTCTCACTTTCGACGTCCGAGTCACCGAGTCGAAACGAGGCTCGACGGCCGGTTAGATGGCAAATCAAAATCCCCCCCCCCCCCACACACACACACACGAGTGAGATGTGCAAACCGAAGTGCGTCTTGGCGAGAGGCCAGACTGCCTTTTCAAGCTTAGATCAGCGAGTAGACGTCGAGCTACAAATAGCTTCAAAGAGTCTGAAGCAGAAAATACGACGAAGTGTGGAAACAACAAACAGCATCATTATTCTGTGTCACATTAGTTTCCCGTGTGTGTGTGTTTGTGCGTGTTTGTGTGTGTACGTACGACTGCGCAGGTCAGTAGTGAGGATGTGCTTGGCTGCGATGAGCAGCTCCTTGCGGAGGTGCGCGGTCTCCGAGGGGCAGTTGGACAGCAGCTGCAACATGCCCTTTACCATCTGCTGAGAGTACTTCCCAACCAGGTCCTGACAGGGCGGACACGCACAAAATATGATTAATGATCATGAACTTTTTAATTACCGCCTTCCGAGGCCTTTAATGTACATTAAAAATAAATTACGTGCAAGCCGGTAACAAGTCGTCGTGTCTGTAAACGGCAACTTGTTTTAATTCGGGGTCACATTGTAAAAAAACAGCAAAAGCAGCATTAAGCTAAACGCTCCATTAATAGACTAGGTTCGATTCAAAGTGTTATCTGTGTTGTTTTTACGCCAATTTGAGGTTTTTGTATTTGCCTTTCCGCATTTCCTGATACTGTCCCTAACAGTCACATTCAAAGGAAACTTAGTTGGAACCATTAATTCTTTTTCCAGCGCAAAAGTAGATAGAAAAAAAATCTCAATTTAATTTTCAAAGCCAGTTTTATCGTTGCTCTTCCTGGTTCAGTTTCCTCACGTTAATGAGCTGAAAATACACCACCAGGCCTGCTGTCAATCACACCCACAAGCGGTCACAACATACGGCACAGTGCGAGTTAAAAAGCATCACTGACTAACTACACAAACATTTACAATGAACTGATGTTTTTTCGAAGCAGCGGCTTTTTCCTTCAACGAAAGTAAAGTTTTAGAACTGGATGCAACACGGTTGGAAGGAAGTTTAAAATGATGATGATTTTAGTCAAAAATGAACAGCGCCGACACTGAGCTCCAGTATTGATCGAGAAATCCACACATCCTTCAAAGTAAAAGCATCCAACGCGTATCCGAACGCATTCTTATTCCTCAAATATCCCAGAAGCTGCAGGAATCCTTCAATTCTTTCTTGATGAGACTGAGAACGTGCTGTTCTTAGAGTTAATAGCCGCCGTTTCTTTTTTGGTTCGTGGAAGTTGGCAGATCTGCTTCTCTTGAAATTTCGGATTTTTTTCATCCCCCCAAAGTGTTTTGTTCTGCTGGGGAAGCAGCTTTAATTACTCTAATAGTGGGAGAGATGTTTTCCAGCCTGCAGGAAAAAAAGGAGACGAGCTGATCAAAAGTAGAACCTTTCTTTCCATCTTCTGTCTCATTAGCCGCATTTAATATGAACACCAAACCTCGCAGCGCCGGCGGACAGAAAACATAAAAAAAACACGGTGGTTCGAGCCCTTTAAGGTGAGCTGATTAATTGAAGTGATGCAACACAAAACCTGAGAGAGGGGGGGAAAAAAGTGGCCTACCTGGTAGATTCGGATGATGTAAGCCAGAAATGACAGAGTCTTGATCTGTGCCGCGATGAAGTCGGCGTACAGCTCCTTGTTGTAAAGCTTGTGCTGTCTACAAAGAGAAGCATTTACACAGAGAAACCATTCAGTTCCAACAAGGACATTAATGATTTGGTTAATGACGTTGTATACCTGCATTAGTGGCAATTACAGAAGTTAAGATTGGGGGGGTCCACGCGTGGGAGTCGATTCTACACGGGTGACTTGTCTGTCTGCGTCACAGCTGTTACCGAGCGGCGCAGCAACTCTCTATACCTGCCAGATACTCCCGGGGTATTTTTTTCTAAATTAACTCTGCTCCATTTCCTTCCTGTTCAGAATGCTTAACGCAGCCCCCCCCCCACCCCCCGCCACCCCCCATCCCAATCCTGAGATGCTTTGCCTCCTGCGACGCCAATTTCTACAATTTTAACTTCCCCAAAATGGCGTGAGGCAGAGCGAAAATCCATCCGCCGCTTGATGCGAAGGGGAGGAGGACGGCGAGGAAGGAGGGGGATTAAAAGCGAAATTCATTGACGGCGCCCTCGAGCTCCCGCCGGGAGACGCACTGGCGGGCGCGGATGCCGAGGAGAGTCCCCTTACCGCGCCTGAGGAGACACCTGAAGCATGATGGTGTTCATGATGAGGGGCACAAACTCCGACACCACGTTGTGAATGTTCAGCTTGTACAGCTGCGGAAGAGACAAAGCAAACACGAAACAGTGATTGATAAACAAAACGGCTATTTGGTGGGTAAACACCGTCAGCGCTGAGCGAGTTCAGTCCAAAGCAAATTTGGAGAGCGAAACCGGCCAGACGTGCTTCCATTTCGGAAGCGACGTCATCATTTCCCTTCGCAATACAACACTGAGCTCATCTGAAACTTTCAAGGCAAAAAGCTGAAGTTCCGGGACGAGTTGATCACTGAAAATCTACGTGTGAAGGTGCAACTTTTGTACGGACAAGTCGAGGGTTGCTTTGCTCACCTGATACATCAGCACCACGATGATGGGCAGCTCAGCAAGCACCTTGAGGGACAAGGACCCTCGCGGGATGATGGTGTGCTTGAGACAGGAAAGAGAAGGAGAAACATGAGATGACGATGAGGAGCAAGGAGCCAAACTGCTGGCTGAAGAAACTGATTCCTGCAATAAGACATTGCTGAAAAGAGGGAGAAACAATCAAATAGTGAATCGTAACTTATGTCAAAGAAACAAATATGGAAAAAGCTCTTCTTCTCATCAGAGGGTAAATGAAGTATTATTTTTCTTCAACCAAAGTGTCTAATATAGAGATGTTGCTTTACTGTGGTGCTGACAAATCAAATAATGGGAATAATTACTGCCCTATTAATGCATTGTCTATTTCAGTGAGACTATTTTCAGGTTGCTCTGTCCCCGAGCAGTGCTCTACTGCCACCCACTGGTCAAGCTTTGACACTGCAGGCAGTGCTGGGCATGAACAACCTGAGGAGATCCAAACCGACGCTCGACTTACTGTTCGTGTCTCGCTGTCTTCCCGCTCGGGCGCGGTCTTAACCAGCACGGACGTGATCATGCCCACCATTTCTGGGGAGGGGACCGTGTTCTCCGCGATCACCTGAGGATTCTCAAAGTACCTGGCCTGAGGGGGCCGTGGGAAGAACAGATGACAAGAGTGAGGGGGGGGGGGAATCGCACAGATAAAGGATGATGACAGATTGACAAGTGCCTGCGGTGGACGCAGATGCACACAGACACGAGCAGTGCCACCTGCTGGACAGGTTGCACTTACCACGACTTTGGGAAGATCTTTGTAAATCTGCTTGACAAAGTCCAGAAAATGGTGAATCTGTGAAGACAAAAAGGAAGAAACCTCATCAAATGAGTCGCTTCGAGGGCTACTGAACAACTACATGGTTACTTCATTGAATATACTGATCGAATAGTTAATAGAAAGACTAAATAATGGGAGCAATTTTCATTAATTGCTGAAAGACGGTGAATAAATCGATGCTCACCTCCTGAGAGATTGGAGGGCGGAACTGCTTGTGCAGCTCAATGATTATGCGAAGGCAAATCAACACGTTTTCCTCACTTTCAACCTGCAAAAAGGAAAAAAGAATATTTAGAGGGAACATCAAAAAGAGAGTCAAGTGACTGTTTTGAAGTTGAAGACAAACTGATTGCAGACGCGTGAATACCTCGAGGAAGCGAAACATGAGGGACAGGATGTTCTTGGTGTGAGGCCGAAGGTGCTCGTTTGTGGGAATCCGGTGGATGATTTCCAGCACCAGCTTCCGCAGTTGCTGAATGAAGGGAGGACATTAGTGAGGGAACGCTCCAGCTTTGAATGCCAACGTGTGATTCAAATCGAACAAGCTCAATTTGTTCATTTCAAAGGATGTGCTGTGGTGAATTTGAGACACTAATGAATCAGAACTGCCAATAACTTGTGTCGCAGAAAAGGAATCAAACATGTGTCAAAATGTGGACTGGTTTCACTGTGCTGCCGCACAGGCAATTAGAAAACTGTTTGGAAACCAGCCTGCGCTCTTGTCTTCATACCTGTGTCGGCTTTTCCTGCAGAAACTGCACCTCTCCGTCCTGAAGAAAGGTGAGGAAGCGAGGGATGATGTGTTCCAAGAAGGTGGAGTACTGAGGCGAAGATGTCACATTCTGCAAATGACAAATACAAAGATCACTCCAGATCAGTTTCAGTTCGCCGACTGCAAAACAACAGGAGGAGGAGGAGGACAGACTTTTCTAAAAGTTTCCCTCATTATGCAAAAAAGTGGGAGGAGGACTTGAGCTTCTTTAATGTACCCTTGTGAGAGCAAAAAGTGAGATACCAAAAATGAATCCACTCCATCATGACCGGGAAAACATTCATCAGACTCACCTCAAAGTTCTCGCTGACCTCCTGCATCATCTTCAGCTTCGTTTCATCAGCTGCAAGTTGAAGGACGGAGAGTCGCCATTAATCACGGCCGCTAATCACTTCAACTCCTCAGGAGGGGATCTGCATGTGCTCAGCGGAGGGGCGGGCACTCAGATCTTATCAGTTGTACTTTCAGCGTCCAGACTTGATCAAAAGGTACATCAGGACACACGCACACCATCACACTCGCATACAGACACGCACACCCAAGTACCTTTGGCTGGACTAAAGAGTATCGCTCTCATCATGTCGCCCATGCTGACTACACATGCTTGAACCCAATAATTGGTATTGGCAAAGCTAAATTTAGCCCTCAATCAATGATTCAATTCGTCTTAAAATGAGCTCCTGGTTATTATCATGTTATAAAGGTTAACTGGTGTTTGTGTTGTTCACTATGTATCTGATTATGAACCACAATAATGGAGACAGTTGATACACTCATTCTTTATGCTTTTAGGATGAAAAATTATGCATTTAATAAATGTAAACGCAAATCAAGAGGTAGCAAAACTCAATTAAGCAGATACAGAGATTATAAGTAAATGTATGTAAAGAATCAATGCAGGAGGTAGATACAAATGCCTGAATGTATTTTTTGACAAAGTCAGAGTTTTCACAAGTCATCTAAACATGCAAGTACAACGTAATAACTGAAAGCTTCACGGAAGCTGCTTTCTCGAGCGCCAGCAGGATGCAACGGGATCTCTTCACTCACGCGTGTTGGTGTCTGTAAGCGCCGCCACGAACTGCAGGTACTTCTTCATCAGGGTAGTTTGGTCGACCACAGTCGGGCTGGGCGCGGGGACGAAAGCCATGGTGGCAGCGGGAGAGTCGGCGCGCTGCAGGCTGCAGAGACCAGCCGGATCACTGGCTGATCATGAAGGCTGAGAAGACAAGCCACGATGAGAACACGGGAACTCAGACACGGAGAGATCGGGGTTGATGAGAGAAAAATGACCAAAAACTGTCGCGGAGGGGCCCTGTTTACTGAGCAAACCGGTGGTACTTCCACAAACATGCCAAACTGCGGGCACACGCTGATGACGTCACGAAGAGCGCCCGCTAGCACAATTTTTGAGCTCGCGAATCGTGTTTCTGAATTAAAAACGAGGTTTCCTGACAAAGTGGGACTCCTTCCAGAATTTACATGTTCTTTTGGGTATTTTATGCACTCAATAAAGTGGAAAAAGTTGCATCAAATGAATTCTAAAAGCAAATGATGGCCCGTTAACTAGCCGGAGTTAGCTCTCTGAAAGAAAGAAAACGCTCCAACAGACTGCAACAATAAACTGAGTTCAAAGGGAAATTAGCACGCATTACAAGCTGGAAACACCAAATTTCTGTTACGAACCCAAGCCGAAGATCATCTGTTAAAATTAGTCCCAGCAACTGTGCAATCTATCTGTAAAATTTAAAAGACAAAGCCGACCGCCGCACTCACCAGCGACACCGACAGGAAGCCGCCTCAGTGACCGCCGCGCTCAACCTGCTGCTCGCAAGCAGGCGGAGACGTGTGATATCCGTTCGCGTCTTGCACCCGATCCTTTTCTACAAAAGTGCAAATGCAGTCGGGAAGGACTGAACTGCATAACTACCAACATTTAAAATCACACACTAGACTCTCAAGCCCAAGATAAATTAATTTAAATTATTTTCTCTTTTGTTCTAGTGCTGGCGGAGGGATATAAATCACAAATAGTGGTTGTAAGACCATCGAAAACGATGGCCTTTCGTCTTCTCCAATCACCGCAGAGCAGAGCAGGCAACGCAGGAGTCTGTGGATGCGCCGGGTGGTTCTGGTATAAAGGTGCCTTTAAAGCCTTTAAAGAACATTTGTATTCTCGGATGTTACTAATGATCAGTCTTCATTAGAGGCCATCTCAATGTGTAATAATTGCTGGATTAGATATTTATACAGGTACGACAATAGATAAATATAGATAATTAAAAGAGATCTGACACTTTTGGAGATATGATGAAAACCTTACAGGCCATTGTAGATTATTTGCAACACCTTTCAAGATCATTTCTGATACATCTTTCCATATTTTATGATTTTATCTAATTTTATACCGGAGTGCTTGCAGGGGGAAAATGAACAATTAATCTAGAGGCCCGAACATTTCAATAATGAATGCTAACAGGTGCTCAGTGGTGTGAAATTCAATGTTTCAACTGACTTCCTCTGGGGACATTTGTGACCACGAGGTGGCGGCAGAGACTCTCCTGACGCGAGACGCGCTTTAAATACAGCGAGGAAAGAATTTTGTATCATCCAAACAAAAGACATAGTACAAACATATCACTTAATCCACCAAACTCTGTGAGAAAATGCCAAGTATCATGACTCCCAAACGATGGAGCGATGATTGACATGCGTTCCAGTCGTCTTCTTGGTCACAAGCATTTGGGTTACAGCAGTGAGTTGGCCAGACGCGCACACGAACCAGCTGCCATCAAGGATCAGCGGGCTACATCTTTCATAACTCTTGCTCCCATATTTTACGGGGGGATCATATTAAGTTGCTGTCATGTCCGCCTCGCTGGTTCGCAAATGGAAGTACACAGCAACAAGGCGTGCGATCATGTCGGCCGTGATGCTTGTTTTTAATAGCTCTCGACATTATTTATGTGGTCCAATATATCAAAGCTTTCCTAATGGCTTTTAATTCTCCCTTTCACAGCCTCCTCCTGCCAAGCCAGTGGCACAAAGCCTGTAGAATGAGCTCCCCCTTTCAAGGAACGTCACATTTGATGTAAGAGTTAATTTGATGTATACTGTGACGCCCTCTCTCCTTCTCTTTTGCACTCTCTGTTCCCTGAGTAATAATGATCTGCGAAAGGATGTTTGTCTCAGTCTTATTGCACTGCCCTGGCTGTATCATTAGTGTGTTGGGTCCTCCCCCCTTCCCCCCTCCCCTCCTCTTCTCTTCTTTTTGATGGGGGCCTCATCCTGAGAGGGGAAAGTGGATGACACACACTGGTTGCGCGGCTTTCCAAAACCACTCATGTGCCCATTAGATTTGTGTTTTCCCTCCGCGATGCTGCGGCTGCCGATGCCCTCATGATGGAGCCGGATCGCCCCCCACCCCCCCTTCTGTATTATGTCTGCCATAGAAAGGAGTGCACTTTCCTTGAGACTGAGGCTGAATCACTGACAGTAGCCTCAAATCCATTCAGGCATCTGAAGCTCATATTCACTCTTTTCACTCGAGAGGACGACAGAGAAAAAAAAGGGGGGGGGGGACATGGGCTCTGTGACAAAGGCAGCCAGTCCCGACACCCCCCAGTCTTGCTGCATTGATTGATAATGAGCAACTTAATTTATTTTTTCTTTACAATGGCTGCATTGTGGTCTCATCAATGGGGACTTTTTCCATTCCCAGGAGCAGCAGCTCCTTTTTTTACGTCTACCAGAAAAATAAGTGTGAATGTCAAGGGGAAGCAGTCTGGCTTTAATCAGCACGGGCTGAGACTTCCACTGCTAACAGTCACAGGCTCTTTCCCCCCCTGTTATGTACCAAGTCTCATGTATGGCAAACTGAAGGTGTTGATGGTCAGTCCCTGCTGCTTTGCTCTCTGTCTCTCGGCAATTCAGCATCTTTGCAACACGGCTCTCAGAGTCTCCACCTGTGTCCAATAATCATTTGCTACAGCATTAGGAAAAGCTTCAAATGATTCTTTTTTTAAAATGTCTGCTACTCTAAACGTTCTGACGTGCTGTCAGCTCGAATAGCTGTAATTATTGTAAAACAACAACCTTGTGTTTATGTTGACTTGTATGGGTTTGTTTTGTTTTGTTTTTTAATTTAAAGCCAAATCCAGATTCCCACAGCGCGTCTCTTGCCTTGCATTAATTCGCCGCACTGAACAATGAGCTCTGAGTGGTCGCCCTGCTTCCACTTTGTCATCTCTCACTGTTCAAGAAGATAAATAAATAATTCCCTGATTGACTTTGTGATTTGGCGCATGGCTGGGTGCCCTGTTCAAAGCGCAGTGGTGGGCCTTCCAGTCTGCACACCGGGCTTTATTGACCTTTCCAAGTCATGCAGGTAACTGCTAATTGTTTTTTTTCCCCCCACCACATCCTGTTTCTTCAGGGCTAATTGTACTCAGGGCGCACACACACACACACACACACACACACACACACACACACACACACACACACACACACACACACACACACACA
>JASSRZ010000086.1:11843172-11865208 GCA_032164315.1 Malacoctenus gilli | reverse complement strand
ACACACACACACACACACACACACACACACACACACACACACACACACACACACACACACACACACACACACTATAATGTAACAATGACGTAAAACACTGTCAAATATATCTTCACAATCAAAGCTGGAGCTTTCCAAATTCCCCAGGTGGATTTTAGAAAGACACAAAGACTCCTTTATTTCAGAATTGGGTCCTAATTGTTCAATTAATGGAAGACAAATTCAAGTGGACAGACGTTTCGCCCAGGTGATCAGTGACGTCAGCCTACTACGACCTATCCAGGAGCTTTGGCCAACACCTTTTTTGGTAATCCTCTTTCGTTTCCTGACAGGAGCTGTCTGATCAACACCACTCAGCGCGCTCTGGCTGCGCCAGGAATAGTCCCGGCCACGAACCACGTTAACGGGCTTACCGGTGGAGGACTCGCTCCTGATCGGATTCCCCGCTCAGAATTTCCCCCGAGTCTGCCGGTGGAGGAACGTGGTCCTTTCGGTCGGGATGGATCCCCGTTGGCTCCGTGATTGTTCGGGGTGGAACTTTTACGCACTGGAGTAAAAACAAGCTTTCGGGTTCTGGTGTTCGGATTCGGAGTTGAATCGACGCTGAAAATGTTCTCTCTTCTCTGTGGATGTTTATGCTTTTGCGCTCTGACTTGTGGTCAGCTCGCGAGCGGCCAGCCAGACGATGGGAAGCGGTACATCTGCCGCGCGGTGCCCCTCAGCGGCGACGCCAGCTGCCCCGTGACATTGCTGCCGGAGCTGAACGCCGGCAGCCAAGAAGAGGAGCTCCGAAACACCGTCATGCAGCTCCGAGAGACAATATTACAGCAGAAAGAAACTATATCCAAGCAGGTGGGCACCATCAACGAGCTGACCACCAAGCTGTCCCTGTGCGCGTCGTCCTCCGACGACAGGAAGTACGAGAAAGGGGCCGCGTGGGGCAAAGAGAAGCAAAACACAATGGGCGACGTTCCCAGAGACCCCAACGACACCATCGACAATCTTGGGAAAACCATGCAGGGTCTCAAGGACCGGCTGGAGAACCTGGAGGTAAAGCGCCACCGATTGCGCAAAGCGGGACCTGTGCCAAAGACGCGCGTAAAAACCATAGTTTGATATTTGATCCGAATGTGCGCGGATTAACACTGACGATCAGTTCTGTGCATGGACACAGGCTTCTGGGAAATTGGTGCGGGATGTATTGTGAGCATCAAAAGGGGGTAAAGAGATTAATTAACTAAGTGGACAACCTCAAACTACCTGTTAAGTAGGGCCGATTAAGTGATTTGTATTCAATTTGCCTGTGCGTAAAGATCTATACTGCTCCTAAAAAAAGTCCCTCCTTCAGAGAGTGCAGTTTTAGACAAAGGTCTCCTCTTAAATTCATTATCTGGTCCCAAGTGACTTTAAGGGAATAAGTAGAGATTGTTTGATCCAATCATTAAAGGAAAATCAAGCATTCATGTTGATTTATCACAACAAAACATTTGATGCTTTTTTAGGAGATTTATGAAACATCATCCTGCTTTTAGTAGAACAAATGCCACAAAGAATACCTGTATTATATGCTACTAATAGCAGTGGTTTGTGAAGAGACCATCAATGAGATTTTCAGCCACTAAAGATCGAACATAAAGAGGATGACGTTGAATTTTGTTTCAGTCAGCAGTGGTTTTAAGGGTCACTTGGAGTCTCTCACGCTCTCCTGCCCTGTCCTCCCTTAGCAACAGCAGATGCGGGCCAACATATCCGGCACCTCCTTCCCCAGCGAGCTGCGGGACCTGCTGCAGCGCCGGCTGGGCGAGCTGGAGAAGCAGCTGCTGAAGAAAGTCAGCAACCTGGAGGAGGAGAAGAGCATGCTGTCCAACGCCACGGCGGCCTACAGGATGAAGACGGAGAACACGCTGAACGCCCTGGTGGAGCGGATCAGTGAGCTGGAGAAAGGTACGTATGATTCGTACAGCATGAAACATTATCCTGACATCTCAGAGAAAACACACATTTAGAGGAGAGGATGAAAAGTGCAGGAAGCAGCACAGGCAGGTAGAAAGAGCAAACAGAAGTACATAATGTACACAATCCATCTCTATATTACTGTAATAAATAGGAGACAGATTGTATAGAAGCTGGTGAGTCAGAGGCTGTGAAACACTGCAGACAGAAACACACTTTTATGACATAAATAAAGCACATTGTCAAGCGTCTATATACTAAAAGGATACAAAGCTGATGATCCGCAGGCCAAAAGAACATCACGGATCAGCCCTTCCTCTCTCCTCCTCTCTCTGCTTCTCGTCTCGTAGGAGGAGGTGATTTTAAATCCCCCGAGCAGTTCAAGCTGTCCCTCCCCCAGCGGACAAACTACCTGTACGGCCGGATCACCAAGAGCCTGCCCGAGATGTACGCCTTCACACTCTGCATGTGGATCAAGTCCAGCGCCAGCCCCGGCATCGGGACGCCTTTCTCCTACGGCGTGCCGGGGCAGGCCAACGAGATCGTGCTGATCGAGTGGGGCAATAATCCGATCGAGCTGCTCATCAACGACAAGGCAAGTCGCATTCGTGAGCGCATCGCACACGAGCGATGAAGGGATCGCCTAATCGCGTTGCCTTCTGCCGTCAGGTGGCCCAGCTGCCCCTGGAGGTGCGCGACGGCAAGTGGCACCACATCTGCATCTCCTGGACCACGCGGGACGGCCAGTGGGACGCCTACCAGGACGGCGAGAAGCTGGGAGCGGGCGACAACCTGGCGGCCTGGCACCCGATCAAACCCGGAGGAGTCATCATCCTGGGCCAGGAGCAGGCAAGGACACGGCAGCCAGCGCCTCTATATATTTAGAGCGAACCGCTCGCCTCTCGTGTCCCCGACTTCTCACCTATAATTACTTTGCCAGTGATGTCTGCGCTCTTTAACACTCACAGTGTAACGATAAACTCTCAAGAGGCACAATTGCCAGAGTATCACAACACTTCAAAGTGCAATGTCAAGCTGTTTTGCCTAATGAGCGCCGCAGTTTATGATGCAGCCATAAACTGCAGGAGGAGACGAGAAAAATCAGCTCGGGATGGAGACGGCGCCACATTTCAGGCCCACTAACAAACCATCAGTGAAGCCGTACAAATCGTACACACGTAAGACAGGATCGGGAATGTCTTCCATGTCAAACATCATAAAAAGCTGGAGATGCTACTGGATTTTCTGGCACGTGTGTTCGGCAGAACCAGAACTTCTTCACTGTTTCTGATCCATCAGTTCCATGTGATGTTCAGACGAGACTCAGCTTGTGGTCAATTTGGGTCCAAAACACTTGTTCAATAACTGCCAGATATTGAAAGTTGAAGTTATTTGAGCCTTTTACGGCTCCATAATCAAAATGAATCAACGTGACCTGGATAGAAATGCAGCTTGGTCAGAGGAAAAAGTTGGATTCTTCAAATATCCTTTAAAGGGCGTCTTTTGATTTTTAGTATTTCTTGTCCTTTATTGACGGAAAACGCAAGCTGACAAGCAGCAGCAGCAGCAGCCGCGGTTGCACCAGCCGCTTGGCCGTGATGATGCAAATATTTGTGTCAGCGTGCGACCTTGTTCTTCACTTTGAAATCCCTCAAGAGCTGTCGCAGTGTCTTCCGAGCCAGACATTTATGTCTGACTGTTTTCCTTCAGTTTATCACGCCCCAGTTTAACACTGTTGGTGTTGCTTCGCAGTGCCGGCGTGTCCTCAAATGTTAAATATAGAGACCAGGACAAGGGAGCGACGCACCTGAAGTTACAAACTTTAATGACAGTTCAACCTCCATTCTGCTGATTGTCTCTCGACTTGGTGGTGTTGATGCTGTGTAAGTTCTCAGCCTGCTGTTTATCGCCCCTCCAGGACGTGGTGGGCGGGCGCTTCGACGCCGGACAGGCCTTCGTGGGCGAGCTGAGTCAGGTGAACATCTGGGACCGGGTCCTGAAGCCGGTGGAGATCCAGACCATGGCCAACTGCAGCTCCTACGTGCCCGGCAACGTGGTCTCCTGGCTCGCCAGCAACGTGGAGGTGTTCGGGAGGGGCGCGTTCAAGAGGCCTCTGGAGATGTGCCAGGAGCGGCTGCCCAACGCCTAAAAACACACCCATCCCCCCGTCCTTCCGTCCGTCCGTCCGTCATCTGATGTTTTCACCCATTCTGGCCATTTAAGAAACGTCAGCTTGTACTGTAAGGCACCATGTTGGCTTTATTGTTTGAAGATCGTGTGACTGCAATGATCTGGAATTTGTGGCCCAGTTGAAACTTATCTTAAGCTTAAAAAATGACATCACAGTTTGGACCGGAGGCCCCCAGTAGATCCTGAGGAGGAAAGCCAGTGACTTGAGTTGTGGTTTTAATAGCTTTACGTATAATTTTTTTCTATCAAATGTGGTTTTAAAAATGTGTTCCCGTCCACAGATGTTTTTTCAAAAAGTTGAAGTTGAATGAAAGTGAAAAAGGATTTACAGCAACAGACAAAACAACGATAACAAAAAACCCAACAAATCCGACACAAGTGCAGGAGCGAAATGCACCTTCGTTAATGTGTTGGATTTTACACACTTCTTACGCTGAGCTTTTCTAAGCAGCCACGTGTTGAAGGCTGAAGGCGCTCTGCCGCGTCACAGCGAGCGAGCGAGCGAGCTGTCGGTCAGGTGTGACCATGGAACACACCATCGGACAGGTGACGGGGAGGTTGTTCCTTTCCTCAGTGTAAACAACTGATTTTGTGATGAATTTGCTTCAAACCATCTTAGCTGAGATCTATACGCCCATAGAAACATTGTGACATCTCCAAATGTAGCAATGAATGAATGAGTGGAGACACCAAAGTGCAAACTGTTGATCTGAGGGGTTGCTCTCACGTGTCACAGAGCTGCTCTCTTTCCGAACCACAATCCAAAGAAATTGAACCCCCCTCGGGCCACCGGGATCAAAGCTCATTGGGGTAGAAACTTGTCCTCTGACCTCACGTCAGCCCCTTCGCCCTGTGGTCTCCCTCACCCCTCTCTCCCCTCACTAGGAGCTCACAGGTGATTAAACCCCGCTCGTCACGCCACAGACGGACTCCGCGTACCGCCGCCCACACGCCCGCGACCCAAAACGACTTTTGCCGTCGACATGTGAGCTGCCGTTTGCGTGCTATGTGGGAGTGAGTGGCAGGAAAGATTACAGGTCTGGCTAATGTTATGTCTATTCCTTAACAGGGGAATTGGCTTAGAGCCAGCTTCAATCAGGCCCCTGATCCTGACGCGCGCCGTCATTTTAAGGGGGGACGTTGGTGTTTTAAAAAGTAGTACTGAGTGTATTGGAGGCTCTGGATGGCAGATGGAGCTGCTGAGCGACTGATCTAATCATCTGTTTTCCATCCTGCTCAGATAGCTTGTGTGAAAACTGTCCACACACACACACACACACGCCAGTGACACCAGTAAACCGCTCACAGTGCTTTCTCGCTGGCCTTTTCCACGCTTGAAAATACGTCCACAGGTTCAATGTCGTAAAGTGTTTTTTATATGTGATTTGGACAAATGTGGCTGTCACTGAGCTTGTAGGACAACATCCACTGAAACCTCCGAGCGTGAATCTTAAACGTCGCGGCGCGTTCATCATGTGCGATTCTTTGAGATTCACTTCCTCTGCTTTCTGTTTTTTTTGTTAATCCCATCGTTCACATCTTGCCGCGGCCTTCTCGTTTCTGCTTAAGTGCCATGAAATATTTGAGATGTCTTGACAAAGGATTTGCCTTGTTGCTCATAAATATGTGGGAATAAATATCACTGCTGCAAAGTCACCGTCGTCGTTTTGTCTCTCAGCTACGATCCGACTGCTCTGTTTTTTCCCGTGTTAATCGGTATTTGGGAGTCTTGCGAAACAAACCGGGGGTCAAAGGAGATCGCCCACCTAATCCGCGGACGACTTTGTTTTAAGCGGATGGTGATTCGGCACCGGTTGGGGGGAGGGGGGGGGGGGGGCGACGCCGCGCCGTTTCCTCGCGAAGATGCTTGTTTGGAGCCAACGCAGGAGGGACTCGGGCGGGATCCCGGTGCTCAGATGGGTTAAGACTACAACAGGTGTCGTGGGCGGCATTAGCCACTCTTAGCAGATGAGAGAGGCTGAAAGGTCAGAGGTGACGTCACAGACACTCCCCCAGAGGAAAAAAGTCACTCCTGGTTGCTTCCTGATTTGTTTTAGCGTCCATGATTTTCATCCTAAGACTCGACCTGACTGCAAACCAACAAAAATAAACCCTTCAGTTTCTTTTCATCCAAGCAAAGTCTTCTGTTTTTTTTCTCAATGTGTCTGAAAATAATTTCAGTCATCAAAACATAAAAGCAAAATTTCATCGTTATGGCAAACGGAGGAGCAGACTCCTAATGGGGGGAATGTTCAGTCCACAGTGTGTTACATACACTCTCCTCCCTCTCTTTGTAGTACAGCAGCCTCTGCTAACAAAGGTCTTTACATTATGGCCTTTCATGTGAGCCGAGGGGCGAGCGAGAGCAGTGAAATAAAAGTCTGGGCGCTCTGGGAAGCCAGATGGAGGCCCGTCGATAATGGTCATGGAAATGGCCACGGGGACGTGCGAGGCTGGTCTGTAGTTGTTGCTTCCTTCATCAGCGTCTGTTCTATGGCTCATTTTGCGAACCAAGTAAATGGGCCTAAAAAAACAAGTTGGGCTGGTAAATCGCGGCTTTGCCGGCACCGGGCCCAATTATAAATGACATTCTCTCTAAATTTATGTCTAAATTTGTTCTCGTTCCCCCCAGAGAGAGGTACTTCAACTCTCCATCCAACGGCTGGAATGGCTCTGAAGGAGAAAACACTTAAAGTTGCATTTATAAATAGTTATATATCAACTGCAAACTGAAAAAGTTCTTCAAATCATCTCACACTGCAGAACATCAAAGCTTCACGGAGGGAGGGAGAGAGAGAGAGAGAGAGAGAGAGAGAGAGAGAGAGAGAGAGAGAGAACACAGTGAAACATTTTGGGGGAGGAGAGCCGAGTGATGCAGTCGAGAGTGCAGAACATAAGGTGAGAGAACCTCCAGCCTGCATCCTTGGATCTGTGCAGTCTGAGTCCAGTCAGATGCATGTGGGAGTGCTGAGCCATTTGTCAACCAGGTTTACTCGTTAATTAATTCAAATTGTCACGAGTTACTGGCTAAAGTCACTTTATCAGTTACTCTGATTATCTTACTATTAGCATGTATTATTTAGGTGCTCGCAGCTGTGCTCAGGATGTTCAACAGGTGGTGCAGAACTGATGCAAATGTAAATATAGAAAACGACCGATTTCACGAAAACAACAAAATGATCCGGAGCGTATAACGGGAACAGAGCGGCACATAACGACAGACGAACTCCTTCAAAATGAAAGCTTTTATCATGTAATCACTGCAACGCATAAAGGTGAGGTGATAATGTCAAAGTTGTTCACAGCAATAGAAAAAGCCTCTTAAAACCGTTTTGATTTCTGATGTAACATTTCAGTCTTCCAGCCAGAGGTGCTATTCTGAGTCATAACTCAATCAACATTTATCGCCACCATAACAGAAGCACCACATTTTACCTCACACTCAATTTCCCCACCCCTCCGAAACTGAACAAAGATCCAATGTAATTGTTCAAATGTTTGATTTTTTTTTTTTTTTAGTTTAATTTCTTCACAGATTGCCAAGAGCTTAATTTTCCATCCTGGAAACGGAGAACATCTGTGCACTTTCCAGCACAGCGACGTCTTCGCTCAAGGTCGAACCTCTGGTGGGAGCGATTCTCTTCTCCGGCGTCCCCGCAGCTCGCTGCAGCCACTCCGACAGCTGGCATTCATCAGGAGGCTGGCACTTAATAATGTGGAGACGTCTTTAACGGCGGACAAGCTGTCATTAGACACCATCAAGGTGCTTAACGGCTCAATAAGGAGAGCTGGAGTGACACCAGAGGAGCCAGAGGTAACTTTGGTGATTGTTTTTGGGGAAGTTATTAATGCAGTTTCCCAAATGACACCAACAATCTTGACTCTGTCCCGAATAAGAACATATTCAGGAACACACGAGAGGGGCTGAATGTTACCACGGTGTCCACCCAGGGCCGGTGTCCTGGGTGTCCACCCATTGTTTCTCTTTCACATCTGACTTCTTGGGCACGTCCCGTGAAGGACATTTCTGCGTTGGCCGCTTTGTTGAGCGGGCAAGTCGTGACTGAGCCATATTGAAAAGCGCCAGGACCCTGAACACAACAGGCGCGCTCTGATTGATGTTTGTAAGGACGCACGAGAAAAAATGCCTGCAAGAAATAGAAGTGGAAGGTCAATATTGGTCCTCTTCTTTGTCCTATTTGTCCCCGTTTTACCGTTTTCTTGCCCACCATTTTTTAATCTAAACATCAGGAGCAAATGTATATTCTTGCAGCCAGCATCGCTTATGTAAATTTGTCATAAGTGTTTAAGGCTACTGGATTCTGCAGCTATTTCATAACACTGGGAGTTCAAATAGAAGTTTCGAGTGAAAAAATATAAAATAAGACATAGAAAAAACTTTTAGTTTTGTCCCGTTGATGATTGACTCGGGGCTGAGATGAGACCCAGCTCTGCCCTCTTTGACCTCCTTTCAACGACTGTGAAATCCCATGATTCAAGTTTCTGTGCTTTACAGTTGGACGGCCATTGTGGTTCAAGCAGCGTGTGGCGTTTCAAACTCCCTGACAGACGTCAGTGTTGAAAAGAAATAAGGAAAACTTTTCTCCGACATCCTTCGACAAAGAAAGCGCGTTTCATTTATTATTCGGACACAATGAGAAAAACAAGTCCTGAATTCACACGTGGAGAAGGAGAGCATGCGAGTGGTCTAATCCGTTCACAGCAGGTCCAAATTACCAGTCATTGTTTATACATGACTTGCACTTGAGCTATAAATTTATAATGAGTCCATCTGAATGTCAGCCTGAACTTGATGACTCACGCATTGGTCCTGATTACATGACAAATACATTGTATGACCGACTTTAGTCAGCTGAAACCGCTCACCTGAGTGCTCCCACAGATGTTCTTCTTGTGTCATTTTATTTAGATGTTACATAGAAACACGATAGCGTTTATTTACATGCAGGAGGACCGAAGTGAGGTCTTGCGTATCGTTCATCTGACATATACAAACTTGTAGGCTCCACCTGAGGCAGGTGGAGGAGCAGCATGGTGGTTAGGAGCAGTAGTGGGGGCCGCAGTGCATCAGCAGGGGCGCCTTCTCTCCTCTCTCCAGGTTCAGGTGGATCTCACTCTGACCGTCCGAGTCGTGGGCCTTCATGAAGAAGGCGTTAGTGAACGGAGCAGACTGAGGAATGACAGGAAGACAGGAAGTCATTAAGTCAAACAGTCACACACAAAACTCAATGGAAACCCTGTTCACGGGCAAATTATTTCAGTGCAGAGTCTGTTATTTCTGTCTGTATTTGTGCTATAAACACAAATTTTGGGAAACTTCACCAGATGGTCTGACGCTGAATCGTTTCAATGTGAAAAATGTGCCTCGACTTCTAACAGGTTAAGAAACACGGACTGAGGTAATGGTTATTTGTAGACACAGACAGCCGCCTTGTGGTCATCCACAGTATTTACCCACGATTACACAAGACAACAGCACAGGACCAAATGGTAAATAAAGCCAAAGCACTGAAGTATAACGCACTGATTGGACAGTACATAAAAAGTTAAAAGCTGAAAAATTAAAAGGTAAAAATCAACAACAAGAAGAGTGTTTTAGGTCCATCTGAACAGAGAAGTATTTCAAAGTTGACTGAAACTCATTAATGGGGGGAAGAGTTGCAAGAAGTCGTATGTGTACCTGCATGTTGCTGTGGTGACGAGGGCGACAGGCGGTGATGCCGATGAAGATGAAGGTTGCGACGAGAACCGCAGCACATGACAGGATGAAGAAAATGTGGGTGTTATCTGCAAACGAAACGGAGAGAATGACATCAGGAGTTCCTTTTTGCAGAAAAATGAAGTTGCAGCCTTCATTTAAGATGAAACATGATGTGTGCTATTATCTGTGTTGGTGTCAAAATACAACTTTTGATCGTTTCAGCTCTTTCTTCAAAATGAGGGACTTTCAGTGTAAAAGCCTGTTATGTCAGTTATGTGGCACTTTGGTCCGATCTCGGCTTCAGAAGCATCACAGCAATGTCGAATCGGTTGAGCACGCTGGAGGCGCGCCGGCCAATCAGATCCCTCCCCTCCGACATGCAGAGATTCCTCCGTTTTCTCTCCTTTGTTTCGGTGCATGAAACGAACGCAGCTAAAGGACGGTTTCATCTTAGAAAAAACTCATGATTACAAAGCAAAGATGTCTCTTGTTCACGCAATGTTTTGACTTAATTGGACACTGAAAACTGGAAATTACTAAGATTGACAAAATTGAGCAGGATCATCAAACTGTAAAATTATGACAAACAGAGAAGATCATTGTGTTTTTGTTCCGTTTGTTGTAGGAACAAACAAAAACAATGCTACTTCCTGTTACATTAGCCTGTGGGATCATGAGGACAGTCACAATGGTTCAGTGGGCTGTGAAGTAAACCTGTGACTCCCTCCCTTTCATTCAGAAGACACCAGAGCTAATCTACCTTGAATACATGTCCCCCAGGGTGCCCATCCAGACCCCCCCCCGCCCCCTTGTTTGTCTGACAGCTGCAGTTTGGTGGGTTTCCCTCCACCTCCCCCTCTTGTCTTTATCTGCAGGGCTACACTTGGCTTTTATTGTCTCGTTGTGACATCTCACTATAAGTCAGTCTGTGCCGTCTGCAGGTATCCGTGCGTTTAGCCCCGAACCCCTCCGAGTGGTCTGCCTGCAGGTCATTTGACTCACTGCTCCGCCTGACGTAGAGGCTGAAGGAGGTCTGCAGCTTGCTGACGTCGTTGCGGACGCTGATGTCCAGGCAGTGGAAGCCGGCGGAGGTGAAGGTGTGGTTGAGGCGCAGGGTGTTCTCGTACAGCATGGTCAGCGTGCAGCCGGCCTTCGGGTCCGGCACGCAGTTGGGGAGGAAATGCCAGCACACCCATATGGGAGGGCTGGGGGGGGGGGGGGGGAGAGCGAGGTGAGGCGATCGATTTACTGATTAATTCAAAATGCTGATTTATTGCCACCCACCTTCCAACGACATGAAAAGCCAGACTTGCGTTCTGGGACATCTCGTAGTCTGATGGTCCCTTCAGCTCGATGTGCTTGATGGCATCTGCAAAACAAGGACGTGCTTTCGTTATTTGCATCCCAAACATAACTTTTGAAGTCACAAGAACTCTTTTGGACAAACTGGAAAAGTTTTTACTGAGCTTTCAGTCGCTGAGTGAGTCCAATGAGACAAATCACTTACAAATACAAGACGAGTTCATGAAACCCAATCAAAGACTGAGCTGGTTTTTGGGAGCTACGAACCCAGAACTTGGACGTCCATGGAGTAGACCCCCGTGATGGGAGGCGTGTATTTTGTCACGTTCACTCCCACTTGCAGCTGCAGCGTGTAGTTCCCTGATTCAGGGTAGTGATACCGGACCACCGGCTCAGTTCCCCGGATCACTTCCCTGCGATGGAGAATGGGAAGAAGTCAAGAGGGGGCATCTTTCTTTAGGATCTCACATGTGGGGGGGGGGTCTTACCCGTTCCCTAAGTCCCAGGTGTAGGTGAAAGCTGCCATGCTGAAATTCTTCTGGGGGTCAAAGAGTTCAAACATGGTCTCGGTGGGGATATCAGACGCCAGTTCCCCCGTGTCCCTCATGTAGGTGGCGTTTCCATCAGTTTGATAGAACACCAGCTTCCCCGCGATATTCTCTGAATCAAAGAGACGACATGTCAGGTCAAGAAACCAGGACTTCTGCATCAACACTTTAAATCATGCGCTGGAGGGGAAAAAATAACGTACCCAGCTCTGTCAGAGGGCTGGAGGTCTCCGCCACACCCGGGAGAAGCAGCTGGAGAACCATCACAATCCAAGCAACACAATCTCTGAGGGACGCAAAATCTGAAGTCAAGACGACACGCCCGGATGTGTCGGACGAGCGGGTGGTCCCACGTACCTGTCCATGTCTGCGGGTCCTTACGCAGAGATCCGTCCAGGACCTCGAGTCGAAGTGGAGTGTGTCCAGGCAGCAGGGTGGGCTACCATGGGGGTGGGTCAGCGGGATCAGGCAGAGGTGGGAGCTGCAGAGGCTTGAAATCGTCCCCATGCGTTTCAGTCATGTGGCCGAGGAGCAACAGTTGGCTTTTGAGAGGGAGGCTGCAGCCTGGGTCACATTTCTCACAGACACAAAGAAAACCTCATGTGAATGCTTATTTGCTGCAAACATTCATGAAGCAGGTTCCTAATAATTAAGGCCTGTTTATTGTGACTGGAAGTTTTTGAAGTCATCAGATTGAAACTGAGCACTTTATCAGTGGTGCAGACGTACTGAAGTTCGATTCAGCACAGTTACACATTACAAAGACTCACATGACTGAATTAGTCTTTTTGGTTGCTTGCATCTTGAAGTCTATTTTGTGCATTATGGTGTCTACTTGTCACTTAACTCACTACTTTTTAAAGTCATGTAATTCAAAGAAAAAGATTGATAAGATCCATTTCACAGTATCAGTAGGCTAAAATATCGTTGTGTTGCAGCGCCCTCTGTCGGCCTTTGTCAGTACTTCACTGCTCCGCCTCCAAAATGCGTCACGTCTCCTTAACTTTTTTTCCCCCAAACAAACATGAGTCACCACATCACACCTTGAACATTTTACCACCAGAGAACTTTAATTCGTACCAGCCCCCCCCCCATCCTCGTGACGTCACCGCTCCCCTCCCTCCCCTTCCCCGGCCCCTCCCGGCCTCGCCGACCTCGCGGCGCTCGGGGGAAGTCTCTCGGTGTCCCGGGCAGGCTGACAGCCAGTCCGTCCGTCAGTCACGGTGCGTCGGTGAGTGCGTGCGGCTGCCGAGCGTCTGTCTGTCCGCACGCCCGCAGTCAGCGTGCAGACCCGGTGGGGGGGAAGCAGGACCCGCGTGTGTGGGATTTATCACCCGGAGAGACCGATCACCTGGATTACCCACCGTCACCCTCATTTGTTGTTGTTATTATTTTGTTATTCATCCCGTTGATCTGTGGGCTGGAGAAACAAGCCACCGTCATGTCTCGGGCTCCGGATGATGTGAGCAAGCTCACAGAAAGTACCTACAAGGTGAGTGAGACGGGTTTTCTGCGAATAATAACTCATCTTATTAATATTTATGGAGATGTGTGTTTGCTTGTTTCGGGGTAAAATCACACAATCACCCTCCAGAGACGCTCTGGTTTACTGGTGTTTCCCACTTGCCTCAAAGAGCCTTTTTCAACCTAAACTTTATGTTGTTTACCAGCCTTTGAAAGTCCTCCAAAACACACGCCACAAAGTACACACTGCCTTTTATTGGATTCACCAGTGGAGGTGATCAATCAGCGCGGGGCTCTCCGCTGACACGCTCCTCTGTGCGGGGAAAGTTCCGATCAGCTCCGGTTCTCTTCAGGCTGATGCGATCAGCATGCTGATGGTGCGCTGCTCTGGATTGATCCCATCAGGTTTACGCTTCAGATAAGCGACGTGTGCGCAATCACATCTCGGAGTCCTAACTGGCTTCGGAGCAGGGGCGTATCCAGGGGTGTTTTTTTTTTTTTTAAAGGGGGGCACCCAAGTTAAACCAAAGGAAAGGGGGCGCCTGAAACTGATGGTTGCCACTTATGCTTCTCTAGACTATGTTAAAAAAAAAAAGTGCTAAGTTTGGCTTTTGTTCTGTTTCATTCAAATCTTGTATCTGCTTATTGTTGATTCTTGCTCCAGAGGTTGGAGGTCACGTGACTTCCTAAGGTTTTGCAGTCCCCATGTGAAGTTGGATGTGTCTTCTTGCCTTTATTCTACTCAAACATCTGGTTCTTCAGTTTTTAGTTAACTGGAGTCCTCCGAAGCTCCAGTAAATTGTGAATTTTGCAGTTTAATTTCTTTTTTTAATTGTGAAATTGAGAAAAAAAAATCCGTTCAAATCGGTTTCAGGGGGTTTGAGTTCCTGGCTGTAGCACACAGAGAGAGAGAGAGAGAGTCATACCTGTGGTAGACAACGTGCCACAGTTTCAGTTGGGAGGGAGAGTGAACAGAAATCAAGGAACCTGTTTCCCTGTTTCTCTCTCTCTCCCTCCTCTCTCTCTCGCTCTCTCTCTCTTTCCTCTTGTGGTGTAAAGTCATACCTGCCCCCCCACCTTCATTGTTTCTATTGAAGGCGTGCCAGGGGAATAGAGGGCTGGGAGTCGCAGCAGCGCCTCGATTGTTGAGACATTCAATGGAGAGCGAGACGGAGGGACTGGAGGGGGGGGGGGGGTGTTAAAATAAAAAGAGGGATGGCGGGGTGGAGGGAGGGTTCGTGCCACAAATAGCTGCCACCCTGTGTGGGACTTCGCTCCCTCACAGGGAGTTGTGCAGTGTACGTGAGGGGTCAAGTTAAAGATTAAAGAAAGTTTTATTGTTCTCACATGTTGATATTTTTAGCGCCACAGCATAAACACTCACACTTGTTTTCATGCGTTTCTCTTCTCCACCCACTCCCACAGAAACACGCTCCTGAGCTTTATTGCTTATTGTGAGGTCCCCTCCCTCCCCTCCCCACCCCCTGTTTTTTTGGGGGGGAAGGGAGCGCGGCTCGTTGATCAATATGAAAGAAGGTGCAATTATTGCTGGTTCTCGTCCACTAAGCCGTGTCTGTGCTCTCTGCCCTCCAGAATGTGATGGAGCAGTTCAACCCGGGTCTGAGGAACCTGGTCAACCTCGGCAAGAACCACGAGAAGTCCGTCACAGGTAAACGCACAGTTCACCAACCGGCCACACGTGGCCCAGAGGAGAGGCAGGAGAGATGCTATCTGCAGTGAGCTCGCTGGTATCTCAGTGTCAACAGGTGCAAAGTGAGGCAGTTAGTGGAGGGGGGGTTCTCTGCTAGCCTGTGACTGAATCATGTCGGTCTCTTTCCCCCCCGCTGATGCAGCGATGATCCTGTCGGGAAAGGCCTACTTTGACGGGGTGTCGAAGATCGGGGAGAACGCCATCCTGTCTCCGGTCTCCAGAGAGCTCGGTGAGTTGAACGCAACCCGCGGCGAGCCAAACCTCGGGAGGCGCTGCCCCTCCTCCGTATGCAAAGGCCCTCAGCGAGACAACGACTGCTCATCCCCTTTGGAGCTTGCGCTACCACGCCTTCTCAGTGATCACGCCTGAATGTTTGTGAGCGAGCGAAACAACCAGCTGGCAGCTTAGCAAAGCGGCTCCTGACATGAAGGGGGAGATTATAGGGAGGCGGAGACGCTGCTGGGTAAAGAAAACAAGACAAAATCAGGGAAGCTTTCAAGGCTTTTAATTTGAAAGCTCCTGCCGCTATATGTTGACGGGAGTGTGTGTTTCAGCCAGTGTTTGGCTTCACTGTAATCTTCTGGCAGATCAAAGATTCAGGGGGATTCAGGGTGACAAAGTTGGAGACCACCAAACTGAGCATGCACCTCGCAAGCCGTCGCCCAGTCGACTCATATCTGCCCACTTCGGTCTCTGCAGGAACAGAAGCATCAGTTAGTTCTCCTTCGGTAGTTTCACGTGCCTGTCGGTGTCTTAACCGGCCGGTCGACTGTTTGACCAAGTTTATTTGAAAACCTCCCAATGACAACAACACTCGCTACCAAACGGGACCAGGAGGCAGCCACTTGAAAACCGCCTCCACTGTAACTCGGCGATAAAATTAAACAAATGTAATCTCGCTTGTTAATGATTGATCTTCTGAGGTGGAGGCAGAAACAGTGGTCACCTTTGGACAAGGTTCGACGAGCTGTTTGACCTGATTTCAGCTGTTTGCTGTGGGATTATGTCCGATATCGCAGAAACATGGGGGACAGGAAAGGGACAGGGGGACAGGGGGACAGCTCTGTTGGCTCCTGCCCGGATTGCGCTGCCGTCACGTCTTTCTTCCACTCAATTCTGGAGACTTGTTGCTTCGGTGGACCTGCGTCTCTGAACTGCCCCTAGATTTGTACAGGCAAGGATGTTTTGCCTCTATATGTTGTGATGCATCTGTGTCCTAACCAGGCTGTTTACAGCTGTCTAACAACCACAGTCTGGATTAAAAACAGAGAGAGGAGGATTTGTGGACGGATACGAAGAAAGCCAACCAGTTGGCTCCTCTAATCCTCTGACATCAATGTCATGGTGACTCGAAGCAGCCGACAACTGTCAGAAATGAGGATGCTGTTATCCAGCATCGTCATGGTGACGTGTTCTCCGTCTATTCGCCTTGAAATCATCACCTTGGGAAAGGAAACATGTCGAGACGCCAGGAATGAAACTCTTGGAGCACGGCAGCCGAAATCTCCTCCTATTAACTCTCGACTTTCCTTTAACTTTCACTCCCTCTCTGAAACACCCTTTTAGCATGCACAGGTTGTTGTTTTTTTTTAATCCATCTCCTGAGTCATCTCCAATTATTCAATTAGCGCTGGTTTCTGATGCTGACCCACTTTGTCTCGTGGCAGCGCTGCGTTCGGATCCATCGAGTTGCTGCATCACATTTCGATGCAGGAACGTACAAATTGGCCTCTCTGTAAGCTCGGTTTGACGTGACAGGCGGAAAATCAGAGCCCGCTGGTTGAAATGAAAAGATAATGTTCTGTCTCTCTCTTTTTTTTTTTTGCCCCACTGCCTTTTAAAAGGGAAGACTGCCAGCACAGTCAATCACAGTCCATTTACGTCCTCCTATATTCTGTCTGATTTCCGGGCAACTTCTCTTCGTTTCTCTTTATTTGGGGTTCTGCGGGACTAAGCAGGGCATTTAAATGGCAGGCTGGATGAGGCGCCGCTGTGCGGGAAGACGGGATGCGTCGCGTTCGGTGGAAATGAAAATGAAGAAAGTCGAGTGTGAGCGTGAGCAGAATCTAAAAAGTGAAAGCCTGAGAAATTGGACTCTTAATGGTAAAAAACGGACGGAAAAGACTCTCAGGCAGCTCAGACCAGATTTTCCGCCTTTTCTTGTTCATCCTTTGAAGGAGCTGATCAGACTTTGATTTCAAAACAGGTTCAACCGAACGATTTTATTAAAAAAAAAAACAAAACCCTCGTTATCCGTCTCCAGACTTGACCTGTTGCTGCAGCATGATGTGGTTTGGCCCCTTGGAGAAACTTGCACTTTCTTCTGGTTTCAACAGCTTTTTCATTTTGTCTCCGGGTGAAACGTTCACCAGCGGAGACATTCCTCGCCGCGCTGTTACGTGGCGCCGATCGAGCTTGTGAGGCCACACCTGTCAGCGAACAATGGCTGCATTTTATCGCTTCATTAGATTTGTTCAGGCTCCCTGTTCTTTCTGACGACACCGTCGCCGCATACCGAAGCATCTCGGGCAACGGCGGCGGCAGCGGCAGAAGCCCTGAGCGTGTCAAAGTCTATCAAGGAGGCGCTCATCATCACTGGATGCTGTCAGTGAGGTCCTGGGCTCAGCTGACCTGCTGCACTGCAGGCGAGCTGCATTTGCATCTTTGTCTTCTGGAGCATGTTTGGCATTTAGAGAAGATTGCGGATGACAAACAGAAACAAGGTCTCAAGCTACCGACACGATCTGTTTAAAGGTGAAGCCTCTGGTGTGGCTCCGCGAACGGCTGACTGACACGGCGCATAAACTGTGAAGGTTACGGCAGTTGAAGAATGCCAGCAGGCGCTGCGGAGGGTGTGTTGCTCCCAGCTGTGCGTGAAGCATTGTTGCAGCGGCAACTGCACCTGTGTCTCAGCAGCGTGTGTGCACTTGTGCGTCGCACAATCGAAAAGAGCGTTATTCTTAACTCTCCATTTGTATCCAGACTGACCCACGGTCACAGTTTGTGTGTTACGCGGCACAAAGATGTCCTCGGTGTTCCCGAGCATTTGCTCTGCTTGAAGGCCTGTTTTCCTTCCACTTCCCCACTAAACGGCCATTGTGCCACAGTACCAGCTCAACTGGCTCTGAAACTGAAAGTGGAATGACTCTCTGGTGCAACTGACAGCGTGCTAAACACCAAACGGACCTCCGATCAACTGAGAGGCGAAGTCCAATCGATCCCGAAGGTGTATTTGGAACCTCGGTGGGTTTCTGGGCGCGGCTTCGGGGGGAAGGGGTGCACAAAGCTCTGAAGTCATTCCTTGACTGTCTGGAATAGACGGCGACACAGTGTGAATTCTCTCACCCGCTGCAGCGTGTGGAGCAGCAAACACACTGAGCAAACAGACAGACAGAAGCCACTGCTGATCCCCCGATCACCCCGTACTCCTCTTCCTCCATCTGCCTCCTTAAAGTCTGTGAATAAAGGGAGCAGTGATTTTAGCCTCTTTTTTTACAGGATTCTCTGATTATATATCAAGGGTCCACTCCACCTCTCACTGTAAATGAACATGAATCACTCAATTCGGCTTGATTTACCACCATTACGTCTCTCTCTCTCGGAAAGCATTGGCGTCACAGTGGTTAGAGGGGTTTTAACAAGAGCTACCTGTGGCTTCCGTTTGGGTGCTGCTGGGTGTTTTTTCCCAGACCTTTTTTCAGGCTTGCCATTATTCTCCTTCGAATGGTTGCTATGATGAGGGTGAACATGCGGTGGTACCAAGGAAACACTGTCAGTTTGCGGCCTGAAGGGAAATTACAGAGATGAATCGAAGAGCCGGTATTTTTCGGTCTTTCTGTTTTTTTTATTGGTTCAACTGAAAGCACCAGTGAGAGAATGTGGGACTAGCTTCATTTTTTACTCAAGATTTGAATTTTTGAAAGAAATAAATATACTAACAAGACAGAGTCAGTGTTTCTTTCCAGTTTTATATGAACAGTTTGATAAAAAATATTCAAATATTCAACAGCTGATGAAGAAAAAGTGTGTTTTTGACGTATAAACAAAATAAGCTTAAGAAAGGACGTCGTCATGCTTGATTTTGCCTCATCTTTCTCTATAATTTGCTTCTCTTACACTCTATGGTTGCTGGTCAGAAATCAGTGCTATTCAGTGATAGAGCTGAATAATATAAAGCCAGCTGTACGTGTAGAGCACATGATTTTCCCAGCCTTCATTTGTGGTAAGAGTACTTCATATGCGTGAGTGCATGGCAGGACTCCGCAGGGAGCTGCTATTCAACTCCGAAAGGCAGCAAGGTATCGACGGCTGCGGGAGCCCCGCCTCCCCTTCCACCTTTCCGCCGCGCTGTTTGTCGAGCCTCAGTTGAAATTGTTTTTTGAAATATTGAAGTCGGCTGTCAGCGGGAGAAAAATTGTAATGTCAGGCGGAGTGTTTTTCTCTTCTCTCGCTCCGGAGAGCGACGACTCAGAACAGAGAGAGAAAGAGAGAGCTCGCCGAGTGTTTTTCTAACAGCCTCCTTTTTTGGGCTTTTGGGGTGAGACGTCTCCTTAAGAGGCTGGTTGATGTCATAAGTTTTTGGTGACATTTGGAACATCTGGCCCAATGGTTAACTCACAGGAGTGCTTTGCTTCAGAGAGACAAAAGGCAGTGTTGTCTGTGCCGAATATCACAGAAGTCGAGACTAAAAGTCTGAGAAAAGTATGCCGATTCGTGAGTTTGTGCAAGAATCAAGTTGTATGGATGGCAGGAATGTATTCAAGTAAGACATTTCCTGGTGAAGGGTCCCTTTAAAACCTGAGAAGAGGTCCCAGTTATGGTGCTCGTGTCCGAAATTACTGACCAATCGCTCTCGTTAGGAGTAAGGTCAGTTTAAAAGGATTGGAACTCTGAAACGCCACAGGAAGCCACACACACTTGTTGTTTTCGCACAGACTGTTGAAAACGGGCGAAGCGCATGAGCCTCGAGGCCGCCCGCTCGTCACGCTCCGCTCTCTCTAAATGACCCTCCAGTCCGGACCCTCATCTTGCATCAAACTGAGGGTTCTCCACGCCATCGGGAGTTTTCCTTCAGAGACACAGAGGGACGTTCACCGCTCAGTAAACTGTGTCACTCAAACATCTAAAACACTCGGACACAAAAATGTTCGAATGCACTCGAGCCGCTCCGGGCACGGGGCCAATGTTGGAGCTCTTCTTTCTGTCCACATTCGTGAGAAATCATCTCTGTGACTGAAACTTTCTCAACACAACCTCCTGATTTTTACATTATTCACCCAGACGAACTTTTTCAAGCCGTTTGAGCCTCGATTGTGATTGACTGCCGACACTGTGGGTCTCGGGGCCTCGGATTAAATGATGCTTTGTGCCGCGCGTATTGGCAGGTGGTTGCTCTCCGTTAGCTCGGCTGTCAAGTCCATTGATCTGGCGCGGACACTTCGGGCACGCTGAGTGACAGTCGCTTCTCAAATCACTCAACGACAATAAACTGATGCGGACTGGGAGAAGCTCGCGTTCAATCGTCGTTTGCGGGAAAACTGTTGATCAATACTGCAAAGTGGAACGTATGATGGGTGGTAACCACTGCAGGGCGCCGCCCAGCGGCTTCCTCAGTCAGCTTTGTGGTTGAACAGAGACTTTGTAATGTACAGATGTGGTGGTTTGAGTGAATGCTTTTATTAGACCCAAACATAGTCTCATTAAACTCGACTTTTTCTTCTTTTCTTGTTTTTATGGATCCGCAGACGGACACCAGGGTGGAAAAAAGCTTCTGTTTTAGGTGTCGGTTGACCTTTGGTATTATTCATCAGCATTGTTCAGCTCTGAGCAAGGTGACGCCGTTATGATACATGAAGGGCGTGGCTCATCGTCTGATCACCCCCCCCCCCCCCCATGAGGGTCCTCATCTGATCCTGACTCACACAGGAGGTGTGCCTGGCCCGGCGCCGCTGCTGCACCTCAGCGATGGAACTCTGTCACGCCACGATGACCGGCGAGCGCCGAAAAGTCCAGAAACCAGCTTATGAAAGAGTTTATTGACTCGATGATAAATCGCGGAGGGGCGGGGGGGGGGGGTGATAAAGGGAAACTATGCCAACAGGTCAGCTACCGGTGCAACGTCACCACGTTTGCTGGTGACTCGACACGCCGGCGGGCAGCAGTGAGGGTTGGCACGGGGCTTTTTATCCATCTCATAAAAAGAAGAGTCACCTGCCGAGAATGTCAGCAGCAAAATAGGCGCTCGATGCCGCTCGCGCAGACGGTACGAATGCCGCGATTAGAACCAGTTCTTCTTTCTGATTCGGCCTTTCAGAATTCATTTACACCCTGGTCTGAAGTCTGAGGTCCAAAGCGGGACAATGTTTTATCTCTTTTCCTGCTTGGCCGGCCAAACGCTCACCCTGGCGAGCTCCCTGCGTTGGATTCAAATGTCAGAGTGTGTTTTTCATCTCGTTGCAACATGCAGAATCTGCCATGAATGAGGGGGGGGGCTAATCTGTAAGGGAGAGAACAGGCAAAGTGCTTCTGAAAGTGAATCATAGTTCAAACACATGAATCAGAGATGATGTACTTTTGCCGATTACTTTCCGACTTGTATCAACCGGCGGGAGAGACGCAGACGTGGAAGAGTTCACTGGGAATTATCTGCATTAAAAACAACTGAGTTGAGGTAATCAGTGGGAAAAAACCCCCACAAAGGCGATGCCCAAGCGCTGTTGTTGTTCTTCGAAGTTAGATAATAGATGTTTGAGAAGTGCGTAGGCAGGTATATCTTTTCCATTTAACACCTGAGCAGCAGACACGGTCTCTCTGTGCTTTGTACCCGTCAGCTCTCACACCTCAGAAGAGAAGCCTGGAAGTGTCAAATCTCTGACTGTTTTTTTCTTCTTCTTCTTTTTTTTTTTTTGGTGCAACAATGTGCCGCCTTTGTCGACTCTTGCCACCGACTCCTGCACCGGGCGATGCCCCCTCTGTAGCATTTAGCCCCCCTCAGGTGCTCAGGTAGGCTTTCACACCTTGTTCACCCCAAAGGTGAACGCTGCAGGCGTACAAAGGCCTCTTTGAACCACGACACACACACGCACACACACACACACACACACACACACACACACACACACACACACACACACACACACACACACA
>JASSRZ010000086.1:11828403-11843072 GCA_032164315.1 Malacoctenus gilli | reverse complement strand
ACACACACACACACACACACACACACACACACACACACACACACACACACACACACACACACACACACACGAGCTGCCCCGGCCTTTCTCAGTCCACCCCCCCCCCTCGTTCTCTCTGCCCCCCAACTCTTCTCCCCTGTTCACTCTGTTGTTGCGGCTGTACAAACAGCCCCCGACTCCCCCCCGCCACACACGGCCGCCACCCCACCGTCCAAACACAAAGGCAGCATTTACGAGTACGTTCTGGTGACCTTCAGAGGGCAATGTTGTTGTAGCTGGACGCCGCCGGCCCCGGATCACAGGAGTTCACCTCCGTACCTTTCGGGCCGTCGCTTCTGTTTGCGCTGCGCGGCGGCGTGCGGCGAGGAATGTCGGGTGGACGTATATGAGGCGCTTAAGTGGCGTGCGCTGACACGGACACGTTTCTGTCTTCTCTTTTTTTTTCTTTTCATCAACCCAAAAGTCACAAAGTGAAACCAACACCTGCGCTCTCTTGACCTCCTGCCGAAGGTGTTGAAACCCCCGCTGGTCGTCCCCCGCCGCTGTCAGCGGTCCAGATCCGCCGGCGCCACGTGCGCCTTTTTTTCTGCAGGTTTCGCCAGAACGTTGTGTCCCATAGTGACCCTTGGGTCTAGATCTCACCCCATTGTGACGGAGGGAGCTCGATAAACTGCTTAGCCACGGCTGTCCACTTGTGTTTACAGTATTGGCCCGCGCCCATTGTCCCATGTCATATGCCGCGCCGTCCGCTGGCCGTAGGTGTGCATGAATGGAGACTGTTCTGTGTCTGGCTGCACAATGCCGGAACGTTTCCACAGAGATTACTTATTGACAGCTGTTCAAATATTGAAAGGAGATAAGTCATCTAGAAAAATATGGGCTGTAAAGATGGGTGGGAGGCCTGATGAAAAACAGGCAGGAGAGGGGGCCCCTACAATAGTGAGACCCCCCCCCACCCCACTTTAAATTTTAACCAAATGCTGTTTACTTTATTATCCTTTTATTTAAAATCAGTACTCTGAGAGTCACTTTTTCACCTGTTTGATGATGAAGGGTTTGGATTTTGAGCAGAGATTCAGGACACCTGCAGGGAAAGTGTTCAGTCTCCATGTAGGAAGGCCAGTCGGGGGGTTGAACCAGAAGACACAGGGCGAACCACTGTGCCCCGCTGCCATCACACTGCTGAGTTACAGCCAATGAAACAAGAGAAAAAAAACCAAGCCTTGTTTATGATGAACTCAATACGGCTGCTGTTGCTGCAATCACCTACTGAAGAAGGTGTCAAATAAAACTCAAAGATTTTCCACTTCCTCCTGCACCACTTGTTCCGATATGATTAAGAATCGGGCTCTCAGCTTGTCTCGCTGGCTGATGCCTGGCTTTTTTTTCCTGATATCTGCTGATACCGGCGCCGTGCCGATAAGATACATCCTTAATAAAAACGCTGTTCCCGATGTGTTTTCTAGGTGTGGTCCTGATGGAGATTGCGGAAGCTCACAGAAAAGTGTACAACGAGCTGGAGGAGAACGTAAGTTGACCTAAATAAGATTCGTCAGGTGTGTCCCATCGTTACAGAATGATGTCGAACAGGGAGATTGGTCTCACTCCACAGCCGCCTCACTCTTCCTGCCTCTGAATCAGGCCAATTGAAGCGAAATAATGAACGTGTGCGATGCAAAAAAAAAAAACAGATGAGCGTCTTGCAATTATGTCATTAAATCATTTTGTGCATTCACAGCTTGTCACCGCTCGCGATCCGCAGTCGTTCCTGGAGCTCGGTGCCGTAAACGCTCGAGTTGTCCTCCCATAATAGCCAGAGATTGGCCATTTATCCCGCCGTCGTCCGCCGACACGTGACCTCCGCCACCCTTCTGAGCGAATTCCTTTCATCTGAGAGGATTAAAAAAAAAATCGCTGCCGTGAAGAGGTGAAGGAAGGTTCGACGGGAGTGGAAGAGCCACCGAGCGGCTCGCGGCCCCCGCCGCCGCCGCAGGCTGAAATGCTTCAGATGCCTGGCAGCGAGCAGGAGATTGCCGAGGGACAGCGGTTCGAATGTGACAGCGGCTGCGGCGCGAAAAGGGTTTGGAGAGTGAACTAATGCCAGAGTTGTGAGTGCGCGGAAGAAATAAAACAGAACACAAGCGTTTCTTCCCTTCATTCACCTCGGCCTCGGTGCACTTTATCTGCCAGCGGTGAAAGTCGTCAATCTTTAACCTTAACGGGCTGATAAGCTGTCGATGGAGGATGGATCCTCATCCTCCCGGTACGCCATCACAACTCACTCTTCCAGGTCACTCAACTCTTTGCGCCGCAGGGCCATGTGACTCCGCCGTACGCTGCGTTTAGGGCGAAACGTGTGTTGCAACCAACTTGAGGTGTGTGCGTGTGTGTGTGTTTGCTCTCCGCAGTACAAGCGATTTCACAGAGAGATCCTCTCAGAGCTGGAGAAGAAGACCGAGATGGACGTTAAATACATGAACGTGAGTGAGACAAGCAAATAAAAAGATTGATAATCATGAAAAGAAAACCAAACTAAGCAAGTAATTCTCAAACATGCAATAGAACAAAATAAAGGGTGGAAGTAACAAATCATTTGGACTAAATTAAAGTGACAAAACAGAATTTGCACATTCAGCTCAACCAGTAATTCCCCTAATTTGCTTTGTTTTAAAAATGTCGGAATCTAAACAGACAGAATTGAAGTGTTGAGATAAAAATCTCACGCTGAAGTATTTTGACTTATGATGCTGTTTGCGGGCTCTTAACGTCAATTCCGGAGGCTTTCGAGCCCCGTCTCACGTGAGGAACGTTAGTGTAACAGAACGAGGACGCTGTGTGTCCGCAGGCCACCTTCAAGCGCTACCAGTCAGAGCACAAGCTGAAGCAGGACTCGCTGGAGCGCTCCCAGACCGACCTGAAGAAGCTGCGCAGGAAAAGCCAGGGCAAGAACTCGTCCAAGTACGAGATCAGGGAGAACGAGGTGAGTCGGCATCGACCCCCCCTCCCGAGGTCCAACCCTCACCTCCGAAGACACACTGTACTCTGTATTTCCGGTGGACCTTTTTTTTTCCTTTCCAGCGACGCCGCTGCCAAATTCTTATGCTGTGATGGATGTGAGAAGAGAATGACATGTGTACAATTTATGTGACGGGTTGTAGAGATGTCACCGAGATAGTTTCCGTAATTTCCATGTGCCGAGTCGGAGAAGAGCGTGAGGAGGAGGTTTCCATGTGACTAAAACGACAGGTTGCGCTCTCCACCGCTGTTTTGATATGACGCAAACGCAACGCCGAGGACGAACACATGTTTTGTGCGTCGCCGCAGAGAGGCTGCAGGCTCCAAAGCTGTTTGTCCACCGCCTACTGTTTGACCGTTGTACGCAGTCTGGATGTATTGTTCAGCTGCAGACTGTTTCTGATTGAAAGCACAAACACACCCGTATTTGCAAATATGGGCGTGCGATTCTCTTGTGGTGTCCTGCGGCGAGCCGCCACGGAGAACGCCGACGGAATTTGACGAGATTATCTTTCTTCTGAGGATGGACGGTGTTTAACTCTCACTTACTCCTTCAGAATCACATCAGTCCCTCCGTTGGACGGTCAAGACGTGCTCGCAGGGTTGTCGAGAAAGGTCGGAGCTGTTCAAATTGGACTGGTCTCTCGGCTCTGTGTCTTTTGTGCTCTGCCCGCTCTGCTCAATATCAGCCTGCTGCTTGTCCTCACAGTTTGAGCCCACAATCAGCCGTTCCTGTTTCACAAGCCCGGCTGGTGAAACCGGGGCCCCTCCCCTCACCGCTTCTTTCATTATCTAATAAAAAATAATGCTCGTGGTCGAACAAAAGACAAGTCCCAATGTCCCCGGCTGTCTGATAATCGATAGTCAGGACCCAGGAAGCTGCTGAGCTCACGCTCGTCTGTCGCTGCTCTCGATTGTTGGCGGCGAAAATGGGAAATGAAAAAAAGCGCGGATGTAAAAGAGCGAGACGGGGGGAAAAAATGAGACCAGACAGTTGGGAAGGGTCTGAGAGACAGGCTGCTTCACTGTCACCATGACAACCCCGGGAAAATGGGAGCAGTAGCGGGAGGGAGAACAAAGGGATGGACGAAAAGGTTGAGAAGTAATTTAAAGACTTTCACACGCCCGATGTCGGGTCCAGTCGCACATCACTCTCAGGCTCCCAGCAGGGAAGGCGTGTCTCTCATCACACTAATGCAGCCCCCCCGCTGGAGACATTGATCCAGGAGCAGCAGGTGGCCCAAATAAAAACTTGCCGTAAAGAGCGGAGACTGATGACAAAGCTGATGACTCGTGAATTTTGCCGCTGTGTCGTAACTGAAGAACCAGCGCGCTGCTTCTGTCAGCCGCGCCGCGAGACTGCGGGACGATCACGGAGTCGTGAAACATGTAAACACATGAGCGTTTCTGAAGTCGCGACCTCACGTTTGACTATATAATAGGGATCAAAGTTTGACTTTTACTGCGTTGATAAGAGCAGCCCGTTTTACACGGTGCGAGGCCGGAGACGGAGAGCGACTCCCTCAAACAGGAACACATTCAGTCAGACAACAACATTGTGAACACATTATGTTTGTTTTATTTAATAAACTGGATAAAATGGGAATAAAAGAATGGATAGAAGCACTCGGAGAGCGCAAACCTCCACCAGGACGCTCAATAGTTCCACTCGTAGTTTTTCCCCCTGTGTTTCTATTGTGATGGTCTGACTTCTGTGACCTCTTGACCCTGCCCGCAGTACATGGAGACCCTCTCGTGCCGTCAGACGGACATGCAGAAGTTCATCAGCGACGGCTGCAAAGAGGCCCTGCTGGAGGAGAAGCGGCGCTTCTGCTTCCTGGCGGACAAACACTGCATGTTCGCCTACCAAACCAGCAACTTCCACGAGAAGGTGAGACGGCAGAGGCCGACCGCCGGGCCGAGCGGCGCTCCCGCGCTCGCTAAACACCTGCCGATCTCTCGCAGGCCAAAGAGGTGCTGTCCATGAGGCTCCCCAGCTGGCAGGAAAAGTGCAGCGACATCAGCCAGGTGCCGGACACGGTGCTGACCATGATCGAGGAGCTGTCCAACACGCCGGAGCAATCCCCGAAGGCCCCGCACCACAGAGTGAGCTTCCGCCGGCTCTTTTGGATCAAGCACAGTTTGACAACGAGACGAATTCCGCTTCCTATTCCCGCGCGTGTCTTTTGGGTTTCGCTGAAAAAAAAAAAAATCCCCCGGAGATTAAAAACACCTGTTTCAAAAGAGCAATTGATGAGATCCTGTGATGCGCTCGTCTCACTGTGAGCTGCTTCAGATAAGAGAACGCTTAAGAGCGCCCAGCTGGAACAAAACACGCAGGAAAGAGAGTTTTATCTTGTCAATGAGGTACTTGGAGCTTATCTTGCTGAGGCTCAAATCTCTGGTATCAGATGGAAGCCCTTATGTAAAGTCGTTAGGCCTCATTAGCTGGCAATCAACCATCGAGTGTCTCATATATACCTTTGTTAGTGGTCCACTGCTTGGCCACAGCTGTTTATTACACCTGTGAGATGTATTTATTACAAGAAAGCAAGAATTCAGCATCACGTGATCGCAGCTCGTACCACCAGAATGAAGCTTCCGTGTCTGTTTACACCTTTGCAGAACCACTTGGACTCGATGGTGCCTCCTCCAGCGCCGCCGTCCAAAGCTCAGATCAGTCCGCTCGCCAATATGTTCAACCCAGACCTCAGGTCTCCACTCACCTCTTCAGATTACAACTCAGGTAACGATGGCCGCTCCGAAATACGTCAATGTGCTCAACGAGCGGAGCCGTCCAAACGACCCTGAAACCGTCCCCCCCCCCCACAGACCAGGGCAGCCTCGGCGAGGGCAGCCTGTCCAGGTCGACGTCCCAATCGTCCGGGCTCAACGTGGCCAGGAAGTCCAGGGTCAGGACCATCTTCCCGCACACGGCGGGCAACAACGACACGCTCCTCAGCTTCGACGACGGCGACATCATCTCGCTGCTCATCCAGGAGGAGAAGGACGGCTGGCTGTACGGCGAGCTGGAGAAGACACGGCAGTGAGTGGACGCTTTGCGCTCGAACGGCCTCAGTTTGTTCGTTTTTCGATGATCGCTCACCAAATAGAGAATTTCACTCAACCTGTGAAGTGTTGAGGTGGCTCCGTCTCACCTCTCCAACACTCAGAGGTTTCATTCAGGAGCCTCTCGCTCGCATGCTGGATGTCGCATGCAATCCAAACACGGCTGCTGGCGCGCCCACCGGGGGAAGTGTACTTTCCTTCCAGCAGCTATGCAGCGACTCTGACACGCAGGCGTTCTTCCACATAGCTCAGCTGGCAGTACGAGTTTCTGCCCCGTGTTTTGTTTTGTTGTGTTTCTTTCTTTTTTTTTTCCGCTTAATGTTTTGCAGCACCGGTGCACGTTGCCTGTAGGCAGCGAGTATGTCAGGTATGTTCTACATGACAGTCATAAAGACGAGGCTCGCCGTGTCTCCGCGTCGCTCCGCCCCCCCCTCCCCTGCGAAAACACACAAGCAGGAGAGCATAAACAGAAAGAACCGCCGGTGTATGCGCCGCAGAACCCACGCCGATTCTTGAATCGGCTCCAGAACATGCGGATGAGCGGGTCAAATTGTTATGGCAGGCGGGTTTTTTTAAAAAAGCAGCTGAGGTGAACTCACAGCTCTGTGCAGCTGCTGTCACCTCCGCAGAAGAATGATTCAAATTCCTGCCTGCTTCTCACTCTCTTCGATTGAAATGCACCTGTTCGCTCCGCGTGTTCACTTTACAATTACGCTGACAGGCAGTGGGCTGCGTTTGTGTACGTACACAAGGTAAACCTCCAAAGTGGCTTGCCAGTCCTGTAATTACAGTCATCTGCGGCTCCTTTCCAGATCAATTAGGACTCATAATGCAGGATTACAGAGCGTTCGGCGCATCCTGGTAAATGTTTCTTCGACGTGCTCTTCCGAATACGTGAACATAATTTTGAACTGCTCTTTGTGAGCGTGTCACTAAGTGGCTCGATTTTTTTTTTTTTTACTTCATCGCTGGAAGTGGTTTTAATGCAGTCGGCGGCGGCGGCGGCGGCTTTCGAAGCGGACGACATGTTGGGATAAATCACAGCCCGTTCTGTTTCTAAGCAACAAATCCAGCCCGACGGTCTGAGAAGCCGCATTTTTCCTCGAGACGTGACTTGGACACAACTTCTCCGCTTGAGCGGAGTGAATCTTTCTGTCTGCCTCCTGTTTTGTGGCAGATTTATGCGTCTGAATGGGTTGTAAAAAGCTCAAGAAACATTTGGCTGAAGTGATTGTCTGAATTTGACTCGTTCATGTTGTTGGCAAAGTTGATTCCTGGGGAACATTAAAGAACCCCAAAAGAAGCTTTTACACACGAGGTGTTTCGACCACTTGAAGTGTTTGTTTCCTTTGGGTTTGGATGTGAATGAACCCTCGAAGGGACCAAACAGGTGAATTCAGATTGCCGTTGATTCTCATAAATAACATCAAATATCTCATTGGTGGCGTTTCTGTGTGTCTGTTTCCAGGCGAGGCTGGTTCCCCTCCTCCTACTGCCGACCGTGCACTGACCCGGTGATATCAACCAGGTGAGGAAACGTCACAGGAAGCGACTCTCCCGGTCGCGTCACACCTGCTCCGCTGGCGGCTGAACCCTCTTGCCGTGCTTCGCCCTCCGCAGCAATCTGGGCACTCCGGTGCGCAGCCTGAGCGTGGCCAGTCTGCCCGAGGAGGAGGAGGAGCCCGTGCTGCTGCCGCCGCCTGACTACAGCGACGACTCCCCGTACAGCCCCACGGTCCTCTCCACGCCATCGCCACAGAACACGGTCAGTGGTCCGACTCCACCCTGCTGAACCACAAGTGATTCACGTCATCTGCACCCCTTTTTCTGACGAATCAATTATGTTCACTGTCGTATCACTTAAACAAAGAGCATCCGATAAGGAGACGAAGATTCATATGAACACTCCTGCTTCTTTTGATGGATTGTTGCGATTCAGAACTGCTCCGACCCGTTTAACGATGTCATTTTCCAGGATTTACAAGTACCGAGTGTCCTTTTCACCATGAAACCCCTCTTTAACAGTTTGCGTGTAAAACCCCCTCCTCACAGAAAGCACAGGGGAAAGTCAAACTAACTGTAACTATAACTTGGGCTTTACAGTGTGGACTTTCACCTGTAACATACTAACATCATGTAATTGGACAGACGACCGTTGAAAGCCTCCGAATTAACCCAAAACAGTTTCGCGGTGAAGTTATTCCGTCGCCCTTCACTTCTGAATCCAAATCAAACATCTGCCATCACCTTCCGGCAGTCAGTAGACATCCATAAGGTTTTTGGGACCCGACATTTGATTCCCATCGGCTCGCTGGCCGGCAGCAGGCCGACTCCACGCTGTACAAAGCTTCTCCTGCTCCTCGGTTGGACCCGAGTGTTACTCCTCCACGCCCACACCGAGCCGTCACGCTGGTTGCGTCACTTGACGCCTCCACACCTTTGAACACTCCCTGTTTTCTTCCAGGAAATACACCGTATTTTCCCAAACGATTATTGCCCGAAAGGATCAGTAGCTCCTCAGACCCGATGCAGAGAAGCATGAAGCTGGCAGTCGCGCGTCGGCCAGCTGTTCCCTGATCTGGTTCAGAGGAAGCGCTGCAGGAGAGAATTACACTGGGAGGCCCAGAGGACAGGAGGGCGCAGACGCAATCTCATTTTCGTGGCCGCACCGTGTCAGCTGATTGAGAATGAGCGAGCGTCTCCTCAGCCTGGCGGACAAGCCCGGGCGCACTCCTCCCCTGCTCTGCCCACGCGGCACTGTCTGTACTGTCCTTCTGTAAGTGCTGCCTCAGGAGGTCACCAGAAAATAACCAGAGTGAGTGATGCGGCAGCCCCCCCGAAACGTAACCTCCATCAGGAGGCGCAGCCCTCGCATATATATCTTCCGTATTGCACTCCAAGTACTCTGCCAGTTCATTTAGCCAAACCTTCTTCTCACTGACCATCAATTTAGAAAAGTGCTCAAAGACCGACACGTGTAAATTCCTTTGTGTGTCTAACTTGAAGCTAGAAGGTTCGGTCGGCTGTAATTTTAGCTATGATTAATCCATTCCTGTGTAGTTATTGTTTGGTGTTAATTCCACTTTACGTTTATATTCTGAATTCAGATCAATTTCCCCAACGGCAGCAAACAAACAACAACAGTTTTGAAGCCTTTGGCTTTTCGGGGGACTGCAAATGTTCCCTAAACTTTGAATTTTCACACAGTTTTTGACAACGAACCTGGAACTGTTTTGTGTTTCCTTGTCTTGGAGGAAGCACCTCATTGAGAACTGCCGCTTATGTTCAATGTCGATTAATTCCCGACAAGCCGAGGATTATGAAAACACAAGCGAGAGTTTTATTGAGTAAACAACTCAGGGTGTGACAAGAATGCAGCCACGGTTAAACTGTGACTGTGACGTCTGGCTGTTTTCTGCTCCCTAGTGGAAGAATACGGTATCGTTCTTCAATACATGATCATCATGATATTAATGACCTGTTTAAGAAGCTATAGTTGTAAATCTGTACCGAAAGATAAGTTGTACAAACTACAGCAGCCGCTAATCATACAGACTTTACAATCCTCCTCCACGAGACTGGATCAGATCTGATCTAAAATAAACCAGAGATGAAATCTGAGAGAAAAAATGGCTCAGGTGTTGACAGAAGCTTCTCTGACGTCTTTATTGGATGGCGTATAAACAGTGCTTACAGCTTTACAGGCTTTTTATTAGCGTATACGGAGCCCGGGCGTCCCTCGGGGCTCATCGCTCAGCTGTTCCTCAGCTTTATCGCCGGCGCGCTCACTCGGCTCCCTGCAGGCGGCGAGATTATCGTCGTCCTCGGGTGAGGGAGAAAAGTAAGCAGCGAGCGCCTCTCCGCCGGCTTTTCTCGATTGTCGAGATTCCTGCCGCGGCGAGGTCTGCGCGCCGGAGCTCCCCGCCGACGAGCAGGGATGGAGAAATCCTCTCCGACCGGTCGGACTGGCTCGCTGCGGCCTTCCTCGCAGCTGGAGGGAGTTTTTGGGTGACCGTGGAGCTTGAATGTTGTGTGTTGTTCCTCTTTGTCCACTTTGTCCACTTCAAGGGTGTCTTTTTCTTCTTCTTTTGTGTGTTTTTTCGACCACAGGTTTCTTTGGTCAATGGGACTGCAAAGGCTCCTTTTCTAGGGTGAGTGACCTAACAAAAACTAACCAAAACTCACCGTTGGCCGGAGCACCTGGAGCTCAGCTGACCACTGGATCGCGACGGACGAGCGTTTTAATGTTTCATCGCTTTCTTCCCGCAGAGGAGGGAATCCTTTCGCCACTGTCAAGCTGAGGCCGACTGTCACGAATGACAGATCGGCGCCGCTCATCTAACGCGTAATACCAGGATTTGTCTTCTTCTATATTTCTTTTTTTTTTTTTTTTTTTTATTCACCACTGTTATGCCTTCAGGGGAATCATACAACACAGGACCCCTTTCGACACACTGACCACCATCCCTACCCACACATCCCACCAGCCTGCATGCTCGTCTTTTCCTCAGTAGCAGCGAATGAAAAAAAAGATCCACTGTGACTCTGCAACCGCGTGTGTTTGTCTGCAAACGTGTTGAACATCAGCGAAACATCGCAGGATTCATCTGTGGAGAAAAACTGTGCTTGAAAACAAAAACATTAGTTGCGTTTGACTTGAATTGTTCCTAAAATAATAAATTCATTCCAAAATGAATGTTTAGGTTTTGACTTAACGTCAGAATACAGAAGGAGACGTGATGAGACGTGGAAACTTCAAGCCGAATCAGCATGAAAGCAGAGGATGCACTCAATAAGTCTCTGCTCTCAACTTCAAACCTGACACAGCTGGCACATCTGGCAACAAAACGCACACGGCTGTGTGTATTTTTGAGTGATTTGTGTCTGTTTTGGAGCCAAATCTGAGCTTTGAGGGTCTGACACACTGCTGACATGCCAACGAGAAGATCAAGTCTTCACGTTCATTTTTTTTCCGGGGGTGGGCTTGTACGTTTTGAAACTGATTGAAGAGCTGCAGTTGTAGATAACCGCGACACCTGATACTGATGAGACGGACCGGCACCGAGGTTGACTTCCTGACTCGCCAGGATGGATGCAGATATATTGTTTCTATTTTCAATCTTAATTATTATTGTTCTTTTGGAGGATTTGGTTGTGAGAATGAAGGGAGCGTGATGTGTTGGAGGGGGAATAAAAAGGGCCTGTTCCTCCAATGGGGAGGGGGGGGGGGACACAGTATGTCACTGTTTGAAAGGAGAAGGCTATTTATATAAGAAAGTTTGTATGAAATATATTTAAATAATTATGTATACAGAAGGCTGCCCTTTGAACACAATGGCCACAGTGCTCAGGCTGAGCTGTGGGGGCCACCCTGATTTGTTCTCCACCGCTAACATGTACTTTGAATGGGTGAAAGACTTTCTTGCCAGAGGGGGAAATATTTCACACGTCACAGTTTTTACTGTTGTTCTCTGTCGCTCCTGTGCACAGTACACAGTTTTTATGCAAAATCAAAAACGTGCTTTACTGGTAGACATTTGGATTGTAGGTGAATTCAGCAGCTCGATGTTTGGAAATCTACAAAGCCTTTGCTCTTTTGTGAGGACAATGAATAGTTTTGCCCTGTGTTTGCATTACTTCTTGCACATGTATGATGAGGAGCTGATTCATGAAATGGTTTATTGACGCCGCCAGGCCGACTCATGTAAGTGAACCCATCATGCTGTATTAGCTTCTACCACATGCTTTCTTCAGAGTACCTTGCCACTGTGTTGACCAATGTAGTCTCTTTTTTTTCTCAATAAAACATGATGAAGCAACACTGTGACTGTCAATTTGTGTCTTTATGATTCTACTCTAATCATGTTGATATAAACTTCATTTAAAAAGTGGTTTTCCATTGCTATTACAGTTCAATTAACGCTATTGGTTCATATTATGTACTCACATGTATTGTAAGCATATTTCGTCCTGCATGTGGGAAGGATCTCCCGGATTGTTTGTAACTAAATATTGTTGTTTTCAGTCAAGTTTCTTCATTTTTGTGAATACAATACAACTGACAGCATTCAATAAAAGAAGCAAAAAGGTTTGCGAAGCAAATAAAATCCCATCAATCAGCCTTTTTTGATTAATTCTTATAATATTCTTAAATGCGTGATTGTGAAACACTACAAAAAAGTTTACAAAAATCAGAGTGGCTTCTCCAAACATTATTGTGTTTATTACATGTTTGTATGTTGTGAAAAAGTACATTTAAAAAAGCACAACGGTTGTGAGGAAGCAGCGCCCTCTGCTGGATGTCAAACCAACACACGCCTGCTGCCGCTCAAGCAGCCAATGGAAGCACTGAAACCGGGCGCCACTTCCGGCTCGCTCTGAAGCGACAATATCGTTTTGAGAGAAAGCGCCGGGAGCGCACACAGCATGAAATAAGACAGCTGCTCCTCATTTCCAACCTGCTGAATGAATCGTTGCCACGTCCCACCGCGCCGCTAGACGCTTGATGAGAACAAACCTGAGGTTGGTGCGTGTGTGTGTGCGTGTTTGTGGAGTGTGTGTTACGCGCTAATTGTAGAGAGCTAAGCCTGTAAGCCTTTACCAAATACAAGCCGAGTATTGACGCTAAAACATGAAGCTGGCTCAATGTAGCATTACTGCTTATATTTCCTACTCCTGTCAGTATATAACACGTGATTTAATTCAAATAGTCAAAGATGACACGATGCTAATCAGGAACTTGGTGTATTATTACACAGTACCTACAGTCATCTGTCAACACAAACATCCATTGGATGTAGCGTCGCTGTGCTCTCAGCTCCTCCTCTCTCTGCAGGCCTGTGTGCCATTGCTGTCACATTATCACCTGTATTGTGTGAACATAATAAGAGACACACGATGCGCCTCTGAGGAAGGAGGTCACTGACAGAGACCAGTGGACGCTGCATCTGCATTCAGATTGGGATGCTGACTCAGGATCAGTGGATCACTCCCCCCTGCTGACTTTTGACCTTTACAATCCAATGTCTCAGCAGAGTCGTCTGGATGCTCGGCGCTTGGGCGTCCACTTTAAATCTGCCAAAGCACGAGTCGATGTCGCCATAAGTCTCTGTCACCCAGGCCTCAGGTGCAGCCATGCCGGCGTCCTTGCTGTGGGCGGTGGACGTCTACGGGCGGGTCTACAGCCTGTCCACGGCCGGGCAGCAGTGGGAGCTATGCCGCGACGCCCAGATGGAGTTCAAGCGGGTGACGGCGGCTCAGCAGTGCTGCTGGGGCATCGCCTGCGACAACGGCATCTATCTTAACGTCTACGCCTCCGACCTGCCCGTCCGCTACCAGGAGGAGACGTACGAGAACCAGGTGAGTCACTGCGAGGAGGTCCGAACAACGCGCACTCAAGCTTCCCTTCCCCGTTGCTCTGACATGAAAGAGAAGACATCCCCCTGCTAAACGACAGTGACCCGACTGTGACCCGGGTATTGCGAAACTCTGTGATTGTCCCATGTGAGAGTGTGGCAAGACTGTTGTGTTTGAAATGTCGTCAGACCTCATTTGCGTTCAGCTCCCTCTTCTTCTTTGGTCTCCGCGCCAGCGATGGAACCCGGTCGACGGTTTCTCGGAGCGCCTGCTGCCGAGCGACCGCTGGCAGTGGAGCGACGTCACGGGTCTGCAGCACCAGCCAATGGACAGTTTCCAGCTGCCCTCCGGCAGCTGGGAGTGGGAGGGGGACTGGTACGCGGACGAGAACTTTGAGGGAGAGCCCACGGAGAAAGAAGTACGAGTGCCTCCTGCAGCCAGCATCATCTTTTACCTCTTCTTTCCTCGTAGCAACGGTCCAGGTGTTTGTGTTCACAGGGGTGGACCTACGCCATCGATTTCCCCGCCACCTACACCAAAGACAAGAAGTGGAACTCCTGCGTCCGCCGCAGGCGATGGCTCCGCTACAGGAGGTACAAGGCCATGGACAGCTGGGCGAAGGTGGGCGTCACCCCGGACCGCCTGCGATCGTGCATGTCCGCGTTTCAGTTTGTTCACCTGCGCGTCTCCTCCTGGGTGTGCTGACAGATCCCCTCGCAGCAGACCGCTCTGCCAGATCCCTTCAGCGACATCAGCTGTGGCGGCTGGGACGTCAGCGAGGAGCCCAGAGGACGTCTGTCACTGTGGGCGGTGTCTCTGCAGGGGAAGGTACAGCTTTGAGTGCTTATGACGACTGTTAGGCTCATGTTCTCTGTATGTGTGTCTCGGCCTAAGTTCTCTGCATCTCTTCTTCCTCTCTTTCCATCCAGGTGTGGTTCAGAGATGGGATCTATCTCAATAGCCCCGAGGGCACCTCATGGGACGACATTCCGCTCCCCGGAGAGGTGGTCCAGATCAGCTGTGGCCCGGGAGACCTGGTCTGGGCCGTGCTGTGGGAGGGGCAGCTGATCGTCAGGGAGGGCATCGGCCGAGACTGCCCCAAAGGTAATGCGCTGCTTCACTGATGAGAGGAGGATGTCGTGTGTTTACGTATGTGTGTGTGTGTGTGTGTGGGTGTGTGTGTGTGTGTGTGTGTGTGTGTGTGTGTGTGTGTGTGTGTGTGTGTGTGT
>JASSRZ010000086.1:11817575-11828303 GCA_032164315.1 Malacoctenus gilli | reverse complement strand
GTGTGTGTGTGTGTGTGTGTGTGTGTGTGTGTGTGTGTGTGTGTGTGTGTGTGTGTGTGTGTGTGTGTGTGTACTACGGTGTATTCCCCATGCTGAGATTAGTGTTTACTCTGGTTCAGGCACCTCCTGGACAGTGGTGGAGTCTCCGAGCCCAGATGTGGGGGCTATACATGTAGCGGTGGGAGTCAATGTTGTCTGGGCCATAACCAAGGACAACAAGGTGAGAAACTGTAAACTCACAAAAACTCAAGCAGCGCTGGAATATGTTTGTATTTTTTTTTCCCACCCTGCTCTCGTCCTTCACTAGGTGTGGTTCAGACGCGGCGTGAACTCCCACAACCCCTGCGGCTCCGGCTGGATCGGCATGGTGGGGGAAATGATCACCATCAACGTGGGCCTGAACGACCAGGTGAGGTCAGGCGCTGAGACGGGAAGGCGGGAAACCTTTGAGCCGCTGCGTTTCTGGAAGTGTGTGTTGTGTTGCAGGTTTGGGCGGTCAGCTGTGAGGACCGAGCCGTCTACTTCCGACAGGGGGTGACCCAGAGCGAGCTGAGTGGGAAGACCTGGAAGGCCATCGCCGTTCCTCGAGACGGAGACCGATCGCACTCCAGCGCCAGCGCCGCCAGCCTGCAGAGGTGAGGCGGACACACACACACACACACCCATGTTTTTCCTCTGACTATAAAAAACATGACTGTTTGTGTCTCTCCTGCTCCTCCTTCGCAGCGCTGGATGTTTCTTCAGCGGTGAGGTGCGAGCTCAGTCCTCAGTGAGCGACGTGGAATCGGACACAGAAAAGGGACCGACAGATGAAGCCAGCTGCTTCGCTAACTCCACTTTCCCAGGGCCGCTGGTTGACGCGACCGCGGTCGGGCCGTGCGACCCAGCCGCCGACGCCCCCAAACCTCGGATCCCCAAAGTCACCAGCGACAGCTTCATCTCCGAACTCGTGTCCGATCGAGAACCGGGGAAGAGCTCCAGAGACGTGGCGGCGGCCGCTCCGGCCGTCCTCGAAGAGGAGACGTCCCTCGGTGAGGGGGAGGAAAAAGCGCCCCCCGCCGGCGCGGCTCTGTCTCCGAGCCAGTCTGGGGGTCCCGGCGATCCCCAGTGGAGTAACGTGGACTTGGAGGAGGCGCAGAACCTGCAGGCTCAGACTGGAGCAGCGCTGGAGTCAGCCGACACCAGCAGCCTGTCATCGGTGGCCACGTATACCCTCGCCGCGGAGGATCCGTACGGGGCGGATGATCACCCGGTGTGGGCGTGGGTCAGTGGGGGGGGCTGCTCTGTGGACAGTCACTCGCAGCTGAACTGGTTCAACTCCATGAACGCCTCGTGTGAGTTCAGTTGGCGTCTCTTCACCAATCGTTTGAAATGTCCTCTCCTTTCTGACGAAACTCTCTGTCCTTGACTGTCCAGGCTTGGTCCAGTCCATCCAGACCATGAGTCTGTCCGTCAGTCCGGCCCAGACGGCGGCGTGGCGCAAGCAGATCTTCGAGCAGCTCAGTGAGCGAACCAAGAGAGAGATGGATAATTTCAGACACTACGAGCAAGCCATAGAGCAGGTACGAGTGATCCCAGAGACCCCGCCGTCCGCGTGTCCTCACGGTCTCATGCAACACTGCACTCGGTGGCTTTCAGTCGGTGTGGGTGAAGAAGGGGACGATGCAGTGGTGGAGGGACTGGAAGCCGCACAAGTGGATCGACGTCCACTTTGCGTTGGAGCAGTTCTCAGGACCAGACGGCAACAAGGACGGCATCCTGTTCATCTATTACAACTACAACGAGGAGAAGAAGGTGAGGAAGTGAAACAAACAAAATTCAACCTCGCATCGCATTTCTGTAACAGCCATCCGTTGCTATTTTCAACTGACCGCAGAGCAGAGATTCACAGCCTCTTCCGTCTTCCTTCCAGTACCTGCACGCCTTCATTAACGAGGTGACCATCCTGGTTCCCGTGCTGAACGACTCCAAACACACGTTTGCCGTCTACACGCCCGAGCGGACCAAGCAGCGGTGGCCCATCCGACTGGCGGCTGCCACAGAGCTGGAGATGCACGACTGGGTTTGTATCACGGAGACGAGAAGCTCCGGCCTTCTGCTGGTGTCACAGCGCACTGACATGTACAAGTTTTGCCTGGTTTAACTCTTTGTGTGAGGCACGATAAAGCACTCTGTGCTACAAGTCAGGGATCCTCTGATTTCTGCTGCTCCTTCCTCTCTGACTCCTCCTGTCGGCCTTCGCCTCCCTCTGGCTCTCCAGCTGGCTCTGCTGAGCGTTTCCTGCTGCGACTCCAGAGGAATCCAGGGTCCACCCTCCAAACAGGCCATCTGGTCCATCACCTGCAAAGGGGACATCTTTGTCAGCGAGCCCTCTGCTGGCCTGGAGGTCGTGCCGTACCCAACGCCCTGCGATCAGATGTGAGACAAACGAACTCAAGTCAGTATCAGATTTATTTCTGTCCTGTTCCCATTCATCAAGTCCTTCTTTTCCTTTCCAGGTTCTGGCGGCAGGTCGGCGGCCACCTGCGTATGGTGGAGTGCAACAGCGTGGGGATCGTGTGGGGCATCGGCTATGACCACACTGCCTGGGCCTACACGGGGGGCTACGGAGGGGGCTTCTTCCAGGGACTGGCCAGCAGCACGGACAACATTTACACACAGACGGACGTAAAGAGCGTCTACATTTACGAGAACCAGCGGTGGAACCCCGTCACGGGCTACACCAACAGGTAACACGCCGGGCCGACCACGGAGATCACCCAGAGCTACGTTCAGCCCAACCAAGCAAGAGAGATTGCACTTTGTGAATTGCGACATATGAGTGAAGCCAGATGGTCAGTAAGTGAAGTACTGTTTGCAGTCATTGGCTTTTTCTGTTTTAGAGGGCTGCCGACGGACCGCTACATGTGGAGCGACGCGTCAGGGCTGCACGAGTGCACCAAAGCTCATACGAAACCTCCGTCTCCTCAGTGGACGTGGGTAAGAAGCACAGCGAAGCCACGGTGACCTGAAACCACATACGTGGTCCGCGGGCGAAACTCTGCACTTTCTTTTTCTGGATCATTAAGTTGGAAACTAGAAGTTCCGGCCAGACGCGCAGCTGCGTTCGCCATTTCAGTTCTCGTGTTTGCTCCTCGCAGGTGTCCGACTGGGCCGTCGACTACGGTGTCTCTGGAGGGACAGACAGGGAAGGCTGGCAGTATGCGGCTGATTTTCCAGCGTAGGTTCCTGCGTCTTCAGACCGGTGATTCGCAGTTGTTTTTTTTTTTCCAATCGGTTTCGGTTCACCCTTTCATTTCCTCCGTGTCCCCACGCAGGTCATATCACGGCTATAAAACCATGAAGGACTTTGTGCGTCGCAGGCGTTGGGCCAGGTACTGTAAAAAGCAACACTGGCATTTCATTCTCTATTATTTGTTCAGCAAGTACACAATGAGACTCACAGTGACCAGTGTGCTTTGCTGTGATGGACTATTAAACTGTCCTGGGTGTAACAAGCCATGATTGTGTTTTTTCGCCCGCCCCCCCTGCAGAAAGTGCAAATTGACCACCACAGGCCCTTGGCAAGAAATCCCCCCCATCCCGCTGAGCGACGTGACCATCCTGCCGTGCGCGGCTCAGAGCAGCGTGGACGTGGTCCCCGTGTGGGCCATCAGCAACAAGGGGGACGTGCTGTGCCGCCTGGGAGTCACCGTGCTGACACCCGCCGTGAGTCACCGATAGTATGCAAGCCGGCACCTCGTGAACAGGTTCTGCCACCCAATGATATGTCGCAACAGATGCACACAGCGTGATGATACGCAATCCAGCCATTTATTCCATTAAAGAGGCACTCTGTAAGTTTTTACTGAAAAATATCTTCACAATGGCCTTTTTATTTGACCCTTTACGTCTGAAGCATCGTTTGATGAACAGGCTGACACCTCAGTTGTTCAGCACCAATACACCTATAAGCCTGCAGCCTATTTTCTAAAATTTACTTCGGGACCGAAATTCCCGCGCTGGCTCTGCGGATGTGACGTCAAGCGCGTTCACGTTAGCAGACGTTACATCTGATTAGCGTAGCAAACAGTCGAAGTGCTATATCGAAGATGGATTTTTTGGATACCATGCAGCTCAACTCAGACACCAATGGCAACTCCACGTAAGGTGAAGAAAGTCAAAAACAAAACCTTGAGAGCGAGCGGCGCTGGGCAAAGACAAGGGTCAAGATCAGTACGCATTTGAGTCTTGGAGGGAGCTCAGAGCCGCGTTGGGAATAAAAAGGGAACCTGAAATGGCTTTCTTTGTACTGAAAATGCAATAAAAGATAGCACCGACCATTGAAAATGGCCTTGTTTTGTTCTCAATTCGCCAATTGCCGGTTGTATGTCTGAGTACATTCTTTTAGGGTTAGCGATAGCATACTAGCCAAAAACGAAAGCTTGCAAGCAAGCCAGAGCATGTACATTGCGAAGTGATCATGGGTGCGGTCATAAATTGTCACGTTTAGTGACAATTTTCTTACCTCTGTGAACATAATTCTCGTGAATCCACGTCTTCTTCGTTGGGGATCATTTCTGTTCTGTATTGTGCTCGTACGAGCGCGCGCTACGAGAACAAGCAGAAGAGTGCTGCAGTTCTGTGTTATGACCAGAGGTGGCAGTGTTGTGGAAAAACTCCGTTTTGCCTCTTTAAGGTTAGAAAAATGACGAAAGATGTGAAATCTCAAACTTCTCAGCTCTGATTCTTGTTCTACCATCCTGCTGCTCTTAGGGGTCCTCGTGGCTTCACGTGGGAACCGATCAGCCTTTCAAGTCAGTGTCCATCGGTGCTGCCAGTCAGGTTTGGGCCATCGCCAAGGACGGCTCGGCTTTCTACAGAGGGTCCGTCTCAGCCCAGAGTCCCGCAGGTCAGTGGGACGAAGCGCGGGTTGACTTCAACCAGTGACGCTGCAGTGAGGAGAGTATTTTTTCTCCTCAGTGTTCTTTAGTGCCTGTTTTGTCTCCCTCTGCAGGGGACTGCTGGTACCACATCCCCTCTCCTGCTAAACAGAAGCTGAAGCAGGTGTCCGTCGGGAGGACGTCAGTCTACGCTGTGGACGAAAATGGTGAAAACTAACAAATAAAGAATAATAAACACGTGTCTAATAAAACATGAGCACATTTTTTGCAACTTCATGGTTTTCGTCGGAGCGTCTCTGATCAGATCCTCTGTTTCCTCGTGCAGGTAACCTGTGGTACAGACAGGGTGTGACCCCGAGCTACCCTCAGGGCTCCTCCTGGGAGCACATCTCGAATAATGTGCGCAAAGTCTCCGTGGGTCCCCTGGACCAGGTAGACACCAGGACAGCCGATCTGGGGGACTTGTACTCTGAGATCGCCATCGTTTTTCAGACTGAATGCTGTTCGGTGGTTGTAGGTGTGGATCATCGCAGACAAGGTGCAGGGCAGCCACAGTCTGAGCTGCGGGACCGTGTGCCACCGACTCGGCGTGCAGCCCATGGGGCCCAAAGGACAGTCCTGGGACTACGGCATCGGGGTGAATAACCAGGACTTCACCAGCATCTTATCACATGACCACATTGTTTGTTTCTGCCTCTTCCTCCTAATCTGTTTACTTTCTGCAGGAATACAGTAAGAATAAGAGCTGAAACAACAGCAGGAGTGTCTCTTTGTGTTGACTGTGCCGAATACAAAGACTTTAATACGTTTGTTTTCTACTCACAGTCAGACGGTAAACAGCTTCATCCTCAGTCAAGCAGCGCCGCCCCGCAGCCAACCTCCTCCCGTCTCTGTTTCCCCTGCAGGGCGGGTGGGACCACGTCACAGTGAGGGGGAACTCCATGGAGCCGCCCCGCATCCGCCTGCCTTCCCTGACCGACTCGGCCCCCCGGAGCCCCCAGCCAGTCCGAAGCACGGAGGCCAGCGGCGACGCCGCGGGATGTTAGACGCTCATCCGTGCACTCGTGCTGCAGCTGGTCGTCTGGAACCAGTTTTGTAGTGAATTCTTGTCCTCACAAAAACAGATTTACCACTGAGGTCGCACCACTGAAACTTAACACTAAACTGAAGCGTTTCAAGTCTTTATTTTTGTGACATATTACGAGGGATTCCTCTCTTTAATGTGGGCATTATGGGTCATTCTTCACTTGTGCTCTTTGTCTTAGTCAGCGGCACTGAACTTATTGCATTTTGTATTTGTTATTTATTCATCAAGCTCTGATGGTTTGTGTTGTGTTTTATTCCATAGTATCAGTGTGTACTCATCCGCAACTTCCAAGCTGCACACCTGCTGAACTACAAGCTGCAGCCAACAGCTTAATATATTACAACGCAGCAGGCTCATCAGGATAAAGTCAGGGGAAAAAACAAAAACTCGGCCTTTCCCGGTTGTGTCTGCGTTTCCCAGACTGTCCATCTCACCGCGATAAAGTGGGAAGAATCATGGCTACGGTGTCTGAGGGCCCATCAGTGGTTTCCAATGACACAGCTGAGCGAGCGGGCCGAGATGTGCCGTTGCTGCGGTTAATAAGCCCGCCGGGCAGCGCCACGGAAACCCGCGTGAGCTGGGACTCACCAGGGGAAGCCCGAGGCGGGCGGTCCCTCCGTCGGCTTCATTCTGCTCCCAACAAGCAAATAAACTTAAAGTCTTTGCTGCAAAAGAAAACATGCCGACTCACAGAGGAAGAGCAGAGGCTCACCCACGGCTCTCTGCACAGTTTGGGGTCAGCTGCCGTAACAAGACCTGCACTGGGTTACTTTACTTTAGTCCCGCTGGTTGCGACTCACCTTGTACAAACACTTGACGTTTTTTTTTTTAAGATTCTGTTGTTTTCTATGGTTGTTGTGTTGGAGCATGTGCAATGGTCGGCATTGTAAACAAAGGGAAGAAAAACGCGCTTTTTACTTGCAAAAGCTTTGTGGTCGAAAGGCTGAAAGTGAACCTTCCTCTTTCTCAGGGGAGCCTTCTTTGCGTTTGCATGTTGTCTCCTTTCAGTCCGATGGTGGCAGCACCACTGAGCAGAGCGCTGGGAAAAAAATACTCTATATTTTTGTTATAAACTGTAAGATAGTAGAACTAAAATTGGTGTATGATGGCTGTCGTGACAATTTAGATGCACGACGACTTTGAACTCAGTTTCTGACTCGGGACGTCACGTCCTGTTTGACCGACACCACAGACGACATAGCGGGACCCCCGAGGCTTTGCCTGTTCTGGGGTGGTCAGAAAAAGACCCGGACGGGTGGAGTTAAAGCCATAAAAAGACGCCCTCTGGACTTCAGCATAGATCGATGGAACGGTCAGATGCTTTTATTGCGACAGTTCTTTTTTTGTATGTCAGAGTGGATGTGTCCTCCAGTGTTTGGCTTCACTGGAATGTCTCAGCTGCTGAGGGACCATTGTGTGTGTGTGGGGGGGGGTCCATCGCCTCTCTTAAAGGCAAACTGGACAGAAAGCTTTTATTTACATCACTGGGAAATTGTTGACTGTGGACAGTCAGTCTGACGTCTCGATTTTCCATTCAACAAATTTGCCATTTGTTTCTCCGCATCTCACTTTGGTTCCCATTTCTGAATGACTGTATTCGTTACTGTCAGCCTTGATGGTGACTGACTCAGTAAAGTGAAGGGAGAGTGCAACAGAAGACTTCTTGTCTCTCACAATTTACTCTTAATTCCTGAAACTGGTACTCTTTATTTCTACGTCCTTGTGACTCTAATCTGCGATCATGGTGACCATCAGAATATGCTGAAGCGACTGTAAATACGAAAAATGTACAGCGATGTGTCCGTGTCACTCTGTGCTACTGTCAAACTTGTAGAGTCCACTCACGCATGGCCAAAAAGCGTCAATAAATAAAAAGGGTTTATTCACGACAAGTCCTCGGACGGTTTCTCTCCTCGCTGTGTTTCACCAGCAGTTTCTGCCTCAGGACAGCAAACCAAAAAGCAAATAACACACGAAACATGCTGTCTCTCAGCTTCAGGTGGAGAAAAGTAAACCGCTCTGAACTGGGTGTTAAACCATCATCATCATCATCATCATGAGCAAACAGGCGTCATCTCGGTGGTACAGTCGGATGACTTTCCCCCCCCCCCCTCTTCGGTGACAGTTGTGACCAGAGGCGACACTCAGCGGGTTCCTCAACAGAAACAAAAAACACTCGCTGAGATCAATGAGATAACACGAAAGGAAACGAGTCACTTCTGCAGCTCGAGGCGTCACGCAAGAGAGAGAATAACAAAAATAAAAGGACAGCGGCAGGAATGATCAGCTCCTCTTCGCTCACGCAGGTCTCGGGGGGGGGGGGGGGTCTTGGCCCTGTTATCTGTTCCGTGTTTGGTTCTCAGATGCCCCCCCCCCTCCCCCGCAAGTCTCCGCATGCTTTCAGAACGGGGTGCAGGAGCTCAAGTGGAGGTTCGTCGTCAGACGTCCGTGACCAGAGCGGAAGCCTTCGTCTCCCGCGACGACCGGCCCGCCGTCCGGTCTCACTGTCAGCTGTGCTGCGTCAAGCTCCGCATGTGGTTGATGTACTGGGTGAGGTCCTCCTCCCCCTCCTCCGCCTCCAGGTGCTGCTGGTAGCACTGGAGCAGCTTGGCGGCGCTGGCCTCGGACGAGACCCCGCCGGCGGGCAGGCGGGCCCCCGACATGTCCACGATGATGGTGGTCAGGGCCTTGATGTAGTTCTTGGCCAGGGTGAGAGTCTCGATCTTGGACAGCTTCTTGTCCATCTTGACGTGCGGGATGGCCTCGCGCAGCGCCTGGAAGGCGTTGTTGAGTTTGTGCATGCGCTGGCGCTCTCGCTCGTTGCTCTCCAGCCGCCGGATGCTGCGCTCTTTGGCGCCGGAGCCGTGCTGCCGGCGCCTCCGGCCCCCTCCCGAGCCCCCCTGGCGCTTGACGGCGCCGCTCCTCAGGGAGCCCCTCCAGGAGCCGCCGATCCGCACCGAGGCCTCCGAGCCCTCCTGCTCGCTGGAGCCGGGCTCCGCCTCCGTGTCCGGCTCGGGCTCGGGCTCCGGGTCGGACCAGGTCCTCCTGGACGGCCTCACAGCTTTCCCTTTGGACTTCATCGTGCTGCTTTCTCTCTTTCTCTCTCCCTCTCTCTCTCTTTCCCTCTGAGGCTGCAGATCCCAGAGCTTCAAAATCCCTGGAACACAAGAGGGGAAAATACTCAGAACAAGAAGGGAAAGGCCAGTGTGAGCGGGAGCCACGGGCCACCTGAAGCGGCCTCTCTCCAATCCAAACAGCTCCTCATCCTGTTGTATCTAATCAGCGTGCTGCAGTGTGAACGCTCCATGATGTCGGTGTGCTAATCCACGCCCTGTCTTATCCCCACAGTTTGGAGATAATGTCCAATTCAAGGCTACACACACAAAAACAGCCAGAAGTCATCTCAGGGACCCCAGTGAAACCTGCAGGGGTCCTAGATTAGGTTTAGGCACACTCTAAAATGAATTTAAAAGCAATTTCAGAAATAAATGCCAAAAAGTAAAAAAGCTCAAAATAAAAAGGTCAAAAAGGGGAAAGGAGAGAGGTCTGTGTGTATTTCTCCATCCCCATCCTCACTTAAAACCCCCCGGGTTTATAACAAGAGGAGCCGCCCCGGTGGCGGATACATGGACCCCCGTCCGGCCGGACAGAGTGACCCCCCAAACCTGAGGAGGAGGAGGGGGAACGAGTCTTACCGTGGAAGTCGGACTAACTTTTGCTGCTCCGGACCGATCACAGAAGACGCGCCGGAGCGCACACGATCATCGCGCGCATCGAAGAGAGAAGCAGCGCAGCGCCGAGAGCCGCACGTCGTCCTCCACGCAGCGGACACACGCAGAGATAACTGTCGCACGCCGGAGCTACCTGTTGCTGACTGATGTCCACGTCGCGCTGCTCAGCCAATCAGAGCGCGAGCGCGGACTAACGACCCTGCAGCCTCCTGCAGCTGCCGCTGCTGCTGCTGCTGCGATGTGAAAACTGCGCTTTCTTTACAGATTAGTGCAAAGAAAAGAAATTAGAAAATGAAAAGAATAGGCTCACGTATATCACTTTCTGACATATTAATCACACTTTTTCCACCGAGGAAGTGTTTCTTCGTATGTCAAGCAGAACAAAATGCGTTGTGGTCACTTCCACTTGCGTACGTAACAGGGGCGGACCCAGAGAGTTTGAGGGGAGGAGGCAGAGGCTCGGGGGGGGGGGGGGTACCAAGAATTAAAGTCCTCTGACATCCTTTTAAATTCTCTGACTTGTTAACTGATAGAAAAAAACTTCAGTTGTTCAGCTCAAAGGTTTTTTGAATTCTGAGTTATTTTTTCTCATGAAAGGATCCGTTTGTTTCTGTTGTGATTTTACATCTGCATAAATTAACACGTATCCCTTTACAAAGAACGTCCTCTAACAGCATAAATTGTTGTTCCATCACACTGCTTTGAATCTGAGGGGGCCGTCGAGTGTTTCAGTGACTTTGAGTCTCACAGCCAGTCGGTCCAGACTGTTAACATAATTTCCACTGTGCCTCCTCTCCTTCTACCGCTTCATTTGAATACAGTCCCGCAGGCTGCACCTCAATGTATGTAACAGCTCCCACCTAACGAGGACTCAGTGTTTGCTCATCAACAGACAAACTGTTGACGCTTTTGCTGTGCGTTCGTTGTGCAATGAAGAAGTGATCACGCCCCGTCCACACACACACACACACACACACACACACACACACACACACACACACACACACACACACACACACACACACAC
>JASSRZ010000086.1:11771787-11793272 GCA_032164315.1 Malacoctenus gilli | reverse complement strand
GTGTGTGTGTGTGTGTGTGTGTGTGTGTGTGTGTGTGTGTGTGTGTGTGTGTGTGTGTGTGTGTGTGTGTCCAGCCCCAGACTCGTTCTGCTACAAGAAGTTCTTCCAGCTGTGCGGCCTGTCCTCAAAGACACCTGAGGAGGTCAGAGACGTCTTCAGGCTCCTTGACGAGGACAACAGCGGCTACATCGAGGAATCCGAGCTCAAGTGTGTAACCTGACGCGGAGCCGGGACGTCTGCGGCCGTCTGCGGCTTCCCACAGACAAACACTGAGTCCTGACACACTCCTCTGATTCAAACAAGACAAAGACAACAAAACCCTGCTTTATTTCGTAATCGAGTATCTCACACATCACAAACAGTTTTCGTTTCATTTTCTATCTTCTACGACACTCAAATTCACCAACTGAAATAATCAATAAGGCAGCATTCAGATAGCAATATGCTATCTGAACATGCAGAATGAGTGTGACATTGAGAAAAGACATTAGTTGGTGCAATAATTCAGATAGCACCACAGTGTAACCAGGACGACTCCACCGAGCTGTTTCCTAATAATCCACTCTGAGGAAAGTGTTATGTTTGTGTTACACAATCCACCTTTGTGTGACAAAAACTGAATCAAGAGTCCATATGTGGACTCAGTAATGGCACCAAATGAAGACAGTACAACTCTCTCTCTCTCTCTCTCCCTCTATGTATGTGTGCAGGTATTTCCTGCAGCGGTTTGTCCCCAGTGCAAGGACACTGACTGAGGCAGAAACCAAGAGCTTCATCTCAGCAGCCGATGACAACAATGACGGCAGAATTGGAGCTGAGGGTCGGTTTCTAATTCCTCTGATTGTGCTGTCATCAAAACAAAAAAAAAAAACAATGTTGGCAGAAACGATCTCATCGGCTGGATTAAGCCGCGGAGGGTGGGAGAAAACACCCACAGGCTGAATGTAGACAGCTTCTAGTTTTAACACCCACTCCTTCTGTGTCTTTCATTCAATTTGTGATGTTTTTGACAGTGTTGAGACATCCGGCCTCAATTCGTTGTACACAGAACAAAACAATGTTCAAGTGACAGAAAAAAAAGTCACCCAAACTGATGTAATCTCACATACGGCTGCTGAGTTTTGGAGAGAAGGGGCCATATCTCCTGTCGGAAGCTGGGTCGGTGACCCCACCGTCCCGCCGACGGCTCCTCGTTACAAAGATCACATGATATAAAGGATGTATCCTCCAATCCTGGATTATTTCTCCCAGTTTTAGCTATCATCCTTTCACCAGCAAGGAGATTTACCTTACATAACAGGATAAAAGATTCAGACAGTCGAGCCCAGATGAGCCTAGTTTTTGTTTATTTATATTTTTTACTGTCTGCTTTTTCTTCTCGCGGGGGCTCAGCCGACAGTTTGTGCCAGTTTGGGCGGCGGAGACGTGTGCTGATACACGGTGAATTGTTCTGAGTGATTCGTCCTCCTTCTGATTTGCTCTGTTTTCCTCCAGAATTTCAGACAATGGTGCTGTCGTGAGTTGGGTCGATGATGAAAAAGCTCAAGTCTTCAGGTCTTCAGCCCCACCCCCCTCCCGTCTCCGTCTCCTCTGCCCAGCCCCCCATCCCAGGGAATCACTCTGTTTTCTACTGGACTCTGTGTGCACTACTGGTTTTTAAATGACCTTTTGTCACATTAAAGACAGCAGCTTTAAAGGTGTTTGTGCACTGTGTTGATGTTTTTCTGTGTCTGTGCATCTCCCACTTGAATGAAATAAAGATGTGAAAACAAACCAGTTGATGGTGTGCAGTGTACCTACAGTTTCACTAAATGCATTCATTAAAGAGGGGTATTTTATAATATACTATTAACTATTATTCAAGCAGCTTGAACTTCATTTGCTTGCGAAATGTGTAAGTAAATCGAATAAAAATCACACAAAATCAAGTGTTTTACGCTTTTGATAAATTACATAATTCAAATTGAAGTAGCTGATACTAAACTTGCCCCACATCTATGTCCAAAATATAACATACTTCCAAACACAATATACCAGTAATCAAATAAAAATTACTTCTTGTGTTTTTTATGATCCCTTACTAGTGAATTTTGCCGCCTTTTTGGCGTTCATCTTTCCTACAGCAGGTAGGAACTCTTCCCCTCCGAGGATTAGCCGAACAGTAGAAGATGTGACACCGCGCTGTCAAAAGCAGGAAGTTCAGAATGAAAGTATAATGCAAGCGGCATCTCTTCTCATTGATCTCATTTACTCATTATTTATTTCAGTTCACGCAGTCTACAACCACAAACACATGGAGACGCTGTGTTAATGTTCAACGAGGTGAGTGGGCGTCGTGTTTCCCCTTTTACTGGCGCGGTTTGTAGGAGTTTATACCCAAACTCTGCTGCGAGCTAAGCTAACCTGCTAGCTGCTGTGACTGACTCTGCCCATCGGCCGCACATTGGCTCCTCTCGTGTTTAACTGCTGGACGTGTGTAGTTACAGGGCTACAAATGTCACCCCGCACGTTAATAACGTTCTCTGACTGTGTGCAGACCACTGGGATGAATTTGTTAAGCTAAAAGTCGGGAATGTTTTAACGACCGAGTGAACGCTTTGAGTTAAAGTGTTTAAAGACAAGTTTAAAGGACTTTGCAGGAGTTTAGATGTCAATTATTCTCCTGCCTGCATCTCAGTGAGCTCGTAGTCGAACTTTTTATCCAGCAAAATAACAATTTATTTAGTTAAGGTAGTCAAGAACCATCTAATGAAGTACAGATTCAGTGTTTTGCTGTGTTTGACTTACTCTTACACCTCAGCGGTGTCATGTGTGGTTTTTCCCCCACAAACTAATGACTGCCATCAGTGAATATGCGTTGTTACACCAGTGCTGACTAGTGTATTGACTCTACAGGCACGCGGCATGCTAGCCAAGTTGTTACCGGAGCAAAGGAAACCCAGCCCGAAGCCTTACTGATGCTGATGATAAGGTGAAGATGTTTGATGGTTAGAACTTGATCGGTTCATTGTGCAATATTGAAGGTTCATCTGTTTCAGTATTGTTTTTTCATCGTTGTCACAGTCCAAGAATGGCCTCAGGAAACCAAGAGAAACAGTACACGCCGTCTCTGCTGAGTTTTTTCATTTATAACCCAACATTTGGACCACGGGAAGGAGAGGTGAGTGACCACAGAGAGATGGGGGGGGGGGCTAAATTGTACTTCATGATGTTGCTCATGTAAATGTTGTTTCTAGGAAGAGAAGAAAATCTTATTTTACCATCCCAGCGACGTTGAGAAGAATGAGAAGATCAGAAATGTGGGGCTCTGTGAAGCTATTGTACAGTTCACGAGGTACAAATGCGTCCAAGCGTCTATTAAGAATAAGGGAATGTTCCAACACGTCAGCGAATGTGTAACAAGAAGAATCACCATAAACTGAGTTGTTGTTTTCTTGTGTTTGTCTTTGTTTCCTCTCTTCCAGGACGTTTTGTCCAACGAAACCAGCAAAATCTCTGCACACACAAAAGAACCGTCAGTTTTTCTTCGAGCCAGAGGACAGCTTCTGGATCGTCATGGTATCTGGCTCAGTTTTGCCGCCAGTCCTCAGAGTTTGACAGCCTTGTTTATCCGATGCACTCGAGTTGCACCGCTCTGATGTTCTGACTGTTTTTGTTCTTCAGGTGGTCCGAAACCCGATGATCGAGAAACCAAACAAAGACGGCAAACCTCCCACAGTCGAATATCAGGAAGAGGAAATACTTGTGAGTTTTGAGCGACTCTCCCACATTTCTTTAAGTCTTACGTTGTACTTGAAATGTGAGTGACTTTCTGTCATGCTTCTGTAGGATACTGTTTATGGTGCAGTGGTGAGGCAGTGTTACAGTATGTACAAGGTGAGCACTGGTGCATTTTGAGCTTTTCCTTCTTTAGTTTGAAACGTATTGTTCCTCCTGTCTTCTTCCTGTTTTGAAGGCTTTCGTGTCACGAATCAGCTTCTGTGTGTTCTGTCGTAGCTCTTCAACGGCACGTTTGGACGAGCGATGGAAGTGGGCGGCGTGGAGTTGCTCACTCAGAAGCTTGAAAAGTTCTTCTACAGGGTAAATATCGGAGGCTGGCCCCACGCGCGCGCTCCTCACAGCTCCTGAAGTGTTTGTTCTTGAATTCAGTGTGTCGTCCTGAAATGTTTGATGGAAAGTAAGTCGAGCTGAACTGCCATTCTTTGCGTAAGGCGAGTCTCTCGTCTGTAAGATGTTTGCTGTCACGTCTGACTTCGTCGACGGCGAGCTGCCGGTGCCGGAGCCGCGCAAAAAGTGTAAAAGATTCATTTCTAATCAGGGAACACCCATCTTAAGTTTACCCGGGCTTCCCTCGCCACTATGTAACCCAAAGAGGGAGCGAAAGGGAGAGGCTGCGTCGCACTCATCAGAGGTTGAATGTCAGTGCTTGACTGCTCCAGGTGATGTCAGCGTGCTGTCAGTCAAAGAGTTTCCTCGTCTGCACTGCGCTTTGCATTGTAAGGAAGCCCTTCCAGTCAGGTAAACTAACCCCTTTCTCCTTTGTCTCTCCTGTGTGCGCGCGTGTGTGTGTGTGTTTGTGTTTACTCGGGGGTTTCAGTATCTGCAGACTCTCCATTTGCAGTCGTGCGACCTGCTGGATGTGTTTGGAGGCATCAGCTTCTTCCCACTGGATAAGATGACCTACCTGAAGATCCAGTCGTTTGTGAACCGGGTGGAGGAGAGCCTGAGCCTCATCAAATACACCGCCTTCCTGTACAACGACCAGCTCATCTGGTACCCATCCAGCACACAGTTCAGCTGCGTTGCAGACTGCATCTGCATGTCCTCGCAGCGATAGAAAAACATAACACACATTCATTACTAATTATTGCAATTGCTTAAATTAAATGAATGAAATGTGCACTTCAGTTCTATTCTCCCCTTTATTCAGTGAGTCAATATTCTTCCTTGTGCTTGTTCCTGCAGGAGTGGACTGGAACAGGATGACATGAGGATCCTGTACAAGTATCTGACCACGTCGCTGTTCCCCCGGCACTCAGAGCCTGAGGTGAGGTGGGGGGGCGGGGGGTGCAAGGACAAACATGCGTTGCAGTGCTCCATCCCTCTCTAAAGTTCTTGTTCTCTAGGAATTGAATGCAGCTCTTTAATTAGTTTCATCTCTCTCTCGGTAGTTGGCAGGCAGAGACTCTCCCCTGAGGCCGGAGGTTGCAGGAAACCTGTTACACTATGGAAGGTACAATTGTGTGTCGTCACCCCCCCCCTCCCCCTGCAGATGAGCTGCCTGTAGTGTCACAAAAGCACAAAAGTCACTATTTAAGCTGCCTGTTTGCTGGCGTCAGATGATTCCAATACACTTGCTAGCAAATTAGATCAGGAGTCGGCTCCTTCAGTGTCAGCAAAGAGAGAAAGAGTTTCACCGCAGCCTTCAGGAAAATCGAATCACAACGTAGTTTCAGTTTGTTCACAGTGGCTGAGGTCGTTTGGGTGACACAGAAGCCACAAACTGCAGCTGTGGGGTTCTACTTCCTCGTTACTTGTATAACGTGGACTGGAGAAAGTGTTCCACTTCTGCATGGGAAAAAAACACACAAAAGCTCATTTGAATGCGTTCCACCTGATAATTGATGGCATCTTTGAAATCCGGCATGTTCACAGTGGCGTCTTTGTTTGGTTCGCAGCCGTGTCTTTCAGATAAGTCACAGAGGGGATAAGTTGTAAACAGCTTCACATTCCTTTTTGAACTGAGCACATTTGTTACTTTATGTGTTTTATGGTTGATAAAGTTCATTCAGCTTTGGTACGTTAGTTTTAGGTGCTTTATCACGAGTTGTTCTGGTGAATTTGCTTTGGGGAAAAACGTTACTCGTTTTTGCTTTGTTAAACTCTTGACCTTTCCTCCAGAGAGACCATGAGGCCGAGCAAACTTTTCCCTGTGCTGGAATCAATTTCACTATCTCAGCAAGCAGAATCCCTTTAACTGAATGGTGACGTTCAGGATCCAGTGAGGACGAGAGTTGGAAACAAACGTCAATTACATCAACAGAGAAAATCGGCTGCATCTGTTTTTGCATCAAGTGTTGGCGTCATTTTCATCGCTGTTACTTCCCCCTTGTTTTAATCGCGCCACACCCATCTGTTCCTTCAGGTTTCTGACTGGACCCACGAACCTCAAAGATCCAGAGGCCAAATTCCGCTTCCCCAAAATCTTCGTGAGCACAGAGGACGGCTACGAGGAGCTGCACCTGATCGTCTACAAGGTACGGCCGCCGACGCGCGGCCCGTTTTGCTGTTGTAATAAACCAGAAGCTCGTATTTTTAGGCTGACTCCCATAATCTGTGACTGCGGGATTGGACTTTCTGTGGTATGAGTGTTCTAAATGTTCCTCCGCTTTATCGAACGATATGGACTTTGAGGATTAGACGGCTGAGTTTTAAAATGATGAGGTGCTCATCATCACATTAATGCAATTCCTGACCTGTGCGACCTTCGTCTGCTCCGTTCCAGGCGATGAGCGCCGCAGCCTGTTTCATGATCAGCGGTGAGTGTTTACATGACGCCAGTAACTTCATCGCCCCCTTTTTTTCCCTCATTCAGGACGTTCCAGGTTGAGTTTATTGCAGGGATGTTTTGTGTCGTTGTTCATTCAAAGCTGTAATGCCGCATCGCCCCCCCCCCTCCCCTCCCCTCCCTCCCGATGTCCTTTAACAGTTGACTGTTTCTTTTTTGTCCTGCTTTCCCGTCCAGCCTCTGTGGAGCTGACGAGGGAGTTCTGCGAGCAGCTGGACGGCCTGGTGGGCCCTCAGCTCACTCTGCTGGCGTCGGATATATGCGAGCAGTTCACCATTAACCGCAGGATATCAGGGTGGGTGGAGAACTCGTGTTCCCTCTCCGTCCCCGCAGCCTAATGATGCTTAACTTGTCCTGCAGCGGCGGCGTAAAGGTTTTAGCCGGACGGAGCGCAAAAGTGTGGAACTGCTGCAGCGTGTGTCACCTTCACACAACAAAACGTGGACTATGGCCAATATCTTTGCCTCAATGTAGCAGAAGTATTTCTTTCTTGTGCCTGACAGCATAAAAAAATGTTTTTAGTGTGTTAGCGCCTTAAAAAAAGACAGGTTGCAGAACCCTGAACTTTACAACCAGTTTTAAAAGTGCTTTCAGTGGACTTTGTTTAGTCATGCTGGCACCAGGCTGCTGCTGCTGCGTGAGCCTCGTTTTTCCTGCCGCGGGCTCTCAGTGGCAGCCGCTGTGTCATTTGTCTCCAGTCTGCCGTCACTCTTTTGTATTAACTCGACCTGGCTGGCAGCGACAGATGAGCCTCCTAATATCACTGGATACCACCATGGCACTACTTAGAGGTAACTCAAGCAGCGCGCCTCTAAAGACTGGCATCCTGGTCCACGGCGCTTTAACCCCACCAGTTTGCTGCCGATCCGCCGCGGCCGGTAACACAAAACTGGGCCCCAGACGATTTGATGGGCTCCCTTTCGAATCGCCTCGCGCACAAACGTCTGAATCTTTCATGACGTCCCGAATTCCTCACCTGGCACCGGGCGCCGCATCCGGCCTCAGCCTGGCAGATTAGTAAATAATTACACTCATTATAGATAAAATCAGGGGTTTGGCTTGTTCTAATACATTTACACACGCTCCCACGGATGCGATCGCAGCAGCCAGGCCGTGTTTGCGGCCGTGTGTCCTCAGCTCGCCCTCACACGGGCGCACAAAGTCGTACGCTTCATTAAAATACATCGCCCTGCTTTTTGATGGATGATGTTACCCTAAGTGATTTGGGTTATGCTGTCGCTCAATTAATCGTGCGCGCCCCCGAGACACCGACAGCGCTCTATTTAGACGTTTCAAACAACAAAGTAAAGTCTCTGCTGTAAATGTCGGCTTCACCGGTTCCTCCGTTTCCTTTCTCTCTCTCTCCCCTTTCAGGCCCGAGAAGGAGCCTCAGTTCAAGTTCATCTACTTCAACCACATGAACCTGGCGGAGAAGAGCACCATCCACATGAGGAAAACCGCCAGCGTCTGCCTCACCTCCGTGCATCCCGACCTCATGAAGATCCTGGGAGACATCAACTGTGACTTCGCCAGGTACGGCAGACAACAAGAGAGTTGATGGAGAAAGAGAGCTTTGGTTTTTTATTTCTCTTACAAGCCAAACTCACTCTGTTTTTTCTTTCCCACGTCTCCACACCGCCGTGTCTGTTTTTCTTCTCTGTTTCTGGTTGATTCTTTGTAATCCTTCTTTCTGTCTGTTGAAGAAGTCATGAGAGCACAGTCATGTGAGACTGATTTCCAGGCTGCAGGACATACAGCAGTGCCAGCATTTATAACTTTTTAATTGGTATCAGTTCCTCAGTTTGTGCAGATGTTGTGTTACTGCGATTGTTGCCTTCATTGCGCTCAGCTCTCTCTATTCGCCTCCCAGGGTGGATGAGGATGAGGAGATCATCGTGAAAGCAATGACGGACTACTGGGTAGTCGGCAAGAAGTCGGACCAGAGGGAACTTTACGTGATCCTGAATCAGAAAAACGCCAATCTGATCGAAGTGAACGGTACGTCTCCATCAGCCCGTAATCCCGCCTGCCTTGATACTTAATCTGCGCATAATCCCGAATGCACCTTTTGTCTTTTATTTCTCCCCTACAGAGGAGGTTAAGAGGCTTTGTGCGACACAGTTCAACAACATCTTCTTCCTGGACTGACGGAGCGACAGACAGACAGACAGACAGAGACTGTCTCACCACACTAAAAACTGTCAACATTGCAGGGTATCATGACAGCATCAGCGTAATGCAATAATTGCATTGTAAAATATCTTAAAAAAAGAAAATAAAAAGCTTTCACACAAAGTTTTTTTTTTAAGTTAACCTTTAAAAATTGTAATTGTCTCTTGTAATTAAATGTAAAAAGAGAGATTTTGACTATATGTGTACTTTTTTTGATTTTCTTTGTACATACTTTTAGGATTTTGTTAATGACTTGATTTTGAATCATTTAATTATGATTTCTTTGTTTTTTGGGGAGAAACGCATCATGACACTGTCTCGGAATAATTTAACAACTCACTCGGCCAAAAACAGTGTCTCGGTGATAGCTATGAGATGTCATCATGTTTTATGGCTCGTGAAGAGCCGGGCCAACTTTAAATAAATTAAGACCTAATTTTACATCCTGTCCAAACCTTCTTTCTGTTTACACCAATGAGCAGAGATGAGTGATCGCGAGTGTCCATCTGCATGATACACTGTTGGGATGCAGAAGCAGGGACGGACACCTAAAGTTGCGTGGTTCATCTGGTGTGGTTAATTATAGAGTCGCAGCAGGGGATTATTTTTAGTTCCATTTCACTTGTGGCCTCTACATCCATGGTTTCTAAATTGGGAAGACGGCCAGAAGAAGTATTGTGAGGATTATCCTGCGCTGGACTGAGAGGACCGTGGAACATGTCGGGGATTAGAGATATCTGCTGTTTCAAAACCCCTTGTTGATTTATTGTGAGAAAGCACCGGATTTTCTGCACCCGTGCCCCTTTAATCACACGATCAGGTGTGATGGGCGGAATACCGCAGCGCAATAATGCTGCAAAACTAAATAATTTGTCACGCGGCGAGGCCAAAGTGTAATCCCTGGATCTAAACAGAAATAAGTGGTGTTGGAGAAGGAAAAATGTGTTATATTCACAGGTTTGTAACCCAGTTAAACACAGAGACACACTGATCCACACAGAGTTCAGCTGGGCTCCAGCCACCTGTGTTTAATACTCAGTAGAAAGAAGACTAAACAGAGTAGGTGGCAGGTAAACACCTTGCCAGTAGAGAAACAGCCTGAACTGGAAAAACCATACAGCTGCAGGAAAAACATGCACCAAGCAAGCCTGATCGGACAGCAGCCACGTTTTTATGGATCATAACATAACTTTGATAAATTCTTTTGTTACTTTTTCTTATTTGTAACGATTTATCCGCTGGAAAAGTTACATGTACTCGTAGATTTATAAACATAAAGGTTTGTTTTTGTCGCCAGCCTGCGGCACAACTCCATATCGATTGTTTAAAGAAGAAGAAAAGCAGCCAATCAAAACGCTCGCTTCCTGACAGTGGGAGCCAATCAGAGCTTCCCCTTCCCGTCGGCGGCAGCCAATCACTCGTAGGCTGGCGAATTTTGAAAGCTGTACCGCCATGATTGTTGTGGCGAGTTTTCAGTCAACGTAAAGCGTGTCCGTTTGGTATAATCTTGTCGAGGTGACTTTTTGACAAACGTTGTTTTCTTTCTTCTACGTGCTGTTTTGCAGAAAAAGGTAAAAACATTCACGCGTTTATTTAGCTAATTAGCTTCGACCTTACAAAAGTGTTCACTGGTTTAGCAGGATACGTTCAGCGAAGCGTCGGGCAGTGTGAGGAAGTATACTTGTTTCAATCTGTTTGGGGAGCTCTGAACTGTCTACAGCGACTTGTGTATTCGTTCAATCGGTACTAACTCAATTTAACAGATATTTCCAGGTCAGTATTATGGTTATGAGCGTGGCAGAAAAACAAACACGATTACACACCCATCGCATCACAGGAGTAACTATGCTTCGTTTGAACGAATTATTCCTTTATGTTTAGTGATTGAGATCTACAGTCATGACACATAATTAGCTTTTTTTGCTTTTCTCTAAGGCGACAAAACAATGTTTACAGAAAAAAAAATGCATGTTCTTGTGGTTTAACTTTTTTTCAAAGGAATGATTTCCAAAACACATTTTCTCAGTCATCGCAAGTCTTGCATTATAAAGTTATTATTGTCTTATAAAGTAAAACGTGTTAGTACCTCCCATACTGCCATTAACTGTATCATATGATGGTAATTAGTTATGAAGCTTCTCTGACTCCCACTCAGTGGAGTGAAGGGTTCCAGCAGGGACCACTCGACACCACGTGACACACTCCTCCATCAATGATTCTTGTACCTCTCATCCCAAATGTGACAGATTACTGAACATGGAGTCCCGATTCGCTCACCTGCGTCAGCGGGACGCCAGCGTGTCGATGTTGAGGGTCAAAATGTCCCGCAGAAGGTCGCAGTCCCAGAAGGAGAATCGAGAGCGGGCCGTGAACACGCGCAGGCAGCTGGATAAGCTGCAGGAGCTGGAAATGTCTTCCCTGGATGCCACCATGGCCATGGCCAACATGTCGACCATCAAGGAGAAGCCACAGAACAATGCAAAAAGTGTGTCATTTTCCCTCCACTTGAGCTCAGGATGTACCATTTATCCTGCATCGTTTTTGTCGCGATTATCTGGCATGATGTTGTGTATCGTCCTCACCAGGCTTCGCTTTGTTTTCATCATGTTCGTTGACAGTTCAAGCGGGAGAAGACCGAAAGAAACAGCTGGAGCGCTGGAAAGAGCGCAAGGCTCTCGAGAAAGAGAAGGTGAAGAGAGAAAGGGAGCGAAAAGGCGTATTCAAGACGGGGCTCTATCATCCAAAGGACACCCTGAATGTTGACGCCCCGCCTGTTTGTCCAGCCGCCTCAACCAGAACGAAAGAGGTGAGAGAGGAGCCCCTCGAAGAAGGCTTTCAGTTGGTTGTAGGTGTCTGTCGGCTGCACCTCCAAGTTTTCCTCCTCGCTCCACGGCCATGGCCTGTGACACCAGCAGGACAGCTGGTATGTTAAGCACTGTGGAAAAGGTCATCTCGAGTGATCGCTTTGTCGTGTTTGGTGGTTTTTCTAGAAAAAGGTGACCGCAGACATTCTCCAGAGTGCCAGAGTGACCCGATCAATGAGACAGCAGGTAGCGCAGATGGTCCCATTTTCTCCCAGCATTATTCTTGCAATTTACCCAGAATAACAGCTGATTCGACTTTGTTCCAATATTCTTGATTTTCACCCTTAAGCCCATGAAGGTGCAGGATCCAAACACTGGGGCAAAGAAAGGTAAGTTTCCTGGCTCTTCTTTTTAATTTCAAATTAAAAGCTGCAGGAGGATTCTGTTTCATGTGTGACTCTCATTCGCTTCAATTAGCTCAACCTGCAGTGGAAAGATCCAGCAGGACCAGAGGAGCCTCCGTCAAGCCTCCACCTGCCACAACCAAGACCAAAGTTTGTGCAGGTAACAAGAACAACAAGCGTTGTGTTTATGAATAAGCTTTACAGTCGCTCTTGCAGTGTAAGTTAACCCTTTTGCTGTCCTGTCTTAGTGGAGCCTGTCGTACGAGCTTTGTCCACCCGCGCAGCCAATCGTCCTCCTGTTGCAGCGGCTCCTCCATCCAAAGACGAGCCAATGGACAAAGCAGCAGGTACACACAGAGTCGAGGCTGCAGCAGCTTCAGAACATTTAGAGCTGAAGGGTAAATGCCAATAAACGTGTCTGTCCCATCCGCAGAAGTAAGAACCACAAGAAGCAGAGCCATTGTTAAGCCTTTGGCTCCCCCTTCTGGTAAAGCAAAGAAGTGTGAAGGTATGTGAGCAGCCCGACAGCTTTTATCTGAAGTTGTAGTCCACCTTAAAATTGAGTGATTGTTTAATTTCTTTCTCAATTGTGTGTGTTTCTCCCACAGAAACAGTCCAACCTGCTGTTATAAAGGTGAGCATCATTTCTCCGTCATGCACCTTTTTTAAGTACCTCAAGGAGCTGCTGGATCGTTCAGTTGACCGTGTTTGTCCTGTGTAGGAGCAGAGGAAGGTGCAGGAGGAAATGCCTCGGCCCCCCAGCCCGACGTGCGCCCCTGAGCAGGAGGACATGGTTGTGGACGCCGCTCCAGAGGAACCCGTCCCTCCCGTTGGTCCAGCTGAGCCTGCGTCCTCTCAGACGTCATTTGCTCCGAGTGGTTTCATCTTCCAGGCTCCCGCTGGACTCTCCAACTTTAAGTTTGAGCCTCTCACTCCGCGCTCAGCAGACGCCTTCCTGACGCCGAGGTGAGCGAGAGTCCCCTCCTCGCAGATTACAGTTTCTTGCTGGGATATTTAAGTTTTGCGCTGTTTTTCGCTTCGCCTAGCTCCAGCTTTAACCTCCCACCCATCCCGATTGGATTCAGCGATGACCTTCAAGATGAGCGAAGCAAACCCTCTCCCCCTAAATCCCCTCACACCTCTCCTCCTCATACACCTCCCACTGAAGCCCCTCCGGCTCCCTGCAGTCCCCTGGAATCCAAACATGATGTCCCATACTTCAGGTGGCGTGGCTTTTTATCATTCTCCCTGATTATCAACATAAAATCATGTTGATTTATTGTTTACGTGTGTTTCTCACCCTAAAACTTTCAGATCTGAAATTGCCAATGAAACAAACAGACTCACAGCTCTGAGTCTCCACTGGGAGTCTAAAGTGGAGGATGAGTCCATCCCAGAAGAGAGTGAGTTAATCACCCCTCCTCATAAAAATCAGACCCCTTTATGTGTTCTTTTATTCTTTCTCGATATAAGAACTCGCAGCTGTAAAGGTCTGATTGTCGCTCTGTCCCAGTGCGAGACCGCATGCGAACGGCAGTGGGGCAGGCGAGGCTGTTGATGAAGGAGCGCTTCAAGCAGTTCAGCGGCCTGGTGGATGACTGCGAGCTGTGCCGGGGGGAGAAGGTGACCACCTGCTCCGACCTGCAGGGCTTCTGGGACATGGTTTACTTCCAGGTGAGCCACTCGAAAGGAGCGGGCGCAGGGCAAAGTCGTAGACACTGAAACGTGTATTCGTAACGTTTGCATCTTTCAGGTCGAGGATGTCAACAAGAAGTTTGATGCTTTGAAAGAAGCGGAAGGCCGAGGATGGGTGGAGGAGCTCCGACCTCCACCACGACAGAGAAAAGTGGTGAAGGTAGGAAAAACGATATTCAGTGTTTTGAATCTTTATTCGGTGGCTGTTTCCTGTTTGTTTTTTTTAGACGGTTGGACTTCAATAAGGTTTCTCTTGTTTTTCGGATCCCGTTGACAGAAACCATCAAATGCACCAGTAAAACCTGCAGCAACCAAAGCAACCGGAGCCAAGTCTCGCCTGGCTGCAGCGAAAGCGGCCATGAAGGCCAAGCAGCAGGCGGCCGAGGCAGAGAGAGCGGCGAAAGACGCCGGTAAGCCTGAAGAAAACCTCACACTGAACTCTGAGGAACCCCGAGCAGGAACCCAAACACAGAGGGACACTCAGGTCTTCGACGGCGGCTTCTTCCAAGTGGAGAGTCCGGCCAGACCATCAGGTGAGAGGACGACGAACAGACTATGTCCCTGATTTTTTTGGGGGGAGCATCCCTGACCATGTGTCTTTCCGTAGCTTCAGTCCGGCGGTCCAGCCGGCTGAGTGCTGCCGTGCTTCCTCAGGCCTCCCCCTGCTCCATATACCTGTCACCTAAAAGGGTCACTCGGCGGTCTGTGGCTCTGGCTCAGACTCCCGCCCAGGTTCACGCTTCTCCTGCGAAGCTCCGCCTCGTCCTCGATCAGACCCGCGCACCAAAGTCGCAGAGCGGCACCCCTCTGCTGGCCCAGCAGCGGCTGGACACTGCCAATGCCTCTCTCTGTTTCTCGCCAGTCAAGGAAGTGCTTTCAGGTGACACCCAGTCAGAGGAGAGTTCTGCAGATCAGACAGAACAAGTCGACACGCAGGAGGAGGACGCATCAGTCCCTGAACTGAGCGCGTCCCTGCTGTGTCCAACCGCTGCTGGAGTTGAGGAGCAAGAAGTAAAAGGTCAAACTGCTGATGTCGACCTCCGTCACTCCCCAAGAATCACCATCTCTCCATGCAAAACACCTTCTCCTGCCCCCGAGGCCACTGAGCCCTCCCCCTCCCTCAGTTTTACATTGTCCCCCTGTGGAACCCCCGCTCGGCCTCAAGCCACCTCTGCTGCAGTGCAGGTTGTCATGGAGATCCAAGAATCTCAGTGTAACTCACTGGAATATTCGGTTGTTGAGGTAAGTGGATGTTTTGTTTTGTTTTTCTTGCTTTTACAAACTCTGATTTGTTTAAAAAGTGAACGAACATCTCTGCTGTGACTTCAGGAGCTCCCTGGGCTGGACTTCGAGCGTTACCTGCAGCCCTCTCAGAGATGCAGCCTGTCACCGACGGAGATCTGTGCCGAGACGCTGTCTCCTATGGCAGCAGATGTAGAGATGGAGAGTCCCAGAGGTCACCCCGACGACTCACCTGCTCAGCAAGAAGCAGGTACAGCTGCCACCGGAAGCCGCTGTGTTCTAGGTTTCAGTTTGTCAAGTCTGATTTCAGAGCTGTTGCAGCCTGATGTTCACACGTGAACTAATTTCTTTTCGAACTTTTATGATAAATAAACCTCTGAGATCTGCTTGCGGCCTCTTTTTGATCAAACATTCCAACTGCTGCACTTAAACTCCCTCTCACTGTCACCACAGCACTGCCAGAAGTGTCTTCGGCTTTAACCCTTCAGTCACCACAGGTTTACCTTTTTTATTTGTTTCCATAAATAGTTACTGCCTTAAACCCACACGGGGACACTTCCCACTCACTTTTTTGTTGTTGTCTTATTACCGCTGGATCTTCTTACAGGTTTTGTTGTGTCCCTTTTCTTCAGGTTCAGACAGCCGAGTCGGCAATGCTGCTGTTCACCCCGGACATAAAGGACAGGATCCGCCAGTCGGTGTGTCCGAGTGACCTCATGGTTTTTACTCCTCCCAACATGTAGCAACGTGATGTCTGGTCCAGTTTGATTACTTACTGTAGTTTTGTTCGTTCCTCGTTTTTAAAAAAATATTTTTGAGTCACTTTCAGATCCCTAAAAAAAGTATTCTTTCTCTTAATAAAGTTGTTGTTTACAACAGCCTAAAGCCAGTACTTTTTCACTTACTACATAATAATGCTAATATTTGACCTGGTACAGATTCAATTATCTTGTATACACAAACTTGTCTGAATCTTCTTTGAGGAACGTCAATGGATGCCATCCAGTGACAGAACACAATGCTGTGTTTCAGGTTTCTGAAATACATTTACTATTGAGTGGCGACACGGCTGTACTGACTCAAACCTTTATTTCACATTAACACAGCAGCACATCCCAGCTGGGGGCTCCACTACTTTGTGTTTTCTGGAGCTTTGAGCAGAGAAACGCGTCTCTGGGCCTCCAGGCGAATCTTTTCCTCCTTCACGCTCGCGGTCAGTAACTGGTGATGCTCAAATGCCGGGAAGAAAAAGTGGTTAAAGAACTGATGAGCTGTTTGGATCCGAAGTTCCACTTCATGTTCTTTGGCCTCCCTTCTGTCAGGGTGTACACCCTTTTCTTCACATCTGTCCTCCTCAGGCTGACCTGAGAGAAGCAATCGGATTCTAAACAGGGAAAATCTGCTGTTTGGTCAACTTATCAATGTCAATCGATCAGAAACAAACCTGCTGACAAAGGTGTCTGTGTGACTCCAGTCTGCACGTCTTGACTCTCCAAGCCTTCACTCGAATAATCCTCAGTCTAGGACGAGACATGATTTTTATACTCAAGATTTTCGACACTTCTCGCCATTAAGCTCGATGGAGAGATGCACCAATTTTTCACAGCCTGTTGGAACAATATCTGACAAATGGAAACGGCCACGAGAGCTCTGGGAGAGAAACTGACCGACTGAGACATGCTATGTGTGCTCTGCATCATGGTCTCACTGGTCTCGAGGAAAGACAGGGCCCCCCTGGTCTCTGTGTCCCACTCGGACCGGGACCTGTCTCCTTCCGGTTCTTTGGGAACCTGCCGGCACTTCACCTCCGCACAGCCCAGAAGCACCTCGCAGAACTCCAGGAACGTCATCTGCAAGAAAACGGCGGATTCTGATCTTGGAACTGGTTGCACAAAAGAACGGACAGGTCGCCCGATGTCAACCACAGGCTCACCTCCAGGTCCAGACAGGAGGAGCGGTTGGTGGGGTCACTGCTCTCTGCAGTAATAATCTCTAGTAACTTCTTTGTGGTCAGCTGATTGTCTAGCAGTTGGAGATCCTGGCAAAAACAAGAAGAATTAACACTGGATATGTGTTTGTGCGTTCAATCATCAAACACTAAATGTTTGCTGCTGTTTGCATTCTTGTCATGAGCACCTTAAACATCCACATGAGGTGCCGACACGTCAGGGTCCGCTGGTCTTTGGTTGTCGTGCTGATGCTGCAGAGGGCCTGATAAACCTCCCAACACCGTTCCACATACTTCATGATAGCCAGGGCAAAACCTGGCTGCCTGAACAGGAACCCTGCACAACAGAGTGCAAATAAAGATCAGAGTGAATCAAAAAAAAATGCTTTCTCTCTGCACACGTTTTGGTACCTTTTACAGTCTTCGCATTTGGGAGGATATCGTCTGACATCAGCTTGGACAAGCAGGCAGCCACGATGTTCCTCTGTGACCTGTACACAGAAGAAAATATGTGTCTTGAAAAGAAAGTGTAAAATGTAACAGTGTACGTTGAACGAGTCTTGTTTCTTACGTCATGTCTTCACTGTAGATGTGATAGGCCACAATCACCAGACAGTTGAGAAGATTACAAAGAAGCATGGAGGTGAATGGAGAGTGAATGTCTGCTGAACAGCTCTCTCCTGAAAGCGAGCAGATGGTGACGCCAATCAAATATTGTCCCGTCCTGTGTACAAAAGCTCGATTGAACCTGTGGTGATGATATTAAATGGCGTGGACTTTCACCTTGGATCCAACGGTCGATCTGCGTCAGCGTCACGCCATGGCGATGGACGTGGCAGTCTTTGAGCAGGCGCCACAGCTGCATGCGGGACAGCAGAAAGGTGTTGTCGGGCGAACGGGCGTGGCCAAGTCTGCTGTAGAAGCTGTAGATGGACCTCAGCTCCGCGTCCTGCCTCAGCACCACAAACGCCACCTGTTAGAAGCTACAAGATCAGCAAATAAAACACATCCCGGGCGTCAACGACCAGGCGGCACGGGATGAGGTGTGACCTGGCGGCGCTCAGAGTTGCGCTCCCTCTCGTGGAATTGGCTCAGAAGGCAATCGATGTTCAGACTCAGGTCTTGTCCCAGAAGGTCCGGCTCGCAAGTGCCTGCAACAAGATACTGAATTTCCAACAGGAACATTGCTGGTTCTGTCTAAAGAATATGACCACATCCCTAAATGCTGTACCAGGAGGTGAAGGTCCTCTGTTTCCAATGTTGGGTCTCATCATCTTATCATTCACAAACTCTCCTTTATAGACACGCCCATCCTTAGAGATGAATTCCCCCTGAAAACCACAGAGATATGTAAGATTTAAAGTTTAATCTACTGTCCAATTCAAGCTGACTGCAGGTGAGTTGAGGTAAAAGGTGCTAAAAAATTGCAGAAGTAGGAATGTACTGTAATGTGATCCACCTGTCCGTGCTTTTTGTTCCTCTTCCATTCGCCTTCGTACTTGGCACCACCAGCGTAGCTAAAAGTTCCCCTTCCATGCCTTTGGCCTTCATAGAAGTCCCCCTTGTACTGGTTGCTCTGGGGATACTGGGACCCATCCGCTCGCCTCAAGATCCAGACGTGAGTGCCTTTTCCATGCTGCCGGGGGAAACAGCTCTTCAGACGAACCATAGAAATGAAATGACTGCAGCGCACCCTTGATGTGGCTGCACAGAATGGTGTTTTGATACCTGTAATCCATCCTGCCAATCTCCAACATACTGCTGGCCGAGCTTCAGCCATTTCATTGTGCCCTCGCCGTGCCTCAGGTTGTTCTTCCACCCACCAGAATAAAAATTCCCAGACGGGTAGCTGCAAAAGTCACATTTAACTTAACTCTAACAAATTCAAATGGACTTCTTGCTCTGAAAAAGAAGTTCTAGAACTCCATAGATACCATCTATCTCCCGTTCCCTCTCTGTTGTTGTTCACCCAGTCTCCTTTGTACCAAGAGGTCTTCTTCTCATTGTAATACACTGTACCCTGTCAAAAATGTGGTTGAGTTAAAAAGTACTACACAAAATTCAAAATTAAGAGTAAGATAGGTGTGTGAATCCTACCTTGCCATGCCTTTTCCCATGGTCCCACTGTCCTTTGTAAAGCAGGCCATTCTTGTCCCATTTGTAGTCTCCCACGCCATGTCGTACACCGTTGTAGACGTCCCCCTTATAGGAGCTGCCATCAGGCCAGGTGTAGGTCCCTCTGCCAAAGGGCATATTGCAAACAAATTCTCCCTGACAGACAAAAAAGACCCATAACAAAACCCCTAAATCAATTTGGTTGTTGTTCGTTCTTCTGTGATAACTTCTAAGCCCTAAACAAAGTTTTTCTCTTTGAATCAATGTTAGTCTCATGATATTTGATCACTTTACTCCACCTCATATTTGAGGCCATCTGCATGTGTGAAGACACCAGCTCCATCCATCAGTCCTTTGGAAAACATACCCTAAAAAATACAGCAATGACGTGTTGCAAGCAGTTCCTTCAGACATGGATTTCATCTCCTCATTTTGCTATCTTTAGAAAACATCTCATGTACTTCAGAGCACAAGTTTAAATGGAATAGAGCTATTTATAGGTGAGGTAACCTGCAGTGACCCCTGAGGAGTGGGCTTCATCTCCCACCCTTTAAGCTGAAGCACGCAGTCGCTAGGTAACTTTTGTATTTAGAGTGCGGTACCTTGTATATGTGACCTCCTTCAAAACGTGCCACACCTTCTCCCTCAAAGTGCCCCTCACAATTTTCCCCTTCATATCTGCCAGAAAAGGTCACATTTAACACTTACACTTTAACAGTACACATCGTCATTAATCTATGTCAATGATGCAAGAATGTCAATAAAAAATGTGCTGTGAAAAGTTGATTTCGGTCACCTTCACCTGATTACAACAAGGTTTAAAAGTGAGCGGAGTTCACATAATCCATCATTTCCGGGGGGCTCGTGGCTGTCGGAGCGGCTCTGAATGCTGGTTTGGTCCATGTTGGCTAAATTCAGGTTTAAAGCTTGAAAAAACAACGCAGCTTTCCAGTGTTTGTTCTCTCCTGCCTTTGTTTAGCTGAGTGATTACTTTATCCACGAATTTGTCTCATCTTTCCAGTTTTAATCAGCGTTGATTTCAAGTTCCGGGCACAAACGTCTCCATGGTAACGTGTAGGGTCGAGACAAGTACGGCAACCTTCTTACGTCAAAAAGCACGACACAAACCACAACTATAAGACAACCTACGGTGTTTATTAGAAAAGGCAAAAAAATGAAAGTCGAATAAACACAAACATTATTGAAAAGCAGTCAAAATAATTTAAACTTTACAAAGGATGGATGTGTGAGAGGTATAACGTTCACAATCACAGTGAAGCGTGTTTTTAAACAAAGAAATAAAACCAGCAGGAACATTGTCATCATTATTAGTGTTTCCAGAGCTTTTCAGTATCTCTCATTTTTCTTCTTCTTCTTCCTGCAACAGCTTAGTCTTGTGAGAGTATGTCCAAGTTGGCGAGGTGTCTCATGGTGGGCCTCCCATGAGGACAGTTCCACGGCTGCTCGATCTCCCCCATGTGCACCACCAGCTTTTTCATCTCGCTGACACTCAGAGCAGTGCCAATCATCACCTGTAGGTCCAGAAAAGCAAAAACACATATTATCAAGTCAGCACTCAAAAAACGTATACACAATTTCAATCCAGCTCTTTGTGAGCAGCAGGTTACTGATATTTGCTCGTCCGACATCCTCACAGATTTCCGACATGCTCTTGAGGCAAACATCTGCCTGACTCTGGACGGTCGGCACATGACTCCCGGGCTGTCACTCAGCATGAAGATCAGCTCTTCGATGTCCGCAGGGCCAAACGTCCAGTTCTTACTAGTGGGCAGTGACACCAGTTTGACTCTCTCCATCACCTGAGCTGCAATCACAGTTATAGAGTTAAAGAGGCAAACTGTTCCTTAAAGGTCTTTATTTGCTGGCGTTAAATGCTTGAATGATCCTACCGTCCTCATCAACTAGAAACTCAAAGCCATTCTTCCTGAAGATGTCGATGTTCTCGATGAGGATATTCTCACTGACTGCCGTGAGGTCAAGTTTCTGCGGGCTGCAAACAAGAAAAACAACTAAACTGAGAAATGTCTGAATAAAAAAAGGATTTTATTCTCTAAAAAAGTACTTTTCAAAGACTCTTACACTATGAGTTTTTGTCCCTGCAGCACAGTGTGTTGCTGCAGCATCTCAAAGTTATATTTCTCGTCCGTAGCGTGCTGGTCGATCATGAAGACGTCCGAGTTGAGTTTGGTGATGATGAATCCCAGGTTGAACTGACCAATGATCTCCATTTCTTTGAACATTTCCTTGCTGGGGAGGGAAAAAACGATTCACTCATTAGGAACTTTGTGGTGATCAGGTTCAGCCCATCATATTAGTGGCAGTGGATCCTACCTGATCTCTTTTTTGAGCTCTTCCTCGGCACTCTGGTTCTCCCCGGGGTTGATCTTGGCCCTGAAGCGTCGGTAGCTCAACCCTTCATCATCTCTCTTTTGCTGACAGTGCTGTAACCTCTTCATTTTCCTGGTGAGCTCTTGTAAAGAGAATTGGAGCAGCGTCGTCCTCCTCTGGAGACAAAC
>JASSRZ010000086.1:11743927-11765132 GCA_032164315.1 Malacoctenus gilli | reverse complement strand
GAGCTGTTACTACACAATAGTCATGTACATACATGTTGTGTGTGTGTGTGTGTGTGTGTGTGTGTGTGTGTGTGTGTCTGTGTCTGTGTCTGTGTCTGTGTGACCATAAAAACACGCACGCACGCACGCACGCGTAATAAGGATTATTTATTATCATGTATATGTGATCATGTCTTGTTTTTCAGTTTTTGTTTTATGAGCTTCCGAAGACGAGTTAAAATTGCCTGTCATAGTGTAGTTTTATGACTGAAATGTTTTATTGCGCCTTTATTAGACCAGGCGTTGTCCTCTTGTACCTGTCTCATCTGTATCGGGACACCGTCATAAACAGGAGTTTGTTTTCCATCCCCAAAAGCCCAATCAAAGCTGAGGAACCCCATGAAATCAGTTGCTATGCTAAGCTAGGATGTCACCCCCCCCCCCTGTTGAATGGTGAAATGAGTCTGAAGGAGGAGAGCATGAGGAAGCCCCTCCCTCCCCCTGGTGGCACCCTGCTCCTCTCCTCCGAACTGCTTGGTCATGTGCTCAGTAGGTGGAGAGGTCGGGTGTCCGCTGGACGTGGTAGATAAGCGTTTCTGCCGTGCACGCCTCCTTATGTATAAACAAGATGAGCTCACTCTGTGGCCTCACATTGAACGGGATAATTATCCCTATTGCTCGGAGGGGGTAACTTTGGACCACGTTCCTGATCAAGGTTTTTACATGTAAGAATGGACCTAGGAGAGAAAAACATTGTAGAGATGATAGCGAAAGTCATTGAGGAAGGTAAGACATCTGATCAGCAAGCGTGTCGTTTTATGTTTGGACTGAACCCCTCATTTTCAAGGAAGACTGTAAATAGCAAACTTTATAGCGTTTTGTTTCCTCATTTTTCCGACCTAGCTTCAGATGTGGACATGAACCGCGAGGTGTTGGTGGCCGGCAGGCATTACCCCTCCATCCAGGAGTTCGCTTCGGCCATCCCCAACCACCTCCTCCTCGGGTCTCTGCTGGAGCACCTCTGCTTCGTCTATGAGAGCAACCCGGCCCGCTCACGCATGCTGTTCAAAGGTACTTAGTACTGTCGAAAGAATCTCAGGCACTCAAAGGTGCCCTCAACCTGCTGTGGGTGACTTCATCTTTTCGGACTCGCTTTCGTCTTTTTCCCTCTGTTAGTCATCGGCCAGCGCTTGGCCGCCTTGAACCTCCTCTCACCGTTGGCCATCAGTGACGAATTCAGCACCGTCAGACTCCAGCACAACCAGGCTTTCACTGAGCTGCTCAACGCTGCCAGCTCCTCACTGTATCCACAGGTAAACGGACCCAAACCGACACAATAAATACCAACACTGAAACAACAAAGTTTAGAGTTATGTTTCATTGAGAGTGATTGTCCTATTTTGTTTTACAGGGTCCACAACGTTTTGGGATCTCACACGCGCTGAGGTGCAGTATTCATTAACTGCATTTTGAAGTTGAATAGGTCACAAATAATATCTGTGTGGTTCTTAGAACTCTGTTTTCTGTGCCGCAGACCGAAAGAGGGACTCTTTCAAGCGCAGGCGTCTCGATATCTGAGTGAATTTGAAGAAATATGTAAGCTTGGAAAAGGGGCTTATGGAAATGTTTGTAAGGTAATTTACTCCATATTTATTCCATATTTTCATCATTGTTATTGTCGGTGACGGATTTAAACGGGTCCATTTCAATCTCAATTTGTAGGTCCTGAACAAGCTGGACGGACAATCGTATGCCATGAAGAAAATTCTCATCAAAAAAGTCTCCAAAGAGGACTGCATGAACGTGAGACAGCAACACTTCAGTGTCATGTTATTATTTTGCTTCCTTTTTGACAGAGATGTCTTTTTTTTCTATTGAAACTGACTGGGTCGTCTTGTGCGTAGGTCCTCAGAGAAGTCAAGGTGTTGTCCAGCCTGCAGCACGTCAACGTGGTGGGCTACCACACTGCATGGATGGAACATGTCCAGCCTGCATCACGTGAGTATTTGAGCAGTTTGCTGGAACGAGAGCAGGCACGATGAAGGGTGGACCGAAAAAAATGATTGTGTGTATTGATTGCAGATCCAGGGAGTGTCCTCCCTGCTCTGGAGTCTCCAGGACGACAAGACAGGTAAAGTTAAAGTTTCACCTTCTTCTGTCATGGGAAAATATGTTAATTTGCAGCTCTGGGCATTGTCGTGTTATATATCACAATTTAATAAGAATAGCTTCTCACAAAATCTTTATTTTTTGCCAAGTTCATTGCATTCAGCTACTGAAAAATATGAATATAACTTCTTTTACGGAAGAATTTCAAGTGTCAATGAAATCACAGTTGCATCAAATAGTTCATGTTTTTGCTGATTGTGTCTTTGCACTTCCTTGTTTCAGCTCTGATGGCAGCTTCGACAGCAGTAGTTCCAGCTCCTCTATCGTTTTCCAAAGTCTCAGTCGAACGAGTGCAGACGCCGCCCCCAGCGTCAAAGTGCCTCCCGAGGAGCCCCCGCCTGTCACAGCCTTAGTTTCAGCCCAGCAGGGCCAGGTGGTGTGTCCCAAGACGATGCGCCGCATCCCTGAGAACTACGTCCCTTGTGTGTTCCTGGGACAGGGAGGTCCCAAACAGGCCTCCAAATGTCCCGCCATGGGTTTGGACCCCTCAGTGCTGTTCGACGAGGAGTCCTGCCCGAGTGGCGTCGAACTGAACAACTCCTGCATCGAGAAGCCGCATCAGCAGCGGGTTAAGAATCAGACGGCAAAGTCAACCAAAGAGGTGGGTGGTTAGCGAGGGTTACAGGGACTGGACTGTGAATACAAGAACAACAACACAGCTTTGAATGATGGTTCCTCTGTGTGTGTGCAGGTCCAGTTTCACCTGATGCTCTACATCCAGATGCAGCTGTGCGAGCGCTCACTGAAGGACTGGATCTCTGAGAGGAACACTCAGCCCAGAGATCCCGCCTCAAAAGGTCTCGCCACATTATTCCCTCCTGAGCCAAGTCACAGTTCACTCAGTCACTGATTAGTTTTTGAATCTGTTAGCAAGTACTTTTACAAATACTGAATCGATGCAATTTCAGCCACCGGTAATGCTTGTTTGTTTTTGTGAACTGTAAAATTATTACAATCCTTATTGAATAAAAACTTTGTTCTTTTAGATCCGTATGACTGTGTTGATAAGGAACTCGCGCTCAACCTACTGAGACACATACTTGAAGGTGTGGAGTACATCCACTCCAGGGGGATCATGCACAGGGACCTAAAGGTAAGGCATAAAGCTTGTTGTTGTTGGCTTTTTTTTAATTGACAATTTGGCAACATTAAATGTACAATGTTTCTGCTTCCTCAAGTGACATAGGCTCTGTAGTCACATTAAACTCGTATTAAATAAACTATCTAAAAGTTCCTGTTCACAATCTTCCTCAAAGGAGATGTTGTTTCTGTTGTCCCACTGACAGAACACAAAGTTGTACAGCCTCTCAGGCAGGACTCTCCTCAAATTTTCCCTCCTGTCTCGGACATGTTTCAGATAAATGTCCCTCTTACAAATGTCCTGAAGTCTCCACGGCCGCTGTGCGAGTTCTAATAGTTGATCTCTCTGTCGTGAGAAACGCGGCTGCGTCAAAGTCGAGGGCAGCTGACCATTCTGGTTGTAGACGGTGAGCGGGAACGACAGGCTGAGGAGTTTGGCCAGCAAGGCGCTGTTCCTTACGTTCGGCCTCCGGTTCAGGAACAGGAACAAGCAGCTCTCGCCTGCTTGGCTCCGCTTGTTGACGTCAGCGCCGTACTCCAGCAGCAGGTCCACCAGCTCCTCCGTGGTGCCGGCGCTTAAGGCCTCATGCAGAGGAGTCATTCCGGCTCTGTTGAGGCTGTTGGGTTCTGCTCCGTGCTTCAACAGTTCAGAGATGCAGCTCAGTTTGTTCGTTTTATTCGTTGTCATAGTGATGGCCACAGCAGCTAGGTGCAGAGGAGTGCTGTCGGTGTGCTCGATCCCCTAGAAAATAAAAGGAATCAGTTACTGCTGGATAAAGTTACCCTGCCAGTGCTTGTATCATTTTTAGCTGCATATCAACATGCAGCTTTTCTTGAATGGTTGCACGGTGCTGCAGCCGATCCTCAAACTCTGATTAGACTGGATTGTGTCGCTGTGAAAGGAGAAAAACTGGTTCCCCTGAAAGCACGACAAACCTTGTTGACAAGTGCGCCGTGTCCGATCAGGCTGATCATGATGTCCTCATGGAGGATCCCAGCAGCTCTGTGGAGGGGTGTCATCCCACAGCTGTCCACAGCATTCACATCAGCGCCGTAACTGGCCAGAATGTGGACGGCGGGCAGCGCCCTGCTGTGCACCGCTAAGTGCAGAGCTGTCTGATGACTGTTCTCCTCCACCTGCAGAGCAATAACAAACACACTCGCACCATAAGCAAGATAGTTTGAGAGGAAATGCAAATTCTGTGTTTTTTACATATTAGCTACTTTCTTGTACTTTGTTTACACAAAAAAAAACATCACCATCTTTGCATCAACGTTTGCTCCGTGGTCACAGAGTAGCTGCAGGCACATCTGTGCCTGCCGACACATGCCCAGCACGGCTCTATGGAATTTGGAAGTTGGTTCAGCCCCTGCCGTCGGATCGTTCGGCCAGCTAGTTAACACCAAGTGGAGTGGAGTTCGGCCCCGGTGGTCCCTGCGGCAGAAGCAGTGAAACATTGTCGCCCAAAATGAGCAGTTAGTGTCCAAAAGAAAATGGGATTCAACTGTTCACAAGAGCTGTATATTTGCAGAGTTTTCTGGATTTAAAAAAAACAAACAAACAAACTCCCAAAACCTCATTTCAGTGTCTGCTCCTGCCGAGAGCAGACTCTGCAGGCTCTGTGCTTTTCTGAGAACGGCGGCCCGATGGAGGGGGTGGAGTGAAACACGCTGAGGCACACAGAAAAAGCAAGAAAAATGCAAACGGTGTCACTCGCCACTGAGTTTTTGGTTTTGTGATTTTCAACACGCAAGAAGGTTTTTTGGTGCTTTGGCATCCGTATTCTGTTAATGGTAACTGCTGATGTATATATTTCAAAAGTTTCCAAGTTGTTCGAAGTATCTTTGTAGAAAATGAGGGTATAGTTGCGTTTACCTTTGCGCAAACTTCTCCAACGGCAGCACCTTGTAATTCATGAGAGCTGCTCCCATTCTTCTCTGGTAAGTCTTGAATGCCTTCCACGGCCTCACTGTGGAGCTCCAACTTGGTGCTCTTACCTGTCTTGCCAGACATTCTGGGTCGTCTCCAACATGACAAGGCCTGCGGGCTGCTTGATATGCTCAGCAGATTTTAATATTTGAATCTGTTGGAAGCTCCGCACTCTTTCAATTTGCTGCATTCTCAGTCGTGGGGGTGTTGTTGATGAGTGGTAATCTCTCCGCTCGAAAACCTCTTCCTGTCCGTCTGATGTTTTCGGGTGTTGTAAGTCTGGTTTCATCATGCAGTCAGCTTTGACGTGAAGCTGTCTTGTCTCAACTGATAATTCCGAGAAGCAGCTGGTGGCAAATATGTGGAGTGACGTTGCTGATTGGTTTAGCTCACTTGTTTCAATGCATCACCACACTGTTCCCGTTCCTTGAAAAACCAGGAAGTGATCATGCTTGAATTTTTGTCAGTTGAGGAAACAAAAAAAGGTTGTGGGGTTATGCCACATACCACAGGAGCTTTTGGTTCTTTCCTGATTCATTTGCTCTGCATGTGTTTAATGTCGCCTGTCACAGATGAAAAGTTAGTGCAGGTAATGCCACTTTTTTGCTCTGGAACAAATTTTCCTCCTTTTGTGCTTTTCTCCAGCCAAGAAACATTTTCCTCCAGGGTCAGGACTGCCATGTTCGGATAGGAGACTTCGGCCTGGCCTGCAAAGATATGATATGGGACGGACATGACAAAACCTCTGCAGGCAGCAGTAAGAGAGCGCAGCTTGTTTTTTTCCCTCTCTGTTATGACCAAGAATCACCAATAGATGGCGCTGCTTGCTTTGAAATGTCACCCTCTTTGTGTTTTGCAGATTCGAGCCACACAACTGGTGTGGGCACATTTGTGTACGCTGCTCCAGAACAGTTGAACGGCTCTCATTATAACTCCAAGGTAAACATGTTAACAGCAGAACAATTTATAACTTGACTCTTTCATACTGTTTCCATTTAGGTGGCATTTTTGTTTACTTGTCGTGTGATATTTACACATCATAATTTTCACACGACTTATTTCAACAACTGTTTTTGAAATGAGTGTGAACAAATCCCTGCATTATTGTTGCTCTCCCAGTCAGACATGTATAGCATCGGCGTCTTGGCTCTTGAGCTGTTCCAGCCATTCGGGACGGAGATGGAGCGGGTCCGGACCCTCGGGGACCTTAGAGAGGGGAAGATCCCAGACTCGTTCCGGGATCGATGGCCAGTTGTGACCAAGCACATCGTGAGGCTGACGAGCAAAGAGCCCGACGTCCGGCCCACAGCCAGACAGCTTCTGCAGAGCGAACTCTTCTGCAGTAAAGACATGGTATTTGGAGATCAGTGGATTTGAGAGGGGTCGCAACGGTGGTGAAGTAGTTAGGACTGTCGCTCATAAGTGGGAAAGTTCACAGGTTTTTCACAGATTCTTTGATTGTGGCCTTTTTGTATGGTGATTACGCATGCACTCTATTCATATTGTCCCTGTACTCTGGTTGTATTTGCAAGGAAATCCAATGTGTCTTGACATTTTTTCCACTTTCAGGTGATCCATGGTTTGCAGAGAAAGGTTGAAGAACAGGAGGAAGAGATCATGCAGCTGAGGAGACAGATCAGCCGACTTCAGAGCTCCAAAGTCACAGTTCATTTCCCCGAGCGGGACGACACCTGAGCCTTAAACAAAGCTCCACAGACTGTCGGGACTTCACTGCTGCTTTTTGTTGCTGATCCAATACTACTGAGTGAGTGAGTGTGTGTGTGTGACAGTGAGTTCTTGTGTGTATGAGCATTTAAATGTGTCTTGTTCGACTGAGTTTAAGTTTGCAGTTATTTACTTTATTCAGCTGTTTAATAAAGATAAATATTTATGGTATCGATAGTGAGATTTGTAAAATGCAAAATGCGACTGCGTAATTTTAGGTGGTACTTCAACAATATGGAATTTCCAGTTCTTGGATTTTTTAGAACAGACAATATGTGTTTTAATATACAGCTTCTCGTTGCCAGGGATATAATTGACATATAACATTTGTTGAGCCTGTGAACAATATATAATAATTATAACAGGTTTGTGAATTCAGGGTTGCAATAGTAGGATAATCTACATGTTTTAAGATTAACCTGACAAAACAGCAGTATTGGGAAGTACCTCCTAAAATAGTTTCTGTAATCGGAATCTTGTTTGTTGTTTATTACTAGGTACTGTCATCACTGGGTGCATATAAGAAAAAAAACAAGCTGCGACTGAGGACATGAAAGAATCAGGACCTTTAAATACTTGGAGTCAAACCATATTTCATATGTTCGTATAATTTTTTATTGGATATGTTTGAAAAATGGCAGTACACTTTTTAGGAAAAAAGTAGTATAAATACTGCAGTATATAATGTATAAGTAAAGCTCAAAATCTCCTAAAAGATATCTCTGTGGGAATAAACAGCGTAAAATGTGGGCTGCACGTCAAGCAGAGGTCAGAGGTATGTACACATGCGACGGATCTTTCCGAAACACGTTCCTCACGGAGAAACGGCGCAGCGGACCAATGGGAGGCGCCGTTTCATTTCAGGTACCCGGATGTACCCGTGGGGCAATTAGCTACGTCATTGTTCACCGCCGGACACCCGCTGGAAATAAGGAATGGATTTACAACCGCTATTAACGCATTCATAACAGATTCCAGGTGAGTCCTGCTTTGCCTGTGTGCTTAAGTGTCCCTTTAAGTGTGGAGCGGTGATGCTTTGGAGGGTCTGGCTGGCTGAGGTTTGCTGTAGTAGAGGTACACCGGTTCTCTGTGTCATGTCGGAGAGAGCAGCGCAGTGAACACAGACAGTCGCCGGTGTAGAGCCCCTCCTTTCTCCTTCTAAGCTGGCCGCCCCGTCAGTCAGCCTCACATGTAATGAATTTAATAAGTGTCAAAGTGGACACAGAAAGAGCCTCTGCTAACTACTGGCGCGTAACTATCTTAAGCTCCACAGTGATAGCCAAAGCACATCGTGCGGCGCTAGCACGTTAGCTAGCCGCATTAGCAGCAGTGCCGCTGAACGTAACATTAGCAAGCGCTGCGTGTTACGCTCGCCGTTTCCATGGAGTCGGACACTTTATAAGATGTTTGTTTACCGGGCGATCGGTTCATTCCAGCGCTCTTCAAGAAAAGCGAACACTTAAGCTTAGTTTCGTGTCCCGCAAGAGAAAATATAGTTTGTATTGCGCGTGTTATTAAGATTTAGCGGCGCTGCGTGTTAAAGGCCTAGCCGCCGTTTGTTAGCCAATGCGAGTCTCTGTCGGAGCAGGTGGGAGGGAACAGCTGCTGTTGTAAACGTGCTTCCGACCGGGACATTTCCTCTGTCGATCAGGCAAACCTTCAAGCACACTCGGTGATTTTTGCCTGATTTCTGTAATAAAGCATGCCAATTGTCAAACTTGAAGCAGAAAAATGCTCAGCTCAAATCAGGTAAATTTCATTTTTAAAAAAAAGAAGCAAATTATCGTTCAAACAGTATCTGCATACATTTTTGGAGACCGGCATAAGTACATATTTACAGAACATACGAGGCAAAAGTGGCCCGTTTTAAAGTACATGAATTGATGAATAAATAGTGGACACATTTTAGTGTGGACACTTTTAGTCACGTGTTTTGTGAGATGGTATGTCTTTAAATGATGTTGAAGTGTGGCGTGATAAAGACTCTTCCAATCTTCAGTTTCTCTCATAGTACTTCGTCCAACAACTTCACTTCTTTTCGTCTGACACTGTTTTTTGATCGCGATTCCAGCAGCTTTGATAACTATATTAAGACATTGTGTAGAAGTGTAAGTGATTTTTTTTTGTTTGTAGCTTCTAGAAAAAAAGTAGTAATAACAGTATGAATAGAGTGCAATCTAATGCACGTTTCTGGATTGAGATCAAGTTTATGCTATTATCGGTATTATTTGATCTTTCAGACACATCAAACTGTGTTAAACATCTCTAACAGTTCTGATAATGGTAAAAGTTGCTTTTGTTAAACATTTATTTGTTTTGTTGCTTCTGAACTGCAGCGTACATGGCTGCTCTCCTTCAAGTCCACAGTGAAAACTTCATGTACTTCTGTGTCTCTCCACAGCTATGAACAATGACAATAGTTGACAGATCTTCAGAAAAGTCTGACCACGAGTCAGTCGGCTCTAACCGATCCTCCTCCACCAGTGGAGACGGGATGGACGGCAGTTGCTCCAGCAGCTGGTCCATGGGCCCCACCATGCCCAGTGACTCCCCAAGGCTAAAGGCTCCAGGAGGCTGCCTGGGCCCGACGCCGGGGGCTGCGGTCTACAACAGCTCACCCTCCTCCGTGGAGCGATCCAAGGAGCAAGGTAAGAGCCAAGCTTTTATCGGTGATTTATTGCATGTGCTTATAAAAGCAGATGGGAAACAATAGAAGATGATGGCTGTTTAGATTTAGTCCGGTCAAAGACAGCGAGTGATGCTCTCTGCCTTGAAAAAAAACAATTCAGGATAATACATTTTTCTTTATAAAACATCTGGATAACTGTGAGAGTCAGTATCTAATCAGAGGAGGGCTGCAGCTATCGATCATTTTAGTAATCGAGTATTCTATTGATTATTCTTGCGAAAACTTCTTTTCTTCTTTTCCTCTGAATTTTCTAACTAACACGCTTTATTTAACATTCCATCTCATCATGTGGCCCCAGCAATTATTTCCCTGTTAATAATCCATTATTCAGTTACTTGTACCTTCTTTGCAAGCTGCAAACTCATCTAAATATCAATACTCCTGTGAACGTAATATTAACATGATGCTTCTCAAGCTGCAGGAATGAATCTCATGTTTTGCCACAAGAGTTTGCCACAACAGTTTTTTGTGGGTGTTGTGTTGCTGCTTTCGCTCTACTTTTATTCATCCAGTTATATAACCAGCCAGTTTTGAAGCGAGAGCATGATCAATCTCTTGAGTTTGTGACGCAATTGGTTTTTGATATGAATACGGCCGGCCCAATTTGTGCTTACGGATCTAATGAAGACCTTATAGTCTATGTTGGCTATTTTTGGGCCTGTTTTACAGTTTCATTTCGCAGCCACAATCATCTTACATAACTTTTGACAGTGATATTTATTACTGCTTTGTCCCAGCTGTACTTTACTATTATGTCTTTATATAAGCAATGTGTCACATTTCTAATGCTTGCAATGGATCAAAAATAACAGCAACAATTGTTACTTATTGTGCCCAGTCATGACCAGTGAAGATGGCATCGAACTGCCTCAGAAGGTTCTTTTCTCCCCGGAAAAGCTCACTCTGAAGTGGCCCCAGGTTCATCGCATCGGTGCAGGTCTGCAGAATATGGGGAACACCTGCTTCCTCAACTCAGCCCTCCAGTGTCTCTCCTACACACCACCGTTGGCAAACTACATGCTGACCAGGGAGCACTCCAAAACATGTGAGTTAGCGTGTCTGAATGATGTCCTTTGCATCACGATACTTATGATACGATACCGTGCATTGGTTTGTTGTCGTCCTGATCGTGCCTTGATCCTTTTTTTTCCCTGCTGCTCTTTCTTCAGGTCACGAACCGGGGTTCTGCATGATGTGCACCATGCAAAACCACATCATCCAGGTCCATGCCAACTCTGGGAATGTCATTAAGCCCCTCGGTGTACTCAACGAGCTCAAAAGTAAGCTTCTGCCTTTACCAGTTAGAGGGAAGAAAATCAGTTTGGCTTTGTGCAAAGTAGAAACCTTGACTATAGGAGGCGCTGTGTGGCTGTTTACCTTTATTTCATTTTGGAGGGAACTCTTTTGGCTGTATTTGGTCTTCAGAAGTTCAAGCTGAACTGTGGTTTCCTTCACCACTTTCTCATATCTCACTTTTTTTCCGCCTCACAGGAATTGCAAAGCACTTCCGCTACGGCAGCCAGGAAGATGCGCATGAGTTTCTGCGGTACACAGTTGATGCTATGCAAAAGTCCTGCTTACCTGGCACCAAGTAAGTGGGAATAAACTATTTGAAGTTATAAAAAACATAAAACTCAGTCCATCCGTACAAATATTAGATGCCTTTTAACCAGAAATGTGTCAGAATTTGTTTAAGAGATACGCTTGTCTGAAGAGATTGGCGAATATTCACTCTTGTTATTAAGTAAATTTAATTTTTGTTTGTTTGCGACAGATTGGACAGGCAGACGCAGGCAACCACCTTCATCCATCAAGTGTTTGGCGGCTACTTACGCTCTCGAGGTGAGTTTGTTCATCCATCATATGTATCATATGTGCATTACAAACTTTCTGACAAATTATCTTTAAAAAAAATCCCAATTGCTCTTTTTTTATATTTTTCAGTTAAATGTTTGAACTGCAAAGCAGTCTCGGACACGTTTGACCCCTTTCTTGACATCACTCTGGAAATTAAGGTAATTCCACAAGAGCGTCACTGCAGAAATACAAAGTTGTGTCTCAGCGCTGCAGAACGGATGTAAAAACAGTCATCACTCTTTCTGTGCAGGCGGCCGCCAGCGTCTCTAAGGCTCTGGAACAGTTTGTCAAGCCAGAGCAGCTGGATGGCGAGAATGCCTACAAATGTACCAAGTAAGTCCCAGAGATTACAATCGAAAGTCTTCATGTCAGGTGGGGGTTTTTTTCCGGCTACCTAAAGAAAATTTTGTTTTCCTTCAGGTGCAAAAAAATGGTCACAGCCTCCAAGAGATTCACGATCCACCGCAGCTCCAACGTGCTCACCCTCTCACTGAAACGATTTGCAAACTTCAGCGGGGGCAAAATCACAAAGGTATGAATGGCTGTGTTTAAAGGCGAACTATGTTTAGGTTGAGCGAAACGTTCCCGCATGTTCAGTTGTGAACGTCATTTGGCTAATTTCTGTTGTTGTTTTTCCAGGAGGTGAAATATCCGGAGTACCTGGACCTGCGGCCCTTCATGTCCCAGTCCCAAGGGGAGTCCCATGTGTATACGTTGTACGCTGTTCTGGTCCACTCCGGATTCAGCTGTCACGCTGGACACTACTTCTGCTATATTAAGGTACTGGCCGAGCTGCTAACCACTGTTCTAATCAGTCAGAGCTGAGCACTGCTGTCTGCCAGCACACACACAAAACATTTGTCTCACTGCTCCATCAACACCTCACTGATATGAATTCAGAAACAGAAGAAAGCCTTTAACAGACTGAGTTCTAAACCTCATCTTAGTCTGTTTCTTCCCTGGTGACATTGGTGCTTGGTGGTTGTATCACATTTCATCAACACAAGCCTGGCAGTGTTGTTCTCTAACGTGTGTCCTCGGCTTCCTGCAGGCGAGTAATGGTCAGTGGTATCAGATGAACGACTCCTCTGTGACCATCAGTGACATCAGGACTGTTCTCAACCAACAGGCCTACGTCCTTTTCTATATTAAGTAAGTGAACGGTGCACCTCTGAAGTTTGATTTCACGCTAAATTGAAATAAAATCAGCTAACCTTTGGCAACGTTCTTAGCGGAGGGAACGAGTTTTTCCCTTTCTTTCTCTTCTTCATCACTTCTGTTCTTTCATCAGGTCCTCTGACTTGAAAAAAACCAGTGACTACGGTCACTTGAACCACAACCCTGGCATCTCCGGTCAGTCATCCCCACGACCGGTGGTGATCCCACGCATCAACACCGCTGCCCACCACAACAACGTCGGCTTCATCGGTCCACAGCTGCCTCCTCACCTGACCAAGGTACAGGAAGCAAACCAGGTTTTTTTGAGGGTCATATTCCGACCACAGTCCGACTTATTCCGAGTGCGTTTTGTGTCTCGTTTGGTCGACAGGGCGCTCTCCATGTCAATGGGAACGGATCTCTGCGAGATTATCCCAGCAGCTCTAAGCCCAGCACCAGCAGCAGCGTGGTGGCGAAACCAGGGCACGGGTTGGCTTCGTCCTCAGCCTCTCACTCCATCAGCCGACCCACCGCAATCCCAGACCAGGACAAACGGCAGAAGCTTTCCTTTTACGTCGGGCAGGGCAAACCGAGCCGCCCGTCCACTTCCTCCTCCACGTCATCGTCGTCGTCATCGTCCACCTCCTCCTCGGCCCCCTCCTCCTCCTCCTCCTCCTCCTCCATCTCGCTCAGCCAGCCGTCCCCCACCAGCAGCTCCTCCTCCAGCTCTTTATCCTCCTCACAGTCTACCTCAGACGTCCGCTTCATTCCACGACAACTCAACCACGTCAACGGCACGTCTTGCAGTAACGGAGGCCACCACAGCGGAGGAAACGGAGCGTCGTTCCTGGTGCCCTACGGACAGGAGTCCTCCGAGGAATCGGACCAGGAGAACTGTGGCAATCTCGATAAGACTGGTTTCCCTCAGGCTCACCCCAACGACACCAAGGGGGACGCCTTTGGCCAGTCTCCCAAACCTACCAACGGAGAATCTGCAATATACCATAACGGCAATGGAATGAATGGACCAACCAACGGTGTCTCCAAGTCCAACCAAAACGGACATCATTATGGACAACACAAATTGAATGGCCACAACACTCCTGACAAGGTGAGTTGAACAGTCCACCGTGGAATCGTGCAGCTTCTTGTTCTGCCTGTCATTGATCACTAATCCTGTCTTGTTTTGCTCGGCAGATTTCAGGTCATCATCATGGAAACTCAACGTCTCTGGTGGCTGTTAACGGGCTCAACAGTGACCGCGGTCAACCAAAGTAAGATCACCAACGCAGACTTACGATTGCCAAAGCCACTGATGAATTGTTGTGTAGTAACGAGCAGATACAGCGAGAAATACCTTTTAAAACCTTTTATAAAGTGTTTCTTTGTGTGTTTTCTTTCTCCAGCAAAGTGGTTCAACCTCCCGCCTCGTCCCAGGCCAGTTCCTCTCAGAGTGCTCATCCTGCTGCTAAGGAAAGCCAGCACTTCCCTGCGTCTGTCACAAGGGCTACACCTCTGTGTGAACCACTGCCTCTGCATCCCGCGCCCGCTGCTGCTCGCCCCTCGCCTCCAGCTACCGCTACAAAGACTCTTCCTGTTGCATCGGCGGAACCTGCTTCGTCCTCCACTCCTGGACTTCACAGCAACCCTGTGGCCTTATCCGCTGACCCGGACGGCTCTCAAAGTTCCAGCGGAGCGTCCGCAGCTTCACAGAACGTCAGTGAAAGTGAAGCCGAAGTCAAGGAGCCACCACAGACTAACGGTCCCTCGACCAGGACCGAAGCACGGACAAATTCGAAGGAGACGCACCATTTCAAGCCCAGTTCTCGGGACGCCGAAAGGCAATTTTCACGGGACAGGCGGTACTACGACAACGGCCGAGACCGAGAGAGACACTACAGAGACCGGAGCCACGAGCGCGAGAGTGACAGCGATCGCCATCGTTACAGACGGGACGACCGAGATCACTACTGTCACCGCTCCTACCGGGATCGTTTGCCGGCGACGGAGCGGTACCACAGGGAAAGAGAGCCCGAGCGGCGCTGGGAGCGGACCTACGGCCACTCGCGGGACTACGACCGCGACAGGTGCGCTCACCATTACCACTACGACAGATACAGGCCCAGAGAGGACGCCGATTACGAGCGGCGGGTGTCCAGTTACTCCCACCGCCACGAGTCGCACGGCAGCCGGAGGGGGCACTACGACGGTCGAGATCAGCGGGTGCTGAAGGACAAGAGCGCCGGCAGGGACAGAGACTATCACCATTCAGGAAACGGGACTTCCCTGCCAGTGCCGGAAAGCAACAAGTCAAAGGGCTCTCCTTCACGGGTTCGCCTCCCTGCGCATGAATCAGAGCCAAACAGAGAGTATGAGAGTCACAGGATGAATGGACACTCGAGAAGGGACAGAGCAGACAGCTCGGACGCTTGTCCCTCAAAGAAACACAAAAAAAGCAAGAAGAAAAAGAAGTCAAAGGACAAAGAGCAACACAGAGAGAACGGGTGAGTCGCATTGGCTTCTTATTGCTGAGTGACAGTCTTGTGTCATCGTTGATTGTAATTAAATCATAGCAATATCTAATCGGTTCTTTTCGTTACATTCCATAAATCCTCCATAAATCTGAGGAATCTGAGAGGGATGCGGCAGGATTTTCTCTCTAGTTTGAATGCTTCCTGTCTCCCCGCTAGGAGCGCTGACTTTGACTCCGACAAAAGCTCGGAGACAAAGAAGAAGAAGAAAAAGAAGCGGCGGCACCGCGACAGCGATTGCGAGCCGCACAGTCCCGCTCGCAGCCACAAAAACAAGGGCAGCGAGGAGCGCGAGAGCCGCAAACGGCGTCACTTTGAAGACTCCGACCTTGAGCACGACATCTCGCCACGAAAGCGTCAGCGGACGGACTTTGCCGAGGGCGGCGGCAGCCAGCAACCTGTGCATCGCTACGTCCCACCCACAAACGGATCAACGCACGGCTATCTCAACGGATACACAGGTGGGACAATCTCACTGCAACCTGACAACAGCTATAGAAGCGCTTCGGTGAGAGCGGGTGTAACTCCTCCTCTCGTTTTGTAGGAAACGGCTACAGCCGAGCCAACGGCGACTCGTTCTCATCGTCCAGCAGCCTGAGGCAATGACCCAGTGAGTTCACGTCCAGTGTTGTTATGGCTGTTGTTAACTGTCTCTCTCCTACAAGTGGATTCACCCACAGTGTCCTTTCCCACAATGCAGATACATCAGCACCACTTTGAGAACAGCGGAAGAATGACAACGGCCTTTCGACGTGGTGCTCCTTCATTCGAGACGCAAAGCGTTTCAACTGTGAAAAGCGGTTCTTTCTCTGTTTCGGCATTCTTCTCTCTGCCGCACTTCTTTCAGCCGGTTCAAAGGAGACTATGACCGGCTGACCATTTCTGATGGAAGATATTAATATATACACACATATATATATATATATATACAAAAATATATATGACTTGTATTATTACAAACACAAAGCCTGGAGCTTAAACATCTCGACTGCTGCTCAGTGGAACTCAGGACTTGAAAACTCGTTAACATCCCGTCACAGATATCCACCTGCTTCTTCTGATGAGAGTCACACAAAAGGGAAACGTGCCCCCCACCCCACCCCACCCGGCGGAGTCGAACTGTCAGACATTATGTTGGTTGCGGGGTCAAGATGTCACCATATCTACCGAGCTGCAACGTTTTAAATACTGTTTTAAATATCCCACCGAGAGCGGTCAAACCAAGGGAGGGAGACGCTAATAATGGAGACGCGAGTGCAGTGGTCGCCGACTGATACCTCCACGTGAACCCTGGACAGACTTGAGAACATTTCCCAGCTATGAGTTTTTTTTGCATCTTTGTTTCCGATTCACACACGCGTTGTTAAATTGTTTTTTTTTTCCCACCTTGCAGCACGATGCAGACGTCACTTCCTGGGTCACGCCCCCCCCCTCTCTCTCTCTTTCTTTCTCTCTCTCTTTCTCACTGTCTCGCTCTCCTTTTATAATTTTTAACATTCGAAGAGGAAAAAAAATGTCCGAAACTTTGTTATCATGGCCGTGGACCATTTGTGTTAGCTTTTTAAATGAAAAACTACAGTTTTGTCTTCTAGCGTCATAAAAGAAAAAAAAATACTGTGAATTTAATTTTGAACTGTACTATCAGTTATTTTTTATACGTAAAAGAAATCCTGCATCAGGATCCCGAGGCGGTTTTGTTGTTTTGTTTTGTTTTGTTTTGTTTTGTTTTGGGCTTTGTTTTTAGGAGAACTCGTGTTAATTTAGACCATAATCTCTGCACTGACGTCGAGTATGGTTCGCTTTAGACAGAAGTTGAAGAAAAACTGCTGGTCTACCTTTTTAGTTTAGCATGTCAGAATTTATACATTGTATGAGGTAAAAGCCTTAAAAATACATTTGTTAATGTCAGAAATTGTAACTTGTGCTTGGAGTTTGTTGAATGGAACGCGCTGACTGAGACGTCTGGAGGGCGGCCTGGGGACGAACCCCCCCGTCCGCCTTTGTATTATACCGAGTGGACCGATTGTATTCGAGCCTCCTGTCGAACAAATGGTTAAATTATGATGTTGACTGACTGGCTGACGGCGCTCTGCTGGATTCAGGTTTTGTTAAATACACTTTTCTCACAATCTGGCTCCGCTCACACTTGTTTTCCACCTTCTGCATGACAAAAAAAAGACCCCCAGTGAATCGAGCCCTTCTTTGAACGGCATGTGTGTTTGGTTTTTTTGTTTTATTCAAATTCTACATCAGAGTATGCGGGAGCCGCTTCTCCGCGAGAGATCAAAACCATACTGAAACCTTTAAAAGAAAGGGGGGGGGGATAGTCGCAAGCCAACAATGAAAGACGGTCGGTTGGTTTGATCTGATGCGAAACAGCCCTCCGGTTCCGGTCTGCATCCACACAGGTGATGCTTCAATTCCAGTCTTCTATCTGAGCTGCAGCAATAAACACAGTGCGAGGAGGAGTGGGGGCGGGGGGCTTCACACAAAGACCCTTCCTCTGCTGTTGTAAACCATTAGCTGTAAAACTAAAAAGGTAAACGGTTACAGCTGCTGTGATTTACGCGCTACATGAACACAACAAAGGAAACAAAAGCAGTATGTACATTATATTCTACACATGCATAATGTAGGTGGGGGGGGACGCCTCTGTTGTGAGGGGAAATAAATACTAAACAAAAGCTTGATCACAAAGGTGGATTTTCAATACACGAGGAGTTTTCTGATGAGAATACAGCATTAATGTACGATCGCTTTGAAAACTGAGGCAAACAGAGTGTCGGATCTGCTCCGTAATAACCTCGCACCTGCCGCGAATCCTTTCCTTCCGAAAAGGAACGAAAAAGGAAAAAACTGGAATAGAAATCTTTAAATCCTGCGTTGAAATTTCAAGGAAAAAAGCACACTGTTGCATATTCAGTCATCTGAGGGGGCCCCCGGTCAGACCAGCTGACTGGTGAGCTTGAGGCTTGGCTGTCGTCACGCTCCGACGACATGTCGGTGGCGTCGGCAGTCGTCGGACGAGGTGCGGCGGTGGTGATGTCGGTTGGCGTCTGAGGGTCTCTGAGCCGCCGACCAGGTGAGTCGGTCTGCGTCTGGCGTTGCTTTCACTCGGGTTTCCCGATGAGTAGTGCAGTAGATTGAGTTCCTTCAGTGTCCAGAGGAGGGCGCTCACATCAAGAAAACGGTCTGACGCTCCTCCTTCAGATCCACTCTGGTGAGGATTCGACCCGGTTCCTTCGCCTTGGGCTGTTTTGTTCAACGTTCGGTGCCAGTTGTCTGCCATCAAATCAAACCTTCACATTTACATCGGCTGAATATCGGAGGCATCAGTCCCACGCGTGACTGCTGCTTATCCTCCAGCCCTGAAAGGACGAACGGGAGGCCTTCACCCCTCCCAGAAATACACACACACACACACACCACAAGGACTTCTGGCCACAAAAACTGCTGCCGGCATGCAGCTGAAGGTGGGCGGTCATCATTTCTTATTGGCTATCCTCCTCTTCCTGGTGGCCAGCATGTCGTAGAAAGGGTCCCTGCTGATGCTCGCCCTGCGGAGGAGGACAGGAAGGAAGACGTTAACCCGCGTCGCCACGGAAACCTCCGTCAGCAAAACACACGGTGCGCGTGTAAGCAAAAAAGTCAATGAACTGAAATGCAGCTAATGAAACAGATCCAGAATCTGAAGTTACAGCTGCTGTGCTGTGCCCCCCCCTCCCCCTCATGAGGTGTTGCTTGGGAGATGCTGAGAAATCAGCCGCTTTCCCGCCAGCGCCACTTACAGCATGCTGAAATGACTCGCACCCCCCCCCCCCATCCACGTGTTCATATGCGCTGAACAGTCACCACAGCGGCAGCAGTTTCCAGCCGTGCAGATGAGTCAGTTGGTGCGAGGAGTGCGAAATGTGCTGACCACAGGACAGTCTGCCGCCTCACCGGTTGATCCGAGTCAGAGACCTTTTCACGTAATGCCGCTCGGGGCTGCCGTGTCCATTCTGGGACCGTTGCCGGTCCGGCAGAGGCCGAGGCTTCGGTCAAAGTCGGACAGGTCGCTCTGAATCGTCCAACCTGGGACACGCGAGCTCCTCTCTGTTCTCTCCAATCACTTTAACCGCACCCGAGGCGGCTTCACCCGAACACGACTCCCTCCCTGAAGCCCACCACTCTCATTTAGTGGATACACAATCTGTCAATGCTAAGTAGTTTTTTAACATCATTAGAGCACGGTAAAATTGAATAACATCATCTTCTGGCCCGATATTGATCAGATTTGAAGCTGAGTGGATGATAACCAGCCAGCCGATCAATTACCCACCGGGTCCAATTTACCGCCGCGCCCTCGCTCCTCTCGCTGGGTTAGGACGCCAGCACTCGGAGAGGAGGTGTGAATGCTGCAGCAAGACTTTTTTAAGTGCACAGCGACACACAAACACCATGTGTGTGTGAGAGTTTCTTATTGGCTTGTTGAGCTCTAATCAAAGGGAAGCGAGCTTATCCAGCCGAGCAGAAATCACCTCCGAGTGTTATCTGCATGGAAGTGTGAGAAACACACACTCGCATCCAGTCACCAGCCCCAGTGTGTACTCGTGCTGCTCGGCACAGTTAGGATTAGACTCACATCTCAGTGTGTGTGTGTGTTTGTGTGTGTTTGACACCATTGTGGGGACCAAGGTCTGATCACCAGCTGTAGGTTAATATGAAGCTCTAATAAAGTAGCGGAAGACCACTTTGGTCCTCAAAGATTTAGGAATATATGGCACTGTGTGGATGTGTGTTTTGGCCCCGTTTTTATATACTCGTCAGGACCTGATTGCACACTGAGCCTCGGGAACTTGTGATGTTCTGGAGGCATATTAGAAGTACTCATAAGGAAAAAATCAATACATTACTACGTTTTAGACATTGTGAAGTCAGACAAAGGTGAAGGAACGGTGTCGTTACAGCTGAGCAGAGAATACACATACGATGTCCCCAGAAGGTGTGTAAGCACGTGCGTGGGCGTGTGTCCGTGTGTTTCTCACAGTCAAGGTCAGAGATGAGAGCGGGCCCCACATGGGAGAGGGGCCGGTGCTGGCTAAGTGCCCTCCCGGTGTAAATGGATCCACACCAGCGCGGCGTCTCTTACTTGATGGATTTGATCCACTCCTCCTTCTCCTCGGGCGTGGGGGCCGATATCCTGTACACCACGTGGTTGCCCTCCACCACCCGCCCGTCCGCCTCCGTCTTGCAGGCCTTGATCACCTGACCTTTGTGGTTGGGGTTGTAGAGCTCGAAGCAGTTCTGGGGAGGGGAGGAGAGGGCAGGAGAGACGTCGTGAAGCCACCAAATAAAAAGCATCATGGGAAGCAAATAAAGGGCCCACATTTCGTTCATGTTGACATGCAGATGAGGGTTCAAAATTTGGGTTCTTACAGGTTTTCTGGGCTCGTCCACCTCTCTGATACTGAGGTTTTCCAGAGGAATAATCCCGCGAGGCTCTTTATCCTGAGGACACATGAAAGCAGCCCCTCTGCGTTAACACGTCACTCAGCCGCGGCTCGTTTTTCTCCACCTCGCCGGTGTTGAAAATGAGAAATATGCTGCTAAATCATGCAGGCGATTGGACGGTCTTGCTGCAGGAGTCCTGGGGGGGCCACCATGGCGATGATGATGATTCATTGAATCAATTAATGCTCGCCGCTTTGAAAAGCTTGAATTTCATCTCATCAGAAATAATTGAGTCACAGTTGATTCAGCCAAGTTTTTTTTCCCTTCCTCTGTACGCTACAAGTGTAATTTCTTCCGTTATATTAAGTGTGTCAGACTGTGAGTGAGAACCAAGGTGTGATTAAAGTGTGCTGGAGGCTTTTATTCATCCTGGTCGTGGAGAGTACACCCCCTGGGGGAGAGGTAACCCCACACCCCTTGCGCTCCATCTTCCGACCGTTGCCATAGTGTCATAGGGCCAGATGTGAGGGGTGTGTGTTTGGGGTTGGGTGGGGGGGGGGTCCTTGAGGAACAGCCCCGTGTTGTGCTTGTCATCTTCCTCCTAATGAGGGAGCAGAGCCGGGTGGGGGGGGGGGGGATGCCCAGGGACAGCTG
>JASSRZ010000086.1:11712896-11737626 GCA_032164315.1 Malacoctenus gilli | reverse complement strand
ACACACACACACACACACACACACACACACACACACACACACACACACACACACACACACACACACACAGTTTATGCACATTGACAGATTTCTTTTGTTTTTGGGGCCACAAAACCTTTAAAGAGAGCTCTTGTCAACCGCAGTACTCCAATTGCCTGTGATTTTCCTCGGATTTGGCAAAATTACAGTGAAGACTAACACTGGTGGATTCATACACCCTCAACAGAAACAGAAATACGAGCCTTCAAAACAAAAGCTCAGAGCAAGTCTGCCTCAGAGCCAATAAAGTGTTTTATCATCACCGCATCCTTGATGAACTGGGAGTGAGCAAAGCCTATCGCCCATCCCATAGGACCCACTGAGACACACTGGGACACACTGAGACACACTGAGACAAACAGACACACTGGATAAACAGATGAATGATCCAACGAAATTGCAACAGAATACATTTAAAATGTTGGAAGACTTGAAAAGAAAGCCTTGTGGTCTTAACTTCTCGTTGTGGTGCAGTAACACCAGCCAGGAAATATGAAACTGGAAAACAAAACAAGTCAAATGAAATGTGTGTATTGAAACCATCACTGAGTCATTCTGTGTTGGTACAGAGCGCCTATATTGGGTAAAAATCTGCAACTAGGTACAATTCTGCTGACGTCACGCGACCGTCCCACTTTCAGCCGATGACAGGTGTGACGACACCTTTCAGGGGCCGCAGCCAAACGCGCCCACCCTCCTGCCCGCCCCCGCTGCCCATCCTTGCCCGTGTGAGCTCATGGCTCCCTGAAGCGTCACCCGGGCCAGCGTCCGGCCCACTGCAGCAGGATGAACATGCATGAGGCAGAGCCGGGCGCGCGGCTCAGGAAGGGAGTCGCACTGAGGACTCATTGTGCCGCGGTGCAGACGCACAATGGAAGAAAGTTACCGAACGGGAAGTGACGCGACGGGCCGCCGGGCCAGACGCGCAAGAACACAGCGCGTTGGGTTGCTCCAGAGCCCAAACTGTTATACAACGGACTCGGAAAGAACTGCAGCGTACGCCCACATTGCGCAAAAAGTCCTCGGCTTTGAACGTCCACTGCTGCCTGGAAGTCAGTTTGACACGACTGATGCATGGAGTCATTGTTAGACACACAAGAAATGACCTCATTGTTGCTGGAAATAATAAGACATTCAGTCATTTTTTAGGAGCGCCACTGTGATCAGAAACAAAAGGACACAGATCAACACTGAACCAAATCAGAGCAACACTCAACCAGGCAAGTGAGTGAACTTTGGTGTTGTTTTCTCCTTTCTTTATGAGTCAGAACATACGTGTAAACATCTCAAAACAAGACCTTTAAAACTCTTCTCCTACGAAAGGCGGCATGCCAACTCACTCAAGTTGAATTGATCTGAAGTCCCATCTTTTCAAGACTTGGTTTAATTGACTTGAAATCTTGATTAGTTCAAAGTCGACCAGTTCGAGTCTTATGACGCGATCACATCTGCAGCCCTGTTTTGCTTTCTGGCCGAACCAAAGTTGTCTTTCCTCGCGTTATCCCAAATCGATTGCTCGCCGCTTCGCCCTCCAACAAAGTCTCTTCTCTTTCCCAAAATAGAAAGATTGCTGGCCCCCACTTGTGTTTTCCCCCCTCCCAAAGCTCCAGGCACAAACAAGCAATGAAAGTTGCAATTAATTTGAAGCATATCCTCATGAATTCCTCCTCTCGCCCACTCAGAGGCCCGCCTACAGTCAGACAGCGCTGCTGCTTTCTCGGGATTCTTCGGAGGGAAACTGAGGGAGGGAGTTAATTGGAGACAGGCCGTCTTCATGTCGTCGTCGCCCTCTTTCACTCGTGCTTCAGCTCGCAACTTTTCATCAGGAATTAGACGGTGGTTTGATTCTTGGGGGAGCGGAACGCTGGAAGTTTTGGGAGTCGCTCTCTTGGAGTGCAGAGGTCCAGACGGGAGCGAGAAGAGGCTCCGGTCACAGATTCAGAGGGAGTGAATGGACGGCAAAAGAGCACATACCAATTCACTGCAATATTGACTTTCTGTGTCTATTTTCCTTCTTTGAATAAGACACAAGACACATGACGTGGTTGCAGTCTGTATTTCCCCAGAAGCCGGTTCCTCTGAGGCAGCTTATGTCCGTCACATTAAACCATGATGTGCAGGCCGGGGAGGGGACGAACTGTCCCCGAGCCTCAGTGAGACACAATCAGTGGACACAGTTCTCCCCCTATAAGAGCGAACGTCTATTTGATGTGAGTTATATAAGAGCTATAGGGCTGCGTTGGTTTAAATTGGTCTTGTCATGAAACTCAGCCATTTGACTCTAAAATCACGTGCTGCGCGCTCATGTTGGCAGCGACTCCTAAAACCTCACGGCTGTTCTTCCTCCTTCGCTTCTTTAACGTAACTGCCCGCGTCCTTCGTTGTGCCGTCCCAACTTTTTTAGCCCCCCCCCCCCGGACTTCACTCGAGCGGGAAATTAGCCCCGCGCGTCTCATGGCTGCAGCAAGTCGCCTGCTTCATGACCCGTGCTGGTATAATGAGGAGCAGGTTGAAGCAATTCAAGTCATTTTGTAGGATTAAAATATGCTGATTACCGAAAGTCTGCGGCGCGCTTCTCTCTGATGTTTCTTTGGCAAGGCAGCGAAAAAATAACGTCTGGAATGCGTTTCAGCAATCGGACTCGATTCGTCATCTTATCTCTCGTATGTGTGCACGTATGAGGAGAACCGAGTTGCTCCTTTCGGTCAAAAGAAGACTCGCTGGCACAGTTCTATCTCTTTCATTTGAGTGTTGAGTTTATGAGGAATTTGTGAGTCCGTTGAACCGTCATGACCTGTCCCACACACATTCCTGCTAATGCAAACACACAAGCAAGGCAACACACTTCCTGCCTCACAATGGCTGTGAGAGTGAAGCCGGTGATGCCGGCGAAAGGTCGGAAGGGAGAAGAAAAGGGGGGGGGGGTTGAGGTGGGGGTTCGGGATGGAGGAAACATGCTCTCCAGCCCCGAGCAAAGCGCTGCAGTTTCACTGCTGTTTGATGCCGTGGTTTGAAACGTCCCATCACATCCACCGCAGCAACATGTGACTCAGCAGCGCGTCCGATCTGATCCGATAACCACAGCGAAAAAAGGAGACGGAGTCACGGTGGATTATCGGAGGGTCGTCGGGAAAAGCTGCGAGTCGACGGGACCGGACACAGGAAGTCCACCCGAAGTCTCCCTTTTAATCGCGGCATAAGCTCCACATATGCTGCGTGTCAGTGTCGGCCCAGAATGAGGACGTCTGCGAAAGTGCCGTTTATTTTTAGGGAGCTCCCCATCTGCTGCCACTGGCTAATAAACAAGGCCACGCGGCTCCGCCTGGAACCAGCGTGGGATAAAACTGTGCATCCTCGTGTGAACGCCCCGACAAGCAGCCCAGTGAGATGTCTAAGGAAGCCTCCGGGAAGCGAGCAGAGGCAGATCACAGCTTTCAAGGAATTAGAAGTGATTCACGGGGCTCAATGAGCTTTTATGTGAGGGGAGGAGGGAGGTGAGGTGTGCTGCAGATGTGGATAAAAAGGTTGAGTTTGTGATTTGTGCTGTAAATTGTCAAACGTAAATAAGTCACAAGTGAAAGCGAGTTCATCCTATCTCCTTAGACACTTTTTGTCATGTGAATAAAAGCGTGTGTGTGTCTGTGTGTGTGGTGATGCTGCAGGACGCAGCAGCGATTGCAGCAGCCTCAGCTGCGCTCAGCCATCTGCTTCATGTGCTCTCTTCAGCTGAAATGATGAAGTCCAGCGAGCTTCCGCTCCATTAAAATAAAAGAAAGATAAAAGTTGAGACTTTTTCCACATTGTGTGGCAGCAGACCCCACCCCCCCACCCCCCTCCATCCCCGCTGTGTTATCATTACAAAGCACATTCGGGCGTTTAACTGATGGCTGCCTGCGGCCTGTCAATCCGGCTCCTGTAGCAATGAGAGCAGCGCGACAGGGGTCATTAAATCTCAGTGCTTATTAGAGAGCTAATGGTCGAACATAATGATCCGATGAAATGTCTCTCTCGACGGCAGTTTGGGGGATGATGCATCCGGACTGACGGCACTGAGAGGCCTCAGTGTTTGCACGGAAACTCGCCAACTCAATCCGCTCAAACAGAATCGCTGCTTTATTAAAAAATGTCTCCGTTTGTGTATTTTGATTGGATCTTGAAGCACAAAACACTCAAAGACAAAGCTCCAGTTCTGTATTTTGTTGTATTTATGAGAAAAATGGATGCAGGTTTCTCTGCATCGATTAAAATCGCAAGGACGACCTGTGATTTACTCAACATTCAGCATCTCTGCTGCGACAGAAGCTCAGACAGACGAAATCATCTAGAGCTGAACTTTCGTCCCTTATGTTCAAAAAGAATCCATAAACAACAAATAAAAGGGGAGGGAGCTCCTGAAAGTTCAACCAGTCCAAGTTTGGCCCTCCAGCTGCGACACGTCGGGCAGTTACCAGTTTAGATGCAGAAGCCACATGCAGTTGGATATCATTTAATTGTGTAACGTTTCAAGAGTGCCCCAGTAAATCACGCATGTCATAAAATCCATAACACGCCGTTCTCTTGCGGAGATAAATGAATTCCCCCTGAAAGATTTTGTTCCATTGGTTTTTCATATTTCTCAGCTGGACCCGCTGCACCATGACTCCCTCCACTGTGTTTCACCGCCTCCCTGTTGTGCGAGCGACAGGCCTGCTTATCCATCATTAATCTCTCTCCCCTGCTTTTACCCCCCACTTAATGGCGAAGTTTATCCTATTAATGTGTTGTCTGATGGAAAAATCCCCCCCAACAACATAATCCACAGACAGGATTGGTAATGGGTGCGTGCAGACGCATGGTTGCCATGGAGCCACTGGTTAATCGATAATGAAATAAATCCTGTGAGCAATAACGATCAAATACTAACGAGAAGAGGGAGGCATTTATGTATCCACGATTTATATTTACTCACAGTGTGCCAGCAAAAATATTCAAACAACTGACTGCTCTTTTAATGAAATGCAAAAACGTGCAACACTGTCCTCCAGCGTTTACATGGAAACCTGCAGCTTTGGTGGTTTGTACATAAATTCACATTTATAAATATCTATATCTCAAAGCATTTTTAAAGCTGACAAGAATTTACATTTTGGGGATCATCACTTTGATCAGAAAGACACATCAGGGGGATTTTTGTGCGAATTTTAGTCAATTTTGCACATGTGAGAAAACAGCTTTTGTAAATTTCGAAAACAAATTCACTTGTTTAGGAACTCCATATTTCCAAGCTAAATGTTGTTTTTGTTTTTTTAATATTTAACTATTGGAGAAGATTTGACTATTATTTGTGAATAGGGTTTGCAGCGAAGGAGCACCTGTTGACGCTGGTTTGTCAGTTTGAGCTGTGACCAGCAGGGGGCAGCCTTGTCGCGTGCAGCTCCGTCCGGAAGTGCCTCGCAGGCTCTCTGCCTCTCAACTGTGGGCGTCTTTTCTCCTGAATCGTCTCTCAAGAGGGTGTTTTTTTTCTTTCTGGGTGTTGCCGTCCTGATTTACAACTTTGGGAGTTTCACCGGGGTGTTGCTGAGAAGCGGAGACGCGGCGGAGAGCTCTCGTAGCCACACGGAAAACTTTTTAGGACCTGTTTCATTTGTTAGTATTAGTTTTTGAGCCACTGCTGCACTTTAGCCGCTGTTAGCTCGCCAAGCTAACTGACGTCGAGCTGCTGTAACGTCGGCCGGTTGCTAACGAGAGAGGCGCCCGATGCAGGCCATTAAGTGTGTGGTGGTGGGGGACGGGTGAGTGAAACTACGCCTTTATTCCTGCTTTGGCCTCGTTGATTTAACACTGTAAGCGGTAACGTGTGTGTGCGCGCGGAGGGCTAAACACAGTTGTTGAAGTTGACCCAGTTACCAACAGTTGGCTAGCAGCTAACGAGCCTCGGAGAACATGCCAACATGAGCGACAGCTGTTGTTGTGCCTGCTCTGCAGTCCAGCTGGGTCAGACAGATTTATCTGCGGGCCCGCTTGATGTGACTGAACGGCTCAAAGTGTGGCATTTATCAGACATGACGCAGACTGCGGCGGTGACAGCTGCTGGAAGAAGAGTTTGCCTCGATAAAAGTGCCATGATTCATCTCTGGTGTAGGTGTGCCAGATGGGTCAACTGTTGGGCTGTCCATCAGGCCTCAGCACATTTATGTGTTATTATGTGATTAGGTTTTGGGGTTTCCGAGTTGTGACACACTTTACTGTCAGCAGACAGTAAACACTGAGTTTTAATAGGCGGATTTATCTTCTCACTGTGTGATCCTATGATAAACATCCTCACATTTATGTGCTTCATTTTTCTTTTGTATTTAAATAAAGGTTGTGAGTTGTGTACATCTTTTCATCCATCATAGAGTTTGGACAGTATGCACGTTTTGTCACCTTTTTCTCTTATTCTCACTGTTTATTGCACTGATAAAAGATTTGTACAGTTCTGCTATGTGTGTCAATGCATCCACCTCTTCAGGGACAGGAAGAGGTGTGCAGAACAACTTTCCCTGTTTTATGATTGACTGTTTGTACTCTTACAGATTAACACATCAGTAATACGAAGGAGTGATACTGCTGCTGCTAAATCCTGATAACAGATATCTAAATGTACAGAGATTGTTTAAAGGTCTGACTCCCAGGAGGTAGTCATACTGAGTAACAGGCCTCTCTCACTGTTGATGGTTTTTAGTGTATCTTAAGATTGTACAACTAAAACTGAGGATTTACTCGATAGGTCAAGCTTCAGTTGTCATCATTGTGCTTTCTCCTTCTCCTCTCAGTGCTGTGGGTAAGACATGCCTGCTCATCAGCTACACTACCAATGCCTTCCCCGGAGAATACATCCCCACAGTGTAAGAAATACACACACACACACACACACACACAATGTTCAGTTGATGCAGGCAGCACCATTGTGATGCAATGGAACATGATAACCCCGACAGATAGCTGATCTTTTGTGTGTGTTGCACATTCAAATTAAAATAAAGCACAGTTGTCTTTCGGGTTGAAGCTCATAACCTCCTGCCTCGCTGCAGCTTCGACAACTACTCCGCCAACGTGATGGTTGATGGCAAACCGGTGAACTTGGGTCTGTGGGACACAGCAGGACAGGAGGACTACGACAGGCTCAGACCACTGTCCTACCCACAGACAGTACGTACACACACACACGAACGCGTGTAAACACACACCGGGCGAAACAAATGCTAATGTTTCTGCACCGGCCTGCTCAGATTAGTATGAGCCACACAATGTTGACACGAACACTGCTTTCACTTAGTCAGCATTGATTTGGAGTTATTCACTGGCTCATAATGTTCCAGTCGGAGTGCGTTCACTCAGCGGAGTAGAGCCTCGTATCCACAGTACCTATACACTGTCTGCAGGACGGCTGGAGGAAGTGAAAGGCAGCTCTTGTTGGCCCTCTTTGTCTTCACAACAAACTGGCTTCTGTGCCAAGGAGTGGCAGAGAGCTGAAAGCTGTGGTCAGCACGCCTTCAGCCAGCAGGCCATGCCTTCAACCTATCTTTTCTCAGCAGTGGCATAATGCTATAATAGTAGATAGTTGTTGTCCAAGAGGAAAGAAAACTCTTTAGTCTGCAGTGTTGCATTAATGTTTGTGTCTCCTCAGGATGTTTTCCTGATCTGTTTCTCCCTCGTCAGTCCGGCCTCCTTCGAAAACGTCCGAGCCAAGGTGAGAACCCCGTCTCGTGCTGACTGAACTGTTCTCCGTCGCATTTTGTAATTCAAGATAGAGGTCGGATGTGATCACACGACCGGTGAAATGACATGTAACTCTGTCGTGGAGCATAAGACACAAGTAACGGCATCCTGAAAAACTGCTTTTGCCTCTAAATTCCTGTGAGGTCGTGTCATGTGGAGTTTGGACGAGAGCCAGGAACTTCTTAAAGAAATGTTTATGTGAACAACCCGTTCCCGTACATTAATGTTCCTCATTCCTTTAACCGATCTTCCCATAAACTGTGTGACAACCCCCCCCTCCCCCTTTCTGTTTTCTTTTTGCAGTGGTACCCTGAGGTGAGACACCACTGCCCCAACACGCCCATAATCCTTGTGGGCACCAAGCTGGACCTGAGAGACGACAAGGACACCATCGAGAAGCTGAAGGAGAAGAAACTGTCGCCCATCATCTACCCACAGGGACTGGCTATGGCGAAGGAAATAAGTCAGTCACAGTTCATATGTGAACCAAGCTGATTCCTTTTGCTCATCCCCCTTGACACCATGTTGATGATGATGCCACACATACAGAAGCTGGTCTCTTGACTGACTCTGCACCCTTGTCCTCTTTCACCTAGGTTCAGTGAAGTATCTGGAGTGCTCAGCTTTGACGCAGCGCGGCCTTAAGACGGTGTTTGACGAAGCCATCAGGGCGGTCCTGTGCCCCCCGCCCGTCAAGAAGAGGAAGAGGAAATGCAGCGTGTTGTAACGGAGCCCCGCGGCGAGGAGAGGACAAACGGTCGCAGTCAGAACTCGCCCGCCCGAAGGGAAGAAGGTGCAGGTCGAGTCCCCCCCACCCCCACCCCCCCAACAAAAATATCTATTCACCCCGTGTCCTTGCTTACATAGAAGCTTTGATAGATGACTTTCCTCTGAAAGGACTCGACTGATGCGATCCGTTTCCTGGACGATTCCATCTGCCGAGTCCTTCCAGATCATGTGAAATGACGTGATTTTTTGTGAGAAGCCTTGCGGGAGGACGGGAAGGCGGGAGCTGTGATGTGGGATCTGGGCTGAATTAAGAAGAAGGGTGGAGGATGGAAAGGAGGAAAGATTCATGTCGTTTTTTTTGTGAAGACACACTACTTGAATTTATGACGAAATTACCATAGATGTAACTCTGTAACAGAAGGAGGTCCTGCACTGCACTCTTTCCCCCGACACACTAAGAGATTCCTGCTGCCTTGAAGAAATTTTACTTTCAACAGTTTTGTTTTTTTTTTTAGAAGAAGAACTACATATTTACTGTTTTTTTTCTTATCAGCTGTGGTTCGACGCACCGTTTTGTTTACACCCGAGACTGTGAGGTGCTGCCAAAAGTCAGTCAGCGGTCGTCCCTACTCGGTAGTCCCTCTGTGAACACTAAAATGTTGAATCTTTCCTTTGGAACGTTTTTTTTTTTTAAACTTGTGCAAAGTGTCACCGCAAAGAAACAGCTTAACCCTGGAATGACTCTAAAGAAGTATTGTTGTAGCTGCTGAGAAGTAATCATGTCTGAGAAGAGACTAAACCGGTAACGGTGACATTTCCGCAGCTGTACCCAGTCGGTGTGTTTGTCCCCGTTTAGTGAACACTCAGTATTTGCTAACTTGAACGACGGCCATGTGAAGGCGTGGTGTTGCTCCTCTGACGTCTGGTCTTTTACTAAATTCCTGCTTTAAACCACTTCAGCTCTTTATTCCGGCTTTCACGCTGTCCTGAAGGTGTGTGAGGCTTTCATTATGCGCGCCCCCCACCCCCCACCCCCCCAATCCATTCCTGTGTTTCACCAAGTCTGTGAGCCAGCGCCGTTTTAACGTGCAGGTCGGAACTCGCTTTTAAACTCATTTCTTTTGTCCAATTTTAAAACTGCTCGACAGACGCATTTTATTTTGAAAGAGCAGTGATCAAGTTGTATGAGTGCTCTGGGGGAAACCAGCCAATCAGGACTCAGCATTTTATCAGTGTTTGGTTAGCACAGGGGGAGCGCACTCTTGGATTTACTTTCTTACTAAATGTGGTTTCTTTTTAATTGTAGTTCTATGCTGATTTTCTTATTTTTAAAGCAAATAAATTCACAAAAAAAGGTGGCGGCGTCTTTATTGTTTCAGGTTAAAATTGTTTGTCGGCTGAATTATTTTATTTCCTTTTCTCTGAGGTTTTATTAGTTACAGGTGGCAAGGAAATCTTTACCATTTAAAGCACGATGGTGACAGATTCTATGATTTTCTGACTCATGTTCAGCACTGTGTTGATGGGGATGTGGTAGATCGGCAGATATCTTTCAGACTGGTGTCAATGATTAAACGACAGTGGGTTGTTGGTTTTTTTTTACTGCCTTTACGGTGTAAAGTTCAGATGCAGAGGTTCATAATTTGCTGGGTTTGGCAGTCCATTGGTCAAACACAAGCTTGGCAGACACGGCATCTTCAACGGCCATACCTGTGATGGAATGAAAGTGTTTGAAAGTATGTCAAAGGATAAAAAACACATGATAATGAGTCACTTTTAGCAAGTGTTTGTAATTTCACACAAGCCTCAAAACGCAGTGAAGCCTGAATCATGAGAATAAGTGATCCAAATGTTCAAACTTAACAGCAGCTTTCAAATGTCTCTGTCCAAGTGTTGTTGGTGGGCTCACCAAGTGATTTGAAGACGGTGGTCTTGTCTCTGCAAGCAGGTTTTGTCCCATTAATAACGTCCCCGAGCTCGGCGAACACTTCAGCCTGGACACACAGAAATACTTGACGACCACAATCTGCTGATGGAGGCAGAACCAGACACCTGACAGGAAGGCGAACCCACCCCGGAGAGGATGATGTCACCAGACTCCACCGTGGCGCCCTCCCTGCTGTCGGCGTACACCACGGCCCCCCTCATCAGCACGTCATCCAGCTCCCGCCAGTTTGGCCGGCAGGCTCCCACCGCTGCTCCACAGAGACGAGGGATCAAACACTCGGGTCACGTCACTTTTTCCACCACACACACGGGGCCTTCCATCGCAGTTTTTGGGGACTTTCTTCCCACCTGCCACATGTGCTCCCGGTTTGACCCAATCGCCGAACAGCACCGGCTCAGTACACCTGGTGACGGTCACGATGACGTCGGCCCCCCTGACCGCTTCCTCTGCAGAGCCACAAATTGTCACTGCACCTGTGAGCGAACGGACAAATGTCTGCGCCCTCTCTTTGGATCGGCTCCACACTCGCACCTTAAGGGGGAAGTTTAGTGACACTGCATGATCGACAGGAGCCAATGAGATAAAAGCAGATGGACGAGCTTTTGTCATTCGTTCGAGCCGTACCTCTTTGAATGGGAACATCTCGGTGAAGACATCATAATGACTCCGAGCTTGCTTGCCGGTGCCCAGTATGGCCAGGACCTGAGCCCCCGGACACATCAGGAGCTGCGGGGGAGAATCGACTCATCAGGCGGGAGATAAGACAAGAGCGCCGCGAGCAGGCCGGGCGGATACGAGTGCGAGCTCAGTGCCTTGGCGGAGATGGCCGACACCGCGGCGGTACGCATGGCTGTGATGACCTCCCCGTCCATAACCTGCGGGTCAGAACAGAGTCAGTCGCGCGTCCTCCAGGAAGACCAGCGGTGTCTCGACGTCCCGCGACACTCACGGCCTTGACGTGTCCGCACTCCGGGTCCAGCAGCACCATGGTGGCCTGGATCGCAGGCAAACTGGAGCTTTCTTCCCGATTGTACAAGCTGACAAACTTTGTGGACAGGACGCCGTCGTTCTCCATGTAAGCAGGCATGAGAAGGAGAAACCTGGGAGAGAGACGGTTGGAGACGGAAGACAGGAAGTCTGATTAGAAACAAACTAGGAACAGATTACTGTAATCTGAATAAAATGATTTGCAGTTATTAAAGTTCACTGTGAACTCTATCTGCAGTGGTCTCCTGTGAAAAACACTTGTTACCATTTCGCTGAACTCTTGTTTGCTACATTGGGAGCCTCCTCATCAGTGGACTCTCTCCCCACTCTCTAAGCTCATCAGCCTCTCTGTGCTGCAGAGATCAACTGAACCCAGAGTGCACAATGAGACATCCGTGCTGATTTAGTTATAAAGTAACTGCAAACACCAGGAAACCGCACTGACAATAATATTGTTATGCGTCCCCATAATCGACTGTGGACAGCAGCAGATGTGTTTTAAGTAAATACTGAGTACCTGCAATGTGTAGCCACAGTAAGGAACACATTTGTGACTTTAAATGATGGTTATTCGCAGTAACTAGCTCCTCATCGGACCCCCATTTGGTCCGTCGGCCTGCTCTGGGTGCGGTTAGCAGCCCTACCCGTCGTGTCGGGGCAGCGGCACCGCGGAGCGCACGGGTTGGATCACGTCAGCCGGGTCCCGTCTGGAGAACTTCCCCAAAGCCTCCTCCAGGAGCGGCACCAGCTCTCTGTAGTGCAGCAGCCGCTCCACCTCCTCCCGCCATATGACAACGGGGGGCCCGGCCATGGCTGCAGGACGAGACAGCGAGAGGGGGAAACTTCCAGTTGGTCGCTGCGAAGTTCTAGCGAGTCGGGGCGAAGCGCCGAGCTGCGTTCAAGAGCAGCAGTGATGCAGAGCGCCGCTTTTCAAAGGGGGAGGGCGCTTCGCAGAGAGGTGATGCTCTCTGCTCCCTCGGAAGTTAATCAGTCTGTTTTTTGGCATGAGAGCAGGAACAACAAACTCCAGCTCAGCACTTTGTTTTCATTGGTTGTTCCCAGTAGAGTTTTAAAGTCAGTAGACAACAGTGACTGTGTAATGAGAAATAACTTCATTTTTAGAGCTCCAGTGATGATAAAACGGTTTGTTACTTTTTGGTATTTTGCTGATGTGGTAATTGGTCAAGACATAGAAATGATTAAAGCACCATTCGAGTTAGGTTTATTTTTAAGCTTTTGGACGGTTTTGGTCAGTGTTAAAAACCAGTATGATGTGCAAACACTCAAAGGACTAAACTAAAGCAGCAGTGGACTGTAGAGGAATTGCCATCTGTCTCATCATATTTAGACTTCATGTAGGCTTCCTCTTATATTTAGCCTTCAGTGTTTCTTGCCTTTGAAATAAATATTTCTCTCTGAATTTTCACAAGTAAAAACTATATGGTTTATTTTCTAAAGTGTGGCAGCAACGTAAATCAAAGAAGAGCTTAAACAGGCAATAATAACAAAAAAAACACTTTATTGACAAGCGACAGCCTTCTCACTGATACACTCAAATGAAACCACAGTCCTAAAAAAATATTATAAGAAGAAAAAAAAAATCAAAGCATTGTTATCTTCTTGTCGACAGGTCACATCAGGGAATCGTCCTCTCCTTTCCTCTAAAAAGAGCTTGTGAGAAGAGCGTGACCCGGAATCACACCAGCAGTCTCTCGATGGCCATCTGAACCGACTGGATCTGCGGCTTGAGCTGGGACCCCTCCTTGATGGTGACCGAGGTCGCGACGACCGGGCGTGACACGCCGCAGGCTCTGCCCAGGGCCTGCTTGGAGCGGACGAACACGTACGGGACATTCTTGTCCTCGCAGAGCAGCGGCAGGTGGAGGATGATCTCCAGGGGCTCGGCGTCTGCTGCCATGACGATGAACTCGGCGATGCCTCTGTTCAGGGTTTTAGTGGCTGCGAGGGGAAAAAGAGCGCCATTAGTCCCATAAAACTGGAGAACTAAAATACAATTATTCATTCTTTGATTATTTCACTTTATTGAACACAGTTGATCACCTGCTCAAAAACTTCACTACTGAACAAACTTAGCACAGCAGTTGTTAAATTAATGATACTGAGATGTCGTTACTTTAGACAGTTCAGCCTGTGATGTCCGATATTTCATCCCACTGTCTATTATAACGGGACATTACACAGCTGACATTTGCTGGTGTCAGAGAGGAACAGAACGGGTTGAATCGTGACCATGCTGCTGCTGTTCGGGTGTTTCATGACATTTCCTCACCTTCGTTAGCTCCCTTCCTCAGCTGCTTGTAGTTGGACGCCTGCTGCACCAGGTCCAGTATGGTTTTGGTCAGCGTGGCGTCAGCCAGCGGGTAGGCCTTTGGGTTCACTTGGGGTTCAGACTGGAAACAACACAAAACGTACTTTCAGCAGACGGAAATTTAAAAAGAAAAACATTGTATGAAACAAAGAAACTGGGCTTATAGACTATTTACACCGGAGACAAGCTGCCGAGCTTCGCGTGCTTACAGCGAGCTAGCATGTTAGCTTGCTGGTTCATTCAGAGCGCAATACTCACCATTGCGGATAGTTGTTTTCAGCTGTTCCGGCCCTCTCGGCGAAATGCTTCACGGAGGACTATTTGTTACTGTGCGGAGTTAAAAAGGCGACAGGACGAACGATAGGATTTGTTTTTAGCAATTTCCAAACAGCTCCGGAGTCTCACTGCGGCTTTACATGCAACAAGCACAAACGTTCACCACACGTGTGGAATGACGCACATGCGCAATGAGAATGGGGACAAAAACCGGAAACTAGATTTTTGTTTAAGAGGTAAAACATTTGTTTGTTTCGATCAACCTAGCGACACGAAAGCAACACGATCTTTACAATTTACTGATTTCACTTTGTTGGTTCAGATAATTGTAGGTTCAAATTTTAAACAGCAATCAAATAAAATTGTAAAATTAAACTACTTATTTTGGTTTCCGCTTTTTATTCATGTAAAAACGTATTTGAAGTGGTCGAAAAATAGCAGCGTTTTTGATATTTGTGTTTCAAACTATGTTCACTCTTACTTCTGCTGAGAAAAAAAACTTTAAATAAGACTGTCATCGGAACCGTTTTAATGTTTCATCCAGTCGAGACTGAGCTGTTCATTCCCCTCCGCGACAGCAGGGCGCGCGCCCTCGTCGCCTCAGCTGAGTTGGAGCAAACGGCGGAACTCGCTGAGGATTCTGGGTAGGGCACTTTCACGCCGGCCATATTGCTTCACAGTCCTGGCTGAAGGAGAGAGGGGCGATGAAGGGGATACGAGGACTCAGTCAGCTCTCGGTGAGGACTGTCTTTTATCCCCCTCGATGTCTGCTGTGTCGGGACACTCTCACACCGAGCAGCGGGTCGCCGCTCTCGCCGTGTCGGGGGTCGCAGGGTCTGGATGTACCAGGGTCGCGTCGGGTCAGGCGGTGATGAGGGAGCGGGCGGCTAAAGGCGACCGTCACCACAGTGCCGCTGATGAACGTTACATCACAAACACCGCCGCGGTTTTCTTTTATAAAACGACAGATACCTGAAGCCTGCTTTATCAGGACAGCATATTAATGAGCTTGTTCTGAGCTACCTGGTCTCATAATGAGAGGGAAACTGTTGGTTTATGTATAGAAAAACCCGGTTGAAAGCGCCCATCTGTGTTGTCAATGTGTTAGCAGGTAATGCTCATATCATTACTAGAGATTACGTCAAACATTCTTATGTTTATCTACGTTACTGTTTCCTTCGGTGAATTTTGATTTGTTTTCAGAGAAGTAGACTGTAGAGATATTTTATTGTGCTTAGAGATGATACAGACTGAACTGTAGTAGGCTATTGTTTTTATTATCTTGTTATAAACCCTGACGAGCTGCTAGTAAACTTTTAGATCATCACATCAGCTCTTAATCAGCACCTTCAATAGACTACAGCTTCAATAAAAGAATATAAATACTATATATATATTATCTGAGACCTAACGCTGCTTGTCCTGGTTCTGAACAGTTGACAAAGATGCTGATACACACGTGACCATTAAATTCTTCAAAATAATTACGTTAACCTCAGTAACCCCTCGGTGATTGGTGGCACTCACAGGGGCTGCATCCCAGTTCGAAATTACTGGGTTCAAGCCCGGGCCTGGTTTTGCATGTCCCCCCTCAGCATGTTTGGGTTGTTTTAGTGATACTCCAGTTTTCTTCTGCAGTCTAAAAATATGCTTGTGAGGTCAATTTGAGGCGTGGGAATCAGTGTGCTTACGTGATTGTGTGTCTCTGCCCTGTGATGGACAGATGACTTGTCCAGAATGTCCCACTCTGACTTTGCCAATGTAAGCTGGGATCAGATCCAAACACCCTCCCACCACCACCCCGAGATGGATAAGACCAACCAATGAATTCACTTAATCGGAACAAGTCCTGCAAACCTCACTGCCTCCTCCCTCATCTGTCAGAACCCCCCCCCCCCCCCCTTGCATCCAGCAACACGTTAGTTGTAATGTCGTGCCTTCCCATCTTCTCTGTTTTTCCAGACGAGGCTTTATGCAGCCCAGGCTGCTCGTAAGGTGGAGTTCACTGGGTTTCAGCCGCAGGAGGTGCAGGTCAGTAGTTGTTGACGTGTTTCTCTCCTCCACAGAGGCGGTTCCATGCCAGCGCCAGAGCCCGCCAGTCTCTCTTGCAGCCCCCGGCTGGCCTAAAGCTCTCCCCCGGGGCTGCCCACTCCTACCAGGATGTCCATGTATGTAGGAGAGTGAGGAGGCGTAACTGTGCTGAGGCCAGCTGTGTGCAGACGGAGTGGCTCTGAACACAAAAAGATTATATCTGCTAATCTATGAGATGTGCAGCTAAAATAGTTGTTCGTCGCTAGAGCTTTCTTGCCTCTTCACATCATCAGATGTTACATTATGTAGTTCTAATCTACATGCTTCTTTGGGGTTTTTGTTGGTGTAGTTTACACCATATTCTTAGATTTGTGTAGTTGATATTTCTACTTGTGTCTTCTCAGGTGAGCAAACTGCCCAGCGGCCTCGTGATCGCCTCGCTGGAGAATTATTCTCCAGCCTCCAAGATCGGCGTCTTCGTCAAGGCCGGCTGTCGTCATGAGACCCCCGACAACCAGGGGGTGTCCCACGTCCTCCGGCTGGCCTCCAGTCTGGTAACATATTTGACCTCACAATTCCCCTTTTGACTCCTACGTAGACATGACTCACACACATTATTTGCCCTGTTAATAGTCCCTCTACTCCAAGAGAGAAGAGATGAAGCAGCGCAAACGACATGCAAATCATTAGTTTTGCCGTGGTTATCATCACTTCACTGCTCTCAGGGATGAGACTCTTTGATTGATAGATTATGTTTTGCATCGGTACTTTTCCAGACCACCAAAGGAGCGTCAGCTTTCAAGATCTGCCGCGGCGTCGAGGCAGTGGGAGGCAGCCTGAGGTCAGTAAACAATCAGCAATGTCAGGTAAAATGGAATGTGTTTTTGACAGTACGCCAGTCTAATGTGGACTTTTTGCTTGCAGTGTCACTTCATCCAGGGAGAACATTTCGTATACCGTGGACTGCTTGCGAGATGACTTGTAAGTCTTTGTACTATCAGAACGAATGACGCAGCCCTCGTTTGCTGGATTTGTGTCACAGTCAACTGAATTTGGAGGAAAAAAACGGCCATTTCTTCTGCAGTGATACAGTGATGGAGTATTTGATCAACGTGACCACAGCCCCAGAGTTTCGTCCGTGGGAGGTGTCAGACCTCACGTCACGTGTCGAGCTGGACAAAGCACAAGCTGCACAGACCCCACAGATAGGTGGGTTTTTACTCTTTTGATTGTTCCTTTTTATGCGTTGTACCCTCGCTTGTGATCTGCACAGCTCACTTTGGTCAATGTGGGGTAAAACCTGGTCTCTCTCGTCTTCATCTGTCCCAGGTGTGATTGAAAGTCTGCATGCAGCGGCCTACAAGAACGCCCTCTGTAACTCTCTGTACTGCCCCGACCACATGGTTGGCAACATCGAGTCTGAGCATGTGAGCATTTTACCCTCAGTCCTCCTCTTCAGGCCTCAGAGCGACATCATACCGACTGATATCATCTGTCTGTTCTCAACCTTCAGCTGCACCAGTTTGTTCAGAACAACTTCACCAGTGCAAGAATGGCTCTTGTCGGACTCGGTAAGAGCCGGTCCACTTCAGGATATTCGACCTTAAAAGGTCTCAAGGGGAGCTTACGTTTGGATCTTTGTCTGCAGGCGTGGACCACGCTGTGCTGAAGCAGGTGGGAGAGCAGTTCCTCAACATCCGCGGGGGAGCAGGGACCACGGGGGCCCCGGCGCAGTACCGTGGAGGTGAAATGAAATGACAGAAACAGCACGCCTAAACTCACTTTGATGCCGTTGTGAGCACCTCAATGGCCCTGCTGTTTTAGCGCCTTTAACGCCCTCCACCCTCGTCTGCAGGCGAGGTCCGTGTGGCCGCCACCAACAACCAGGTCCACTCAGCGGTGGTGAGCGAGTCGGCGGCCGCCAGCACCAACGAAGCTCTGGCCTTCAGCGTGCTGCAGCACGTACTTGGAAGCGGACCACATGTGAAGAGGGGATCCTGCGTTTCCAGCAAGCTGATCCAGGGTGTTGCCAAGGCAACCACAGAGCCGTTTGACGTGAGTGGTTGTCGGGGACTTGAACCTTTCACAGTTCGCTCTGATGCAGTATCTGAAAAAAAAACAACCTTCCTGTTTTATTTCATGACAGGTCAGCGCTTTTAACTCCAGCTACTCGGACTCTGGTCTGTTCGGGGTCTACACCATTTCCCAGGCTGCATCTGCTGGTGACGTGAGTTTGACCGGAGCCTTTTTATCAACACAAACTGAACTGCAGGCTGGTGAGAGTGTCTTATTGTGGCTGCTGTCCTCTGCAACTGCAGGTGATCAAGGCTGCTCTCGCTGAGGTGAAGGCTGTCGCCGATGGGGGAGTCACAGCCGCCGACCTCACCAGAGCCAAGTAAGACCCACTCCTCCTCCTCCTCCTCCTCCTCTCTCAAACATGGCAACGAGGCTGGGGCTGTTGTTTCATGAACTGTATCAGCAAAGTATCACTTCAAAATAAGAGAAATGATAAGAATGGAAAAACAATGCAGACAACTCTGGTTTTTTTTATTAAGAGAGAGCAAAAAGTCGCTGTGTCGCTCATGCTCTGTGTGTGGGTTTGTGTTGTCTGCAGGGCTCAGCTTCAGGGTCAGTTCCTGATGTCTCTGGAAACCTCTGAAGGTCTGCTGGAGGCCATGGGCACGCAGGCGCTGGCTGACGGCTCGTACCACTCGCCCGAGGAGATCTCCAAAAACATCGACAACGTCTCTTTGACCGACGTCGCCAACGTGAGACACTCGGTTTTGTCGGTGCTCATCGCGCCACTTTGGCTACATTTGATTTTTCTCCTCATGTCTTCTGAAAGTAACGCCGGTGTCTTTCTCCTCGCTGTTTCGCAGGCTGCCAAGAAATTTGTGTCCGGGAAGAAGACGATGGCGTCGCTGGGCAATCTTTCCTACATGCCCTTCGTGGATGAGATTTAAGTCCTTCCCTCTCTCCTCTTAATGTACCCTGAGTGACGGCAAAGCAAAATTTGTTCCCTCTATATTTGATCTAAAAGAGGTGCTCACCTTCTTGTTGCAACACCATCGTTCTGGGAGACGTGCGTCCAAACACTCTCTGATGTTTATCGGTGTTGTAAGAGTGTATTTTCAGGTGATGCTGCTGTGTTGCATTGCGGTACCCCCACATCTGTCCACTGTATAGCTGATGTAAAATAAGGAATAAATTCTATCTACCTGACAAGAGTCTTTAATGTTTTGTGTCTGAATCCTCCAATAAACAAGTCACATGCAGACACACGAGCTGAATAATAAATGATGCTGAGGAGCCACAAGCAAGAAAACAACACATCTTTGCTTTAATTATTGTCAGTAGGGATGTTATCGAGTATCATTTGTTTTTGATTACGTGAAAACTGATGCTGTGTCACTGGAAACTTGATCCTCCGATAAAAACGCCGGAACAAATAATAAAAATGTTCCAAAACAACCCAACACGCAGACCTCGGGGTCATTATGAACCTCAGTGTTCAGGAGATTGCAGTGTTGTCAGGAGCCGCTGCGTAAACACATCATCGCCACCTGCGTAATCCAAAAAGGTACGTGTTGTTGTTCACGGGTGTTCTCGCGAGAGTTGCGCCCCGCACAAGCATGGAGACGAGAGCTGGCTGAGGTTTTAGTTGCCCGTGTTCGGAGACCGCAGCATCGTTTTGCAGAGGGCGCCGCCGCCGCGCGTGCACAGGGGCTTGACGGGAGGCGTCTGCGAGGACACCCAGGTCTCCGGTGTGCAGCTCCGGCGCTCCTTCGAGGCACTTCCAAGTGAGCAGGGGCGGCGTTTCCCGGAGGAAAGAAAGAGCCTCCACACGGGGGGAGCGGTAGCTCGGGGGGATTCGTGCAAACTCAGGAAACAAGTCTGCTGCGCGCAGGAAAGCGTCTCCATCTCCGCGCGGATCAGCAGCTCCAAATTTGTTGGTTTTCCCAGCGACACTCCTCGTTTGTGGCTTTTTTCTCGGTTAAAAACCACCCCCGGGATGCGGTGGAGCATCCGGAGCGGGGGGAACCAGGAGCCCGGGCGGCGGTAGCCTCCTTCGGCGCTGGAGAAGGGCCAGCAGGTCGGGTCACCGCCGGCGGCCGGAGGTCTGATTCCCCTGGACGTGGACCACGCTGCGTATCCCCCCCACCCCCCATCCCACTGGAGAGCGAGCACCATGTGCGGACAGTCGGCGGCTCCCCCCGTCCCCCTCGGCCCCGCGTCAGGACGCGCGTCCCCGGAGCGCAGCCCGCGGCGTGAGGCGCGGCTTTAAATGTCCCGTCGCCGTTTCCGAAGGAAGGTGAGAAACCGTGAGCGGCCGACATGGACAAACTCACCGTGATCTCAGGATGCCTCTTCCTCGCCGCGGACATCTTCGCCATCGCCAGCATCGTCAACCCGGACTGGATCAACACCGGAGAGTCCGCCGGTAAGATGCACACACCGGGTCCCACCCGAGCGCTTTGACACCCACCCACCACTTGTTTCTGGCTGTTTTGGCATCGAAGAGGACCGAGGTCGAAACTCTAGGAAGTTGGGAACTGAATCACACACAAGGCATGTTCACTGTAGAAGTTTCAAAATCTATATCATTTAAATCTATTTCTAACAAAATCACAGAAAAAGTCTGTTTTGTTGCATCCCATTAGGAATGTGTGTTTGAGACAGCCAATCAGTATATTGTATGTTGATGACATGCTGGACACAAACATTGTTTTTGTGTGAAGCAGCTTCATGACTGAAGTGTGACCTCTGTTTTTAATCCATATTATTACAGTTCAGGTCAGAGTCAACAACACACCCTTAAATTGAGGTGGATCATCAAGAAGAGCCTGGTCTGTGTTTTCCATCAGCTTCTTCTCAGCAGCAAGAACTCTGTTTAAGTTTCTGAAGTCTTTTGTTTCGTTTGGTTCTCTTTCACACCGAAAAGGGACCAAACCGTCATGCAGTGACAGCTGCTCCTTTTTTGAGGGGGGGGGGTGTCAGAGTTCATCACTTGTCTGGTCAGCACCAGAGTTCAGGGAATTTAGGACCCCTGAAGGAAAAAAAAAACCCATCCCTGGTTCCTTTGAAGTGGACGCGCCCACTTCAGAGGTCCACTTGTCTCTTTCTCTTCTTTTAACGCACATTTTGTGGTTTCTCGCAGGTCCGCTGACACTCGGACGTAAAGTCCGAAACTAAACACTGCCTGCCAGTGATGTCACGGACCGCCGGTCCGCCTGCTGTGTGTGCACAGCTGCCCGGGGGCTTTCGTTGGGCCTCCATCGCCGCCGCTGCTGCTGCAGTCTGGCAGAGATAAGCGCTGGGAACGGGTGCGCTGAGTGCTTATTATGGGATTTAATGCGATGTAAAATAAAACACCGGCTGCAGCTGCAAGTTGAGCACATAACAAGCAGAGGGTTTTTTTTGGGAGCCTAATAACCTGAGCAGTCACACGCCGCCTCGCTCTTCGCCGTCCTGCTGCGGTCGCCGTAGCGCCGAGTTCAGAGGGGCTGGCTCGGTGGGCCGAGCCCCTCACTCCTCCCAGTAAACAACTGTGTGAAATTACGACGCTAAAAGCCTTTTGTTCCTGTCTAATTAGGCGGGTCGTAATTACCTGCAGGCAGGAAGTGTTGTTTGGGAATGAAGATGTGTGACTTTTAATTGGGCCTCCTGGGAGGTTAATACTTTCCACCTGGAGAATTTCGACTCCCACTCAGTTGTAACACATTTCTGGTTGGGGTTTTTTGTGTGTTTCTGGACAAGATGGATGAAACAACAACCATTTCCTCTGTCTCGAACTTGTTTGCAGGACTTCGACTGACCCGAACTCATTTCTTCCTCCGCTCGTCTTGTCCTTTAGTCGTTGTCTCTGCTCACATTCTGCTGTGTTTTGTTGATTCTCAGTATTTGACATTGACATGTTCTTCCTGTACACACAAACACTCGTGTAACAGGAGCAGAACACCAACTTGAATGAACTTCCAAGTTTAACTTCGTTTAACGGAGTGGACAGACTTTCTTCCCCCGACCCCAAACTGTCCCTGCTTCATTTCGGCTCACGACCTAGCCGCACATCTGATGTGGAATTTGCAGGCAAATGGATGTACTATTTACATTGTCCCCTCCCTGCGGTGCCAAAGGATGTGTTTGGGGGGGGGGGCAGGATATCCTGTGTGTAGAAGGGTGGGGGTCATCCTGCTCGACGTTCCCTCCCACCCGCTCAATCTGTCATCTCCGCTGAGTGCGGCTTCCATTGCTGACAATCGGAGCTTTTCCTTTCACACGGCGTTCATTCGGCCTCGGCAGGGTTTTGTATTGCTTTGTATGGCTTTAGATATGAAGCCTTTTCCAACCTACTTCTCAGCAACATACAAAAAGCAGTGTCACTTGGGCCACTTAGCTCCTAAATATCCTCACATGGAGACTTGGCGGGGTTTTTTCACGCCACACGGCCTCCGTCCCGTTTGACGTCACACGTTTCTCTCAGACGGGGAGGGGGGCTTGCTGTTTCCGCCTGCCCGTCGGCCTGTTTCCATACCAACCGGCTCTTTGGGCCGCGGGAGTAGGGGGGGAACACAACAACCTCCTGGGAGGTCGGGGAGCCTTGCGGCGAGTCGACATATGGACAAATGAGGTCATGTGATGCTGTGCGTCTCAGAGGGAGGTTCAAAAACTAAAACTGTGCATGAAAATGTCAATGTGTGGGGAAGAACCTGTCTCGGGTCATCCGCTCACTTCTTCTGGTTGTCTTCGTGGACCCTCACCTCTCCACCGGTCCCCCTCCCCCAGGCTCGCTGACGGTGGGCCTGGTCCGGCAGTGCCAGACCATCCACGGGCGAGGCCGGACCTGCATCCCCCCGCAGCTGCCCAGGGAGTGGATCACCACGCTCTTCTTCATCATCCTGGGCATCATCTCTCTCACCGTCACCTGCGGTCTGCTGGTGATGTCACACTGGCGCCGCGAGGCCACCCGATACGCCCGCTGGATCGCCTTCACGGGGAGTACGTATTCGCTGCCCTCCTCCTCCTGGGTCCCGGGACGCCACCTCGCTCCCGTCTTGCGCGCACGCAGGCTCGGGCTGCAGAGGTCCGAATCGATTTCCTGCCCAAGCGTGTCGATGAAATGCACCCGCGTAACATTTCACTATTTATAATCCTCCTGATCAGATGTCTTGCTGTAAACGATCATCGCGCTGAAGTTTAGAGCGATTCCGGTCAAAGCAGCTCGGTGCATGTGTGGTAAGAACATATTCTGAAGCGCGTTGTCCTGCAGCAAATCCTGCGCTGGGCCTGGCGCAGAGGCTTCGTCTCCCTCCCTCGCTCGGGTAATCGGGCACATCTTGACCGAGCGCTGGGAAGCTCTAATTGGGGACACATGAACTATTTTAATAGAGGAGACAAACAGGACACTGCAGAAAGGCTCTAAATATAGACCAACATGTCATTGTTTCCCATGGAAAGAGGAGAAGAAGAGCAGTTTGTGTCTGAGAGTTTTCTCACACGGCTTAAAGGACGTCTGAAACGACCTGCTGGTAATTAGGACTTGTTGAGACGCTGGAACTCCACCAGAACGGATGTTTTGAATCCGTGTAATTAACTCTGTACTTCAGACAGTTTGCTCTTTGTGTAACTACACAGCAAGCACAGTCAGCTGCCAAGTTAGCGTAATTTGACACCAGGCTCGCCGTGCTGCTGTATCGTATTCGTCTGAGATTGTCCAAATACTACTAGAGTCTTTTTTTTCCTGGGATGCCAGAGAACAACACGTGTGCCTTTCAACTGCGGCTGTTCTCATGCTGCTACCTGTTGTCTCCCCTCCGTCGCAGTGGTCCTGTTCTGCATGGCCGCCCTCATCTTCCCCATCGGCTTCTACATCAACGAGGTGGGGGGGCAGCCGTACAAGCTGCCCAACAACACCGTGGTGGGCTCCTCCTACGTGCTCTTCATCCTGTCCATCTTCTTCACCATCGTGGGGCTGCTCTTCGCCGGAAAGGTCTGCCTCCCAGGCTGACATCCTGGACTCCGTGGAAAAAAAAACAAACAAACCCAAACCTTCGGGACATGCACACGCCGACGCAACAGGCTGCGGGAGCGTTGGACGGATCGCGGCAAAGCCGAGCCGCAACCTTGAGTCGTTGCAGCGCCTGGAATTAGCGGGGGCCGAGGGCGGAGGGAGACGCGCTGCTTGATCCAAAACGGAGCAGAGGCGGAGGTCTGAAACTGTCCCCATCGGAACAGCAGAACATGAGAGAAATGTGTTTCTAAAGGAGCCTTAAGAATAAACACGAGTTTCATTGTAAAACTTCTTTTTTCTCATGTGGAACGAACACCATCAGGCCCGACTTTGGCCAAATCACCAAATCTTTGTCGGTCCCTTCCAAAACGGAGAAATCTTTATAAAACGTCACCTCAAGAACGTTGCGAACCCTCTCGTTTTAAACCCCTTATTTATTTTGATGCCGTTTTGTAAATACATTCTGTTTACCAGGGTGGCCAATGAGTTGCCGCCATGGATCACTTTGCCTTAACAATCTGCTGACCTTATGACCAGAATGTAAAAAAAAAATCAAAGACGAGCCTCAAGCTTCCAGAACACTCTGAAACCGGCGAGTCGGCGTGCGCTTCGACTCCGAGACTGTTACCAGCAGGTCAAACCT
>JASSRZ010000086.1:11689733-11705205 GCA_032164315.1 Malacoctenus gilli | reverse complement strand
AGTAAAATTCATGGAATAATTCTTTTATCAAAAGGACAGTAACTTCAAACGTTGCCTGTGCTTTAATTATCACCATTTATCCAAGTTTCCTTTTGATTTGAAATCATCTATAATGTGTGTTTTTTATTACATGCGCTGCTGACTACTTGCGTCTGTCCTGTCAAACATTCAGCCCCGTTGCATTGACGCCATTCAGTCCCAGTAAAAACATGACAAGTTCAGAGATGAAACACACATGTAAAAAAGTGACACAAACTAGTAATAGAAAGCCAACATGCGTAATGAATCCCTTTATAACGGGCTGCTGCATAGTCAGTTGAAGCTACAGAAGTGAATCCGTATCAGGATGTTTATGTGGTAAAACAACCAATAAAAAATCGAAAACGATATAGAGCAGATTACTCATTCTTATAATCAAGCTGTGGGTACACTATGGGTGTACTGATGGTCTGTTTGACAAGAAATGTCGTGTTTGTTCTTCTTTTATGTGTCGTTGTTGTGCTAGCTTGCTCGGGAGCTGCTAAAATCAGCCGTTTCTCTGCTCACTCACGTTCTCAGGCGTGCACGCGCAGTCCTCGTCGAAGGGCCAGCCCTCGAAAGTTTTCAGTCTGTTCTCAAAAAAGTACATTTTGACCTCCTCCTCCTTCACTGGCTCCATGGTGATGGCTGTTTTTAGACGCTATCCCCCCGCATAAACCTCCGTGTCTTTCTACCTGCTGCCACCGACTTGAAGGGCGTTTTCAAATTTCGTCGAGAATTCGCTCTGGCTCCTCTGATTGGTCACTTTCTTCTTTGTTGGTGTTTTATGAATGTTGGTTGTGCACATGTCCGCCATCTACAGATGTGATGAATACAACAAACAAACTCCAGTCCAAAGTGATTTTTTGGGTTTATATCAAGTTAAAAGTCGCTCCGTTCTGCCTTCTTTAGTCTCTTTCAGAGGCGGAACTGAGGACATTGGAGACTTTGAGTTATCAAACATTGACGGTCAACTTCTCAACTTCCTTTTAGGTGTTTCTGGGTAATGTAGTTTTTACGCCTATTGGTCGAAAACTTGACGCGCGGAACCGTGTGCCTGTGGTCTGCCATGGCCCGGCTCACAACAAACATAGATCCAGCTTAAACAGACATTAGGTTGTTCATCGGGACTTGCGCACCACCAGTCCATCCTTCGTGGTGATGGAGGGTCGGTGTGCCGTCGAGACGTGGGCACAGTTCGGATTCTCTGGAGCGCCCACCTCCTCCAGGGTCCAGGTGGGCTTTGGGACCGATGTGTTTATCTGCGATGGGAGCGACGAAGTGTTCGTGTTTGACTCCGGGGAGAAGCAGCTGACGGTGGGTGGATCAGTCGTCAGTGCGGATCGGAGGAGAGTTGAAGTGCAGAGTTTGACTGCAATTTCTTTGCAGGCTGTGCTGCAGTTTCCTGCTCCGGTCCGTGATCTGTCCCAGAGCCGCGACGAGCAGCTCCTCTATGTGGCCTGCAGCTGTGGGGTTTATCGCGTCGACCTGCAGCGTCTACGACAAAGGTAGGAACTTGACAAGTAGCCAGGGGCGGAGATTCAAGGGGAGGGGGGCAGCTGGTCCCCAGATGTATTTCTAGTTCATTCATAGCATGTACATTCACACGATCACTGGTCATGCATTCATGTAACTTCTGTCTTAGACCTAACAATCCTAATGCTTCTCCCTCCCTGTGACCTTTGACCCGTGCAGGTCCGCGAGCCCCTCGGCTGAAGCGTCCTCGTGTCCCGCCGAGCTGAAAATCTCCTCGGAGTGTCTGGTTGTGGAAGCAGAGGGAGTCTCCTCTCTGCTCCTCAGCGGCTCTGTGCTCCTCACTGTTTGCCAGAGACGCACCTGCTGGCTGCTGACAGTGCATGAAACTCCACAGCAAACAGCGTCCAGCGGCTACCAGACGCTGGGATCGTTCAGCCTGCCGCTGGTGGCAGCTCCGGTGTACGCCGACGGACCGTCAGACCCCAGGACCGTGCTGGTCTGCTTCCACTGTGGCGCCGCCACGCCGCCGTCTTCCTCCCCAGCTCCATCGGAGGCGGCTCCACCTCACGGCCACTTTCGCCTTGAGCCGGTTCTGTTCAAACGTCTGTTTGGGGTCGAAGCGGCGCTCGCCAACTCCCCGGTCATCCTCTGCGGCCTTCCAGACGGGCGCTTAGTCTACCTCCCCCTGCGTCTCCCTGGACCACGGCTGCGAGTCCTGCACAGCCTCGAACAGCCGGTGGTGTTTGTTGGTGCGTCTCTTGTGGCGGAGGGACATGCGCGGTGTTTGGTTGGCCTCGGTGAGCGCGGCAGGCTGGTCCTGCTCAAGGCTGACAAAGGGGGGGCAGAGGGTGGGGGCGGCCAGCTGGGTTTTACCGAGGCTTATGTCCCGGGTCCTGTGGCATGTGGCTGTGCGGATGGAAGCGCTCTCTACTACAGCACTGGGGCCGATCTGCTGGCACTGGATCTGTCCAAGGGATCCACACCAGGAGGAGGCGAGGAGAAGGAGGAGGAGACGGTCGCTGCGCTTCACAGCCCCACAAGCCTAAATGTGTGCAGAATCGTGTCCTTGGCTGCGCCTGCTCGCAGGGCTGCAGGTGAGACCAGCTGCAAATTGCAGCTTTTGCGAATCGTAGATTGTACCGCCTTTATTACAGTACACAGAATGTTTTAGGTTTGTTTTTACTTTCCGATGCAGCTTGGTTAATTGTTGTTCCTCCTCAGGAGAAGGTGAGCTGCTGGGCCTCTCTGTCGGGGGACGTCTCCTGAGGATGAACCTTCCCGTGAGGGGGGAGGACGCAGGACTGTGCACGCTGCTTCCCACCCAGGTGGGCCGCAGAGTCAGAGACCTCCTGTCAGCCATCGGGGACGTTTGTGAAAGGTACGACAACGAAATGCATCACGGAGCTGGAGGATGCACAAGTGCACCTAATGAAGGGGCTATTGGGTGTAGCTGATAAATTAGCAATGATTTGTTAGGGTTGATATTGATGTTTTTGTTTTGTTTCCAGAGCGTCGGCCCTGAAAACCACCATCAGGTCCAAAAATCAGGTTCTGAAACACGTCAATCAGGTGGTCAACATAAGTTTCCTGCTGACGTCCGGCGCTAAGGAGCCTCTTCCCTTCAAGGAGAAATCCATCAGATGTCATGCCAGGACTCATTGGAGCCGCCTGCTTCAGAAAGACTCCCTGACTCTGACGTGCGTCCTGGACAACTCGAGTCCTTACGTCCTGGATCGGGGCTGGACGCTGAGCGTCACCGTGCTTCCTCTCTGCCTTCCCGTCTCTGCAGGAGGGGAAAGTCCCTCCACCAACTTCTCTTTCCCGTTTGACCGTCTCTCTCCCGGAGAGACTCTGGAAGTGTCGCTTCCGTTGGCGGACGAGGGCGACGCGTCCTTCCCAATGACTGTGAACTGTTCGCTTGTCTTCTCGCTCTCGGGTCTCCTCGGCGACGAGGGGGAGTCGGGAAGTGGCTGCGTCGGAGTGCCGCTGAACACTCTGACGGTGGACTGGTTGCACGTCCTGCGGGTGAGCCGACGCGGCGCCGCCAATAGGACGCCCGCGGTTCAGGCCAGCACTGCCCCAGATCCTGTCTCAGATTTCCTGAACTCCCGTCGCGTTGGACGCTCTGACAGAGGAGGAGAGAGCTCCTCCAAGGCCGAGACGTTTTCAGCTCGTGTACGGGTGTCGTCAGACTTCTTGAAGGACACGCTGATGTCGAAAAGCTCTGATTTGCACACCAAGGACAAAAAGCTGGACCCTGCAAACCTCAGCACGTCTGTGCTTGACTGGCTGTTGTCTGGTGGTGACGGAGGAGTGAAGGCGGGACATCAGGGAGAGCAGATTGACTGGAGCAGTCCCGTGGTTCATGCACGTGGTCCTAATGGAGCATCGGTCAAATTGGCTGCAAAAGAGGTGAACGTTGTCCCACGACGTTGTGTTTGTTGAAGCTTTTCTGTTGTTTTCACCCTGAGCGTGCATTTGTGGGATGCGCAGCAGAGCTGCAAATCTTCCAACTCCTGCCGGCTGTTGTCAAACTGGTCACACCAAATATCAGGCTCCCTCCTTTGTGTTTTGTGTTGATTTTTGCTGCTGACTGGATTTGGTCTGCAGGTGAGCGCAGGAGGAGGAGGAGGAGGAGAGGAGGCCTGGGCCGCTGTGGAGGTCCACATTCAGAGCTCCTCCATGGCAGCGGTGTGTGGACTGCACCACGCTGTGCTCAGCCGAATACTGGTACAGGCACTCGCTTTTAGGTGCATCAGAGTGAAGCTTGTTTTGCACGCAAGGTGTTTTTTTTGATGATCGCGCATTCTGGTTGGGTTTCCTCGTGCAGGTTTTGCTGCAGACGGCTCCCGAGAAAAGTGCCACCACGGAGCTCCAGAGTTTAGGACTGATGCAAGCTCTGCAGCGGGCCGAGGTGCCACCCACAGGCCTCTCTGTCGCTCATCCAGATACTCCCACATCGTAGCCGCGTTTTAACGCCAGCGCCTCGCTGTCGACTCTACGTGAGCTCTCTTCCCTTTAACCTTTCTCTCTCTGTGCCAACAGGTCCAGCAGAAGCAGATCGCGGCCGGCGGCTCCACGGGCCAGACGATGTCCCACCTCCTCAGTGTTTACAGAGAACTCAGAGAAAATCCTCTGCTCATCATCTGACGCCGACGTCGCCGCCCGCGGCTCTGTTCGACGTTCAGTCGTCTCACTCTGCAGCTGGAAAATGTTTGTTGTCGGTGCATAACCAAAATCCCTGCAAATATGCTTCTGGATCACACTGTAAACAAGACATGCGATCGTGATGGATGTTGTTGAAGTGACTCTTCAAGCGACTCTTCTTGACTCACGCAAGAGTCGATCCTTCACGCGATAATGAAGAGAATCGAATGTGTACAATCAAGAACTCTTTTCCGTTTTCTTTCTTTTGTGCTCGGGTCAAACGTCTACCGTCATTTCCGTTTGTTCTCGCGCACCCGACAAAGTGGCACCTTTGGTCTAAGATGGATGAAGGCCTCAGGTGGAGCAGAAACACCTTTAACTATCGGGTGGGTGTCGGCGTCATATGTCCTCATGTGTCAAACGTGGAGGTGTGACGGCGACACAGGATCTCATACGCTGCTCCGGAACATTGCACTGAGTTTTACAGTTCACCTGTGAGATGACAGGAAGTGTGGCTCTCAAGAAAACCTTTCATTGCAACTGATTGCTTGTTGGAAAACTGCGCGTAAAGAATCGAGACTGACTTATTCTCTGTGCTTTTGGAAAGAGGTAAAAGTGGCAAATTGAGTCTCTTGAGTGATAAAGAAGACAACTCGTCGGTGACTCACCCGTTTGACTCCAAATGATGAGGGACCGATCGCACCTCCTTGCTGTCATCACGATAGCAACACTAACAGTGGCGCCTTGCTGGCGATGATGTGGGGGGCCGCTGGCCTCCACCTGCCCCTCACATCTGCAGGTCCCGACTGGTGGCGACGCCTGGGTTTTGTCTCTGCTTTGAAAGTGCGATTTTTACCTCGAACAGCTGACGGTGGACTTGGGAAAGAGCGAGTTACTGGACAGTAAAAAGTAAAGGAGGGAGCGAGGCTGCGTTGCCTCGTTTTATCGACAAAAATAGAAGCTGTTTTTATGAAGGAAAACCTGACAAATGAAAGTCGAGTTCAGTGCACGTAATTGCACAAAGTGGCTCATTATCAGGCTTTGTGCAGAGCTTTTGGATAACACATCAGATTCAGGAGTGTCTCAGGAGGAACACGTTGAAAACATGCAGGACTGCAGCCCTCGAGGACCAGGAACTCCAGTCGTGGAAGGAAGCACGCGTTTTGCGCTTTCAGGGCACTTCCTGGCTTTGAACGGCGTCTGATTCCTTCACCGCTGATAGAAATGTGACACCCAAGCTGCACGTCAAGCATACACGTTTATTTCCTACCTCTACATCGACAAAAAGAAAGAACGAGATGTAGAAAAATGCATCGGCGGAGCACGTGAAGGATCCGTCCCACCGTCCAACGGGTGGGACCGACGCCGCCATCACGGCTCCCACCTGCACGAGTCTCGTAACGGCTCCAGCTTTCAAAGGCGAGTGGCAACTTGAAACCCGGCCACTCTCGCGCGCTAATGAACAAGACCACACTGCAGGACCAGGCTCCGCCTCCTCTTCAGGGTGACGCCGTAAGTAATGGTGACTGTGTCCGTCTCGAATGGCACCCTCAGTCACTTGCTTGAGGAGTGACAAGGGCCATTACATGTGCACTCAAACCACTTTGTTGGCAGGCTGTCACTCACATTTTTTACCCGCAGGGGTGGCCGGGAGGGTGGCAGAGACGCTGGTGGGAGGAAGGGAGATCGAACCCTCTGCAGGTCACACGTTCGCTGCTCGCGTGAACTTGAGAACAACGTAAAGGAAGCACACAACACTCCTGAAGTTCAGTCACACCAACCTTCCTGTTCGCAACGAACACCTCGCCGAGACATGTCTCGGCTGAACCCGGTGAGATCTTTAACTTCTGTTTATTTCAACAGGAGAGAAGAAAAGAAGGGAAAGTAGTTGTGAATGAGTTCAGATTTCCGTCCAAGCACTCAGTGATGACGCGTGGCAGGTCTCCTCCGCAAAGTTCAGGCTCGGCACTCTTCCGGGTCCGCGTCAATACTCCCAGAGTGCCGAGCTGCTGGCGCTGTGCCCGTCTCCTTTCAGCGTCCCTCCCTGGTCGCCGCGCAGGTATTTGCCGTTCTTGCCTCGGATGGCGAGGCGGCGGTGCTCCAGGAGCTCCAGCGAGAAGTCCTCGGGGGCCTCGCCGTCCGAACACACGAGGCCGGCGCTGTTCACGTACCAGAAGCGGCCGTCAACGCCTGCAACACAAGAGACACGCGTGCGATGTTTAGGAGAGAGAAAAAAAAAGGCAAAGAATGAATCCAACTTTGGTCTCCAGTGATCTGATTGAGAGGGAGGGGGTCCTGACCTTTAATGTGGTAGACCCCGTGACTGAACTGCAGGCTGAAGATGTCATAGACCGATCTGCTGGCATCCAGCGTGTTGGAGTTCTTGTGGTGGCAGATGAAGCCATTTTCGCCTCTCAGGATCAGCATGGGCCTGTTGATCAGTTTCAGCGTGAGCTGCTCGTCCTCACCTTACATGAAGAGAAGAAAACGACAACAACGAACAAGACAAACGGAGACAACAAGAAGGAGGTCAGAGACTGGACCTGGAGGAATCAGTGGGGGAATGCAGGGTAGAATAATTGTGAGGAACAATCCCTTCAACTGGCTCCTACCTATGGAGTCACTGACTGCCAGTAACTGGCCGTTCTTCTTGGTGCAGATGAATTTTCCATTGTTGGCTTTTAGTGCCACCTTGTGGCCAAGGTACTCCACCGCAAACATGGTATTTGCAGACCTGTGGCAGACGAAAGATTCGAACAGCGGTGAGTGACGAGAGCCAAAGAAGTTTACCTGGAGCAGTCTAACCCGTTTAAGAGTCCCGATTTTGTTGAGATACCACCAAGTATGACTGAAATTCGTTGTTTCGTGTTAATTCTTTATTGCCAGTGATGCAGACAGATGAAAGGGGAACTCTCTCCACTGTCCACTCACACTTCCGTGGCCGTGCTCTGGATGCCTCCGTGGTCCACCAGCGCCCAGTAGTTGCCCTGGCTGCTGCGGAACGTGCACTTCTTGGTGTCCTTGTCGATCTCCATCTGAAACGTCTCCATGTCCGTCTCATCTTCCTGGTTGGCTGCGAGGCTCACTCCTGGGGGGAGGGGGGGGGGCGTAGAGTTTAGCCCACGCTGCCATTAAAACATCACCAGCAAAACTGCAGGACTGGAAAAAAAAAAAAACCCTGAATGTTTGTGATGCTGAGCAGCAAATTTGAATCAGCATCCGCAGATTTCAGCTGATCGTACATAGTGTGGGAAAATGAATTGTTCTCTATGTTAATGCAGGAAAAATGAAAGTTGCAGAAGTTGTTTTTTTTCCATCAAAGATTCTCAACATGAAGCTTTTGTGGCAATTAAACAAAAATCTCTGAACATCCAGAAAAAGATTCACACTAACGAAGAACAAACATCTCCGAGGATCCTCCGAGAAACCAATTATGGAGCCGTTTCATCGCTGACACCCCAAACAGAGAAGACAAACATTGACAATATCCTCCTTTTTTCCATAGTAAATGCAGACATCAGCTGGAAATGTTTGTATTTGTTTATATATTTTTTATTGTCTCAGATTACCTACAAGCTTCCTGCCTTCTTAATTACACCAGAGATGGAAACACGCGTCACAGCACTGCAGAAGGTCAAACCCGACAATACGTCCGTCCCTGAATATCCCCAATACATTTTGATAATCCTTTAACAGCACTAAGCTGCGCGCGTCTCTTCCCTGGGCGTTCTTCCCCACCTTCTTCCCCTCCCCCCATGCGAACCCCTGACCCCCACAAGCTCCACCCCCCCCCCCACACCCCACCTCCGGCCCTGTCTCTCTGCCCTCCTCACAGCAGGGCTCTGATATAATCAGCTTTCGAGTGCTGCCTGTCCAATCCCTCAATCCCCCCAATAAAAGAATAAAGGAAAAACAGGAAAAGACCAGAGGATTTTATGGTCCACACTTAGCAGGATGTTCAGATAATTGCCAAGCGCTCTCTGGCTGAAGGAACCATGGATGATCAAACACAGACAGAACATGCAAAAATTGTAAGATGTTCTGCATGAACTCCCAATATTATTCACAGCTTAACCCTTTCTCGTCCTCGCCGGGCGAAAAGAAGCAATGAGAAAAAAGACGTTTCTTCCTCCTTTTTCAATTAATTTCAAGGCAAATAGGAGTCAAACGGACGGTGTGGGATGACTGTCAACCTTCTCCACCAAACTGAGTGGTTTCACCCAGTTAAACAAAATCGTTTCTCCACGTTTCATATTGAAACATCGTCTTTTCACTGCGTTTATTCGCAAGATTTAATCATTCAACTGGAGTTTCAAACAGGCCCCTTTTTAATAAAATATATTTTTTAAAAATGTGAATTCTGTAGATTTAATCCTTTTGAAGTCTTTCAGAAAGCGAGACACTGGAGTCAGATTTCAGAAAGCTTACAGCTCGTGAAACTGTTTCTCTTCTTGACACGTTTAATTTAGAGGAAAAAAACGCCCGAATGATCCAAAAACCTGGACCAATCTATCTCCTTTTTCTACCCTATGATAAAACTAACAGCAGGATTATAGAGTCCTTCAAATGAGAATAAAACCAATGTCAGCGTATAATTTTACGTCGGTTGTTTCTTACCACAGAGCGGTGCATTATTTTTCATTTTAGGATTATTTCAAATGCGTTTCGCTTTCTCACTGTGGGAACGATTCGGAGACAATGGCGGGGTGACACGTGACAGAGATGTCATGGTTGCTGAGTGACTGGGATGCTCTAATCACATCGTATTCACACCCGATAAACTGGGTATCATAAGGTCTTACAAGTGCTTAAATTATCATTGATCTTAAGTGCATCTGAGGCATAAATTCAAGCCCCTCGGTGCAGCTCCGCCTGGGGGCCTATCACTCCCATTCTCTCTCATCCCAACTCAATGTCATGCTTTGTCTACCTATTCCGTGTGTCCATTTCACACTAATTCAACCCAGAAATGATCTTCAGAGAGGGCTCAGCTGGGACCTGGCAGGCGCTATCTGATAGATGAGAGGAGAGGATGCGGAGGAAGGAGGGAAGGATGGAGGGATAGAGCGTGATGGAGTCGGGGGGGGGGGTGATACACAGAAATCTAAGCCAGCAATCTGAGGATACCAATCGTTGTGTTGATGTCCATCTTTTGGACACACCCTACGGTAGAGCGTAAGAAGCACAGCACCCATATCAGTACCACCCCCTCCATAGAACGACCCGACCACACGTAGGCGGCCTCGGTGGTGCCTTGGTTTGGATCAGATCCCAAATCCAGCCTCACTTCCTGGTGTAGCTCTACCTACAGCCTGCAAACGGAGCAGGCCTAACTAATCCATCTACGATAGAGCGCTCCGCCATCAATTATTCAGGGTAAGCTGATGCCTCCATCCCTTTGTCCTTTATTTTCTTCTTTCTCCCAATCATTCACCCTTCACAGCTCCATTTCTGCCACTTTTGTTCAATCTTATTACCTTTCCCTCTTGTCTGCGGTCTATGTGAGCTCGTTGCCTGCATGCAATATGTATCAGAGCGCGCACACGTCCAGGTGCGTCCATGGAAAGTTTGGGCCTTCGGAGTAACATCTCATATTCGCGTTGACAGAGCGGACCACTCAGGGCCGAGCAACTCGGGAAGGTGCTGAGCGACGTGATAACAGAGCCACATGACGCGCAAAGATGCGACGGACTTGCGATGCTCCGCTACGCGCAAGAGAAAAGTTTCCACACGTGCACGTGTGGCTTCAGGTTCTTCCTCCAGGACAGCTCCTTTATTTACTGACCCATTTAACACGCCGCAGGTCCCGCTGAAGCTGACCCCGCTCCCGTGCGCCAGAGGAAGGCGATCCGAAAGCGTTAATTTACGAGTATGGACGCAAACGCATGTGGGAGGGAGAGGAGCCCACCTGTCTCCACACACATTCCTATTGTTCCCACGTCCCTCCGGGAGTCACCCTCCACTCCTATCCTCCCTCTTCCCCTTCTTCTGCGTTAATCATCGTGTTAACTGCAGAGATAGCAGAGCCAAGTATAGCAGTATGTGGTCACTTGTGGGTTTTCCCACTTTGGTGCAACATTGCAATCGTGTCTTTCCAAAAAAACAAATCGATTCCTATCTGAACAGTTCACATCCATTGTTCTCCGCTGCGCAGTGCCTGAGAAAGCTCGAGTGATTCACATCCTCCATGCTCGCTGAGGAATGCCTTTTTTGCGCTCTCGTGAACTCTCACGATGACATGCGTTGTTAGCAGCGGCCTCCTTCGCCGCGCTTCCCTTGATTCTCCGTGCGCGCGCGAGAAGCGACTGAAGCCGAGGTTAGCGGGTTAGATTAGCGGGTGAGAGCCATGCCCGGTGGGGCAGAAGTTTTGGCCGCAGGTAAGAGGCAGCTTGGGTTTCTGAAAGCAGACCCCCCCCCACACACACACACACACACCAACCCACCCTCCCCCCCACCCCCCCCTCCCTTCGCCTTCCAGGAACAGGGGCCAACTTCATCAATAATTCAACACACCTCACCACTCGCCGCAGCAGGACGGTACGGTTGTGAGTGGGCGAGTGTCTCGGAGAAAGATGAAGCTTTTGTTTGTGTGGAACAAGTGCAAAGAGAGAGAGTGAGTGAGTGAGAGAGAGAGAGAGAGAGAGAGAGAGAGAGAGAAGAATGGGAGAGTACCGGGTCATGCAATGTAATAAATGTGTGCATCATAAATAACCTTAATCCTTCCTCCCTTCAGTGGGTTCACCGTGCTCCCAGTAGTTTGGTTCCCGGCTGCAGCCCCCACTGCTCACCAGGAACAATGAGCACAGAGAGGTTGGGTTACAGCACCCTGGGTAGGAGAAACTCGACCCCGCGGACAAGAATCTGCAGCTTTGGGATGCCTGTCATGGCCAAGTATGCTGACAAGCACTGTTGGTGTTTGCTAATCTACCCCTAAATCCAGGTCCGAATCAAACCGGCAACCCCCCTCCCCACCATCGGCGCTGCGGAAACCCAACGCGAGCCCTCCTCGGAGCACCTCTGGTCGGACGTAACCCGACACCCACAATTACTACTGTTCCACTTTTCGCTCCGATCAAAGAAATTCAACCTCGCGTCCGAGAAGAAAATGAACTTTGAAGTCGATGAGGAGCAGGTGTAATCCATCAGTTTAGCAGTGTGGCGTGATGTCTGCCCACTGATCAAATAACCCCCCCCACCCTCCCCCCCAGCCGTCCGATAACAAGACCGAAGAGTAAAAACATAGTACAGTATCAACAGAGCATTACTGTACAGCGTATTGGTTACAAGCAGCTGTTTCAGAAAGCCTCCGGGGGGGCCGAAGCGTAGGATGTTAACACCATTAGTCGACAAAGCCAGGAGGCACATTTGAGAGGGGATTTTTAGAAAAAATATCATTATCCATGATGGATTATGAGGTAAAAGAAAAGGGAAAGCAATCAGCCCTTTGGTGAACCTTTTAAGCTGGAGAACTTTACAATCGAGCCTCCGTGTTGAGGATTTCTTAAACCCTCGCGCGCTGATTCGCTCACCAATTACACCAAAGAAATCTATTTCCGTGTTTCTCCTCATTGCGGATGCAGAATGAATTCGCCCGTCCGGCGACTTGGAGGCCTCGTACCAACAGCAAACTCCCTGAAATCAATCAGCTCCCCTGCAAACAACAGATTCGTTTCAGGTCTCGCACATGAGGCTGATTGTGTCTCCTATCAGCCTCATCTATCTTGTTTTCCTGGAAAGATCCAACTGTCCACCGCGCTGTCCATGCATGTTGATGTGCAGACTACATTACCCATAATTACCATGCAATCCTTATCAGCTGCCAATTTCTGCTTCATTATGTATGTGAGCGGGTCACCCGGTGTCAGCAAAAGCTCATGTGACCCCCCCCCCCCCGCCCCGGAGGCACCCTAGGTCAGCCTCCGTCCATTTAATCAGACACCTGGGATTCTGGGAGAGACTTTGGAGAAAGTAGCGAGCTGCCGGAGGAAGCAGCTTGTGCATTCAGGCAAGGATTCAGGAAGGGGGAAGGGGTGGGGGGTGGGGGGGCAACTCGGATGTGTGAGTCCATCCCAGTGCGCTCGTGTGTCTGCTCTCCTACCTTGCCTGATGGAGACGTAGCGGCCATTGGCCGCGATCAGGACCACCTGTGGGTGGCTCTCCTCCAGGTCAAACAGTTCGTCTTTGCCCGGCTTGGAGCAGCGTCCCGACCTCAGGGTCCCCGTGGGCCCCATGGGGGACAAATACTTCCCCTCGCAGTCTTTGAACGCCAGCTTGCCGCACTTGAGCTCCAGCGTGTAGGCCGTGGCTCTGCCGCTCTGCGTCAGGAGCTTCCCGTCGTTGCCCAGGAAGCGGCCGTCGCACGTCTTCAGGCAGTACTTCCCGCCCAGGTAGACGAGGGTGAGCAGCGCCGCCACGCCCCAGGGGATGTTCAGGTCCACCGCGATCTCCCCGTCCTCCATGGAGAGGTGGGCATAGCGCTTGCGGGCCACCGACAGCAGGTTGGCCTGCGGGTGCAGAGCCAGGTGCACCGCCCACAGCTCGGCATCTGTGATGATCTGGGCGAAGCAGGACAGGTAGTCCCGAGAGCCGCCGAAGAAGCGCAGGTACTGCTCAGACTGCAGGGCCCAGCGGCCGTCCGACTGGGCCACGATGAGGAAGCGGCAGTCGGAGTTGTGGCCGTCCGCCTCGCAGCTGACTTTCCCGTCCTTGTCGGAGGCCAGGTAGCGCCCCAGGTGGCTGCGCAGGTAGACCACCTGGGTGTCTTGGGAATCCTGCTCCAGAGTCCATATCTGCTTCTTCTTCAGGCTGAGCGCCGACGCGTTCACCTGAGAAAGAGTGTCACACTGGAGTCCTGTTCTCAGGGTACAACCGCCAAAACCTCCACATTCACTCCTTCATATCGCAGGCATGCACAGATAGACAAGCAGAGGCTGCTCACAACAACAGCGACAGCTGGCAGACTCCGCACCTTGAAGTTGAACGCCTCCGCCGTGAGGTAGCGACCCTCGTGATTGATTAGACCGAACTGCAACTTCAAAGGACGGTTCCCATTAGAGGGCATCTTCACCTGTGGATTTGAAGGGGATGACAGACAGGGAGGGCGAGACGGGTTAGGGACGGGTGGGAAGAGAGACCGGAGGGCTCGGGTGGGGCTGGAGGGGGCGACAGGGGGGTGCCAAAGTGAAAGATGTGCCCTGAAAGTGGGAATAGCAGGTTTTTAAAAGAGGTAATGAAAAAGGAAAGAGGATCTGTCATGGGGAATGATGAAATGCAAAAGTCATAAAGGCAGGAAATCAATTCATTAAGGTACAGTATATAAAACACTCCCCAAACCACAAATTCCTTCCCCCGCCCATGGCTTCATTATACATTTTTCCAGCCACAGCCTCCTAATTTACTTACTGTGGTTTTGTGGCTTCCCCTCTGCAGTTCCTGCGGCTCTAATTCCAGCTCCCAGATTTAAGAGCCTTCTTTCACCAAGCGTCCTCTTGTAATTCTTTGCGTTTTCTCTCTCTCTCTCTCTCTCTCTCTCTCTGCTCCTGCTGCCTCTCGCTGTTGATCGGGTCTCCCAGCTCGCCTCCGAACCCGACTCCTGTTCTCCCTAATCAGGTTGGAGGCTGCGGAGACTCGAGTCAACCTTGATCTCCCCTCAGTCTGGTGTCAACCCTTCTTTCTCTGCAGACTAATTTTGCTGTGGACCGCTTATCTCCACTTCTGCAGGCTGCCCTCTCCTCCTCTTTCTCTCTTCTTGAACGCCGCACTCTCATCCAGCTTTACTCCTGCTCTTGGATGACTTGTTACCCACCCTGAAGGCTCAATCACTTGTTGCCCCCCACCCCACCACCCCCCCTGCCCCCTCCCCTGAACCACACTTTGTGTTTGCCTCTCCTTTGGCTCCCTCGCCGACTATCTATGGATCAATCACCTGGATTTCTCTGACCTTCCTTGAAGTCCAGGCTCCTTGTTTGTCAGACACAAGTTTGATCAGCGGAGGAGAACATCCTCAGAAGTCTGGCGAATTTTTACGGTGACGCACTGAAGGACTCCTTCACTCCGTCCCAACACATAAGCCGTCCATCACAACTGAACTCGACAACAAAAGGTGCTCGCCTCTGTAATCTTAAGCTCCTCTCTCGGTCGCGTTTTCCTCCCATCCTCTCCTTCTCTCTCTCGCCGCCTTTCTCTAACCTGCCATGTGTGTAATCCTGCCTTTCGCTGCCTCTGCGCCTTATTCTGAGCTCCGCACTTCACCTCTTTCTGTCACACGTCGGCAGAAGCGGGTAGAAACAAAGCACAAATATACACACACACACACACGCTCACAGAGCGCCGGGTAACCAGAGCACACCCCGTGTCTTTGGGGTAAGTTGGCCGAGCGCGGCTCGCCTTACCTGCCGGCGCGGGGGTTCAGTTACACACCTTCTCTGATTGCAAGCTTGTTGGGTCAGTCCTAATGGGAAGTGAGTCTGAGAGGTGCAACGAGTCAGTCCCTACATCCGAGCGCAGGAGGGGGAGATGGTTTGTATTATGAAGGGCAACAATTACAAGCTCATCAACATACGGAGGCTTTCAAAGGATGTCGAGGTGCTGTGAGGGCACCTGTGTGTATGTGTGTGTGTGTTTTTGTGTGCGTGTGATCGAGCTCGCCAGTCAGCCTATTATAAGTGTTCTTTGCAGAGTAAACAGACATGTCTGTTCCTGAATCCATCTAATCCTCAACCCAATCATCCCAACCTGGCTAATCTACTGCCACTCCTCCCTCACACACACACACACACACACACACACACACACACACACACACACACACACACACACACACACACACACA
>JASSRZ010000086.1:11660275-11680643 GCA_032164315.1 Malacoctenus gilli | reverse complement strand
ACACACACACACACACACACACACACACACACACACACACACACACACACACACACACACACACACACACACCAAAACATGTTCTGCAACACCTTTACTCAAACAGCGTAACTGACTCATTCACAACCACTCCTCTCACTCTCACTGACACACACACACACACACACACATGCGTGCACGCACACACACACACACACACACACACACACACACACACACACACACACACACACACACGCGCGCACACACGCACGCACACACACACACACGCACACACACAGCCGTGCTGTTATGCCTGAAGGTAGGAGAGGCAGCAAGATTAATAATGACCCCTGACTCCCCATAGACAGACCCAAATATACACAGTTTGGAGAGAGAGGGAGAAAGAGCGATGGTGAAGAGAATGAGGGGAAGAACAAGGTGAGGCCAAACGCTGACTAAAAATACACAGTTTGAAAACAGAGCGGGAGAAAATGTATACAGTTTATAGAGCAATAATGATGAGAATCACTGGGGTACACGCAGAACGGCAGAAGTCAAACATGTAAGAATGGGTGAGAGGAGAACGTAGCGATGCACAAGACAGAGGAGAGTACGTCTGTAGACTATCAAGATTTGACTCCTGAAAATCCAGATATTTCGATCATGTCCAGAATTGATTCTGTTTGATTCAGTTCATATGTTACTTTATGTTTTGATAGTAACTTACACAACCCAAAAATCAACATTGAACAAACATTTCCAGAAAATATAATACATTAAACCATCCTAGTCTTTAGGGAACACCGTGTAACTGGGAAAAACTGTAATTTCCCAGTATGATCTGTTTGTTCAGAAGATCATCACTGTTGATAACTCATGACTGTCAAGGAAAAGAACTTTATATTTTACACCTCTAACCACAATTAAATATGTTTTTTTTGCTCCAACCTTTCACGGAGTCCCTCAACAAGCGTCTGTCTGTCTCATCTTTGACACCAGCCTCATCGTTTCATTCTGTCCAATGTCCTGAAGGACATGTCCTGCTTACTCCTGTTTTCAGGAGTTACACATTTTACGGCAGAGAAACATGATGAAATCAATGATTTTAAGAAGAAAAAACATCCGGGCCATACGTGTGATGTCCTTGATCCTAATACAGTAAATGTACAATCCAACTGTTTTTTTCTCCAGGAAAATTTCTTTGACAACTTTCTCAAAATCCTAAATTGATCTGAAGGGAACAGGTTCGTGTTAACAAGTGTTGTTGCACAATATTTGAAAGGAGTTCTCACAGAATAACAAACACACACACACACACACACACACACACACACACACACACACACACACACACACACTACACAGGCGGGTATGTGTAGGCACATAAAAACTATGACGAATGCTATACAAGCAACAATATGCAGACAAATAAACTACAGGATACACACACACACACACACACACACACACACACACACACACACACACACACACACACACACACACACACACACACAGCGGCACAGATTAATGTGTTTGCCTCAACTATTTCATTTATTACTGTCGGAGGCCTTTTGTGATGAGGGCATTTTTCAGGTTGCTAACCATTATTCCCTCCAGGCCTCAGGCTCCTCAAAGGGCTGCTTGTGTGTGTGTGCGTGTGTGTATGTGTGTGCTTGTGTACGTATCAGCGTGAGATTTACCCAGCCTCATGGTTATGGTTATGGTCCAACCAAGTAGTCTTGATTTTTCTTTTTCCTCCTCCGTCTATTCTTCGGGGGATTCACGTTGCCATTTCTGACTGTACTTAATACTCCCTCCCCATTTGTCAACACATGTCTAAGCAGCGCCGAGCCTGTTTGTTTTGCCATGAAAGGTTTTTTTTTGTCCCTCTATCATGGCATGAAATATTGCTGAGTGCGCTGTATCCATCAGCATACCGAAGGAAAAGCGGCGGAGAGGGCGACGAGAGACGGAGGGGAAAGACGCGGAGAAATGCCGCTCGCCTCGTTCCTGATCTACTTCTGTCTACGACGTATTAAAATGTGTTTACACAGAACTCAGATCAGCCGCGGCACAAATTACGTGCACGTCAAGCTACAAAGTCAAACCACATGGCGATGCTTCTGCTCCGAATCCTCGCTGGTGTTTGGTTCTGCGTTCGCACGCTTGACGCCGCCGTCGCCTCCAGAATCAATTGCTGAAGTTGGGACGTTGTTTTCTGGCCAGTTTATGTGGACAAAAACTACATCTGTCTGTGAGGGGACAGCACACAAAGAGCAGCCACGTGAAATCGGATGAAGAAACCCCAAAACCAACGTGGACCCTGGACTGGTCGCGAGGTGGTCCAATGCCTCAATGAGCGTGGGCAAAGCCTCTGACAGCAAATCTATAGCCTGAGTCATACTGACTGACCATCAGCGCTGAAAGCAGCCTTAAGCAGTGGAAGGACAGCGGAACAAGCGTGCTCTGATGGCGCTCGCGCTCCCATAAATAACAGGAGGCTGAGCTATTAACCTTATAAAGCTGTGATTATGGGCCCAATGTTGCTGCTTGAGTCACAACCACACTGAGTGTACGACTGAACATGTTATGAACTTTCCTCCGGAAAAAAAAGGACTCATAGATGTTTGAGAGACTAACCGGTGAGTGGAAACCACGGCGGGACGTGTCGTGTCCGATTGTCAGGAATAAAAGAAAAATCTTTAAACAAATCCAAGATTTTAGGAAGATTTGTGGCCTCTATCAGCAGCTTCGTCGGGCAGAGGAATAACCGGCGTTGCCGGGCAAGATGCAGGATGATTCGGATGATTAATTTCCAGCAATTTGACGTCGTAAACAGCAAACAGACGCAGGTTGGAACAAGCTGCCTCTCTGCTCTGTCCAAACCATTTCCCCTTCCCTGCTTCAAACACCTGGGTACCTTTCAAAACCCGCTGTGACGCCAACCTGCACCACAACAGATTAAAAAAAAAAAAAAACCCAACCAACCAACCAAATAATAATGTTTTAAATGATATTGAACAAATAAAAGTAAATGAATTATTACAACCAATTTTTCCTCCTTTTTAATGCTCGAGGTTGCAGTCGATACGAACCGAGCTACTTGCACAGACGACTGCTTGAGTGGATGCTCTAAAAATAAGGTGCACTCATTCACTCAGTTTGCCTTCACGAACACGGGTCCTTTTAACCCTCGCAAACAAAACCAGTGAGTTTCATCTCGCGGTCAGACCCAGACACGTGTATGAAGCTCTGGAGCCGTGTTGATGCGTAAATTTAAAGACCTGGACGTTTTAATGAAGGTATCTTATCAGTTTGGGGTCCTTTCAGCCGCATGAGTCCAAACCGCACGCGCAACACTCTCGGGCGCCGGAGGAATCGCACCTTTCACACCTTAAATTAAGGGATGAAAAGAGCCAAGCGGCAGAGTGGTTTGGTGTCAGAGCTCAGACACAGACACAGACACAAACATTCGCAGCAACCAGAAAGCTGCAAAACATTGAGGAAACGCGGTGAAAAACTTCACTGTGCACTTTTAATCAACCTTCTTTACCCCCCGCGTCACACGGAGCAGACCGACACCGTTCGCTGTGAGCGTCACAGGGCTCGTTCGCACGCCGCCTGGCCAGGGCAGAGATGCAATCGGTGCAAGAATCACGGAGACCCGGAGACCCGAGCGATGGCGCGGAGTAACGGGATCCGATGAGCTCCAGCGTGTTCGTGCTCCTCTCGCAGGTGGCACAGCGAGGCGTCCACGCTGGGCTGCTGGTTTCTTCTCTGTGTGGTTTCACAACAGCTCAAATTTTCCTCCCACGACTGAGGCCGGCGGAGCCTGGATGGACGGCGAAGGACGCTCGAATGAGTCAGTGGGAGAATTCAGCCGGTTTGGCAATGACTCCAAACAACTCTGTCCTCTCATGGCAACTTTGGTTCTAATCAGTCTTGATTGTCTTTCATGGCGGTTTGGCACATTTTTACTGTGAGGACTGAAGCTGGTGGGACACTGTACATACTCGTTTCGACCATCCTGGATGTTCCTGCTGATGCTCAGCGCTCCAGGTGAGTCAGCGCTTGCTGATCCTGCAGCTGAGACATTCGTGCTGCGGCTTGAGGGACACCTTCTGCCCGGGCACGCCGGCATATTAGTGCCATGAGTGGGACTAATGATTTAATGTTCACTGCTAAGTAGGCACACAGTTGCCTCGTGTGCTAAGGTGCCGATCAGCAAATGGTTTGGTGCAACAATGGAGTCTTTTTAAGACCTCATAGATGCACATCGATATAAATAGACTTCAAAGACTGTGTCAGGGGTCCGATTTGCGTCTCAGGAGTTACTGGGACATTCGATGAGTCCAAACACGCCTGAAAATGAATCCGAATATTAATCTGCACCACAAATGTTTCTGCATATGTTTTCTTTTGAAATCCCAACTCCGTTCCCTTCACGTCAACATCAACACAGCAAAAATCATGACTCATCCTCAGAACAGATGAAGAAAAATCAACTTCATGACATTTCAGACCTGTGATCACATGACATGAGGTGGGATGCCTGGCGTGTTGTCCCCGTGCAGCAAATTGTCACAGACTGGACTGTGATGGAGGGTCAGAGGATGACACCGCTGTGTCTCCACCTGTGCTGCAGACCTGAACTCCAACCCGAGCTACATCTGGCACGAGCGCCGCCTGCAACGGGATTGTTTTCTCTTGCAGTCACCGTGGCAGTGCTGGTTTTTCAGGCGTGTGGAGGAGAAGAAGGAGATGTGGCAGTCTCAGTCGCTGCAGATTCCCAACACCGGGAGCGACGTCGGCTGCACGTCTCTGACAGCGAGACTGCTGCTCAGCCGCTGATGCCGTGTGTGAGATCTTACAGCCGCCTGGAAACACCGAGACGAGGCAAAGGTTATGAAACACGCAGCGTTCGTCACGCGCACCAGGTTCACTTACTTCAGTCCCCCCCCCCACTGTTTATCTCAAGCTTTTAGTCTGATGGGATCTAAGTGCGACTGAATTCGCTTCACTTTAGCACAGTAAACAATTGTCATTTTATTTCTGCCGGTGATGCACTCGCTGGCTTTCACATTCTAAGTGTCAAAGAGGACCACGAAGACGATGAGTCGGACCTATTTTATTACCCCAACTGGCAATCCTGAGCACTTTAAGTGTGTGTTCATGCTCTGCCGGGCAGCAGGCATGTGTGTACTGTGAAAACAAATACACTCCACACATATACCACACGTCACCCGCACTTTTCCCCAACACTGCTGCGGGGAGGAAGTCAAAGCTATTAAAGTAACAATTCACAATGTGGCTCGGTGGCTGCTGGAAGTGTCGTAAATGCTGTGATTGGACCGACAATAATCAAAAGGCACAAAGAGGAAAAGGTTGGTGACATCTTAGATCCAGGCGAGAAAAACGGTGATTTGTGCTCGAAACTGGTGAAAATATTGTAAAATATCCTTGTGTTCTGGTGGAAAATACTCAGACGCACACGCTTCTATTCATGCTTGTTGCACGACATACGAACACTGTACTGCGCACACGTCTGCAGCAGGAAAAATCACCTTATCTATTTATTCGCAGTTGCAAATCCAAAAATAGCAGGTTGGTGTAAGGATTTAGAAGGTATCCCCCACACACTTTTGCCACCTCTCACTTTTATTTTATTGCAATCGTTGTACTGTAATTTTCAGTTTGTGCAACAGTTCAGTCATCATTCTCACACTGTATGAACAGACACATGTATGGTGAATTAGCACTAAATCGTCAACAGGGGGGGCAGTCGCCAGACTGGGTACAGTCTGCACCTCAATAGAGACCGCAGAAGCACTCCGTCGAGGCTGAAGTGACGGGAGGCTGCAAGACTGTGCCGTGATGCTAAAATGTTGTTTGTTTGTTTGTTTCTGCAGCTGAGAATGGTCATGCAAGGCATGCGGTCAGGAATGTCCAGGGGAACGATGGTTAATGCTAACGGTGTGAAAGAAGCCTGTTGGGCGCCATGACACGAATCGGCATGTAGCTGCTAAGCGAAGCTAACTCGCACGAGTGACTGATAGCCATGCGGTTCCCACGATCTGTCGTGGTCAAGTGTACTCCTGTGTGGTCGGACTCAAACATTGTGCTGTTGGTACTGCTGGGGACATAAGTTGTTATTTTGTTTGTTTATGTAAATACAGCACAAGTAATGTGTATGATGCCATTTAGGGTTTGCAACCCAATAGAGGCCGCAGAAGCACTGTGGAGAGGCTGCAAGACTGCCTTGATGCTACAATGTTTGTCTGTTTATGCAGAGACATCCTTGAACCTTCTATTTTTCAGCTTTTTCTTGATGTTCTAAACTTGAATGTGATGAATGTTTTGGAATTGGTTGATTTGTCTTTGTTCAATTGAAAAAAGGCCAAGCTTGGCTAACTTTCGCGTCACCCGCGGAGCATTCTGTTGGGACAGACGATTCCATTTTTAAGACAAATGCAGGAGACCCTGAAGACGTCTGGGTGCACGTCTGCTGTGATCCGACAGCATTGGAAGCCCTTCACATCAGTGCTCCCTTTGTTTCCACGTGTGTGTATCTGCACGTGCCATCATCCGCCGTGTGTGTGTTTGTGCTCGGTCGCCGCCGCTAATGACAGAAGTAAGCGGACGTGTTCAACAGCGTTTTGCTGCATGTAAACATTGTCGACTGTAGCTGCTCCCTCTCCTCCTCCTCCTCCTCCCCTCCTCCTTTCTCTCCGTGCTTTTATCTCTCCTCTTATCTCCTGCCCTCTAAATCTGCTCATCCATCGCTCCCTGCCTCCTCTGTCTCCACTCGCCTCCGTCCGTTTATCTGTCTCACTCCTGCGGGCACTCCACTCCCTTCTTCGTCCCTCTTCTCCCTCTTTATTGTAATTCTTCCTCTCTCTCTCTCTCTCTCTCTCTCTCTCTCTCTCTCTCTCTTTTTTTGCCTCCTCAAACGCCGCCGCTGACGTTATTTATTTCTGCCCGCAACTCCATCTGTCGGACGATCTGCCTGCGTCTCCAGCCATTCGTCCACCATTACTCTGTTGCTGATGTGGTGTGATGGAGGAAGTAAATAAACAGAGCCAAAGCCAGGAATCCTAAAAGATCTGGTCTTTGCATGAATGATGGTAATTCATCACCAGCCTGCCTCCCCACCCTCCCAGCTTATAAGAGATTTATCTTTAATAGCAACAGTGAGTCAGGTGATCGAGGAGGAAGGGGGTGGCGGTTTTGGGGGGGAGGGGGAATTATTAAATGTCAACTGTAGTTTGATGCCACCTGGGGCCAAGATGGCATCTTTGTTTTGGCTTGCCTGCTCGCTGCTGGTCAGATGGATGCGTTTGGTTTATTGGCAGGTATTCTCATTTCTACTTTACCCCGTGGCGAGAGGGAGAGGGTGAGGGGAGGGGACCTGTAGGGGGAGGGTGGGGCGTGGATGGAGAGTTGCTCTCCAAAAAAACAGGCCCCATCCTGGGTTTTTTTTTTTTGGGTGTAAAGCGAGAGTGGGAGAGATAGATGTGGCGAGTGACACACAATAGGTGGTTAAAGGAGGAAATCTTCTCCGGAGCAACACCCCCCTCGCTGAAATCCCCCCTTCCCCCCCCAACGAATCCTCGGACTCCCTTCACCCGGTCCTCCTCTTGTTCTCCCCCCACCCCCACCCCAACATAACCAATTAGCTCTGAGGCCATAATGGATGTTGTTTGCCGTGTTTCCCTGTCAGCGGATTGAATTAGCGCCTCTGTGTGTGCGAATGTGTGTGCGTGCGTGAGTGATCATCTTATCGGCTCTTAGTACAGTAATGAAACACAGTTATAAATGGCTGCAATCCTGTTAACAAAACAGCACCTGAGTGCAGCCCACGAGATAAATCAGAACTGGGCCGCCGTCGCAAACAGCCGACCCGGCGGCTGTTGCTAAGGCGTGGAATCACCAGGAGACAATTGAATCATTTGCTCACTGTCTGATAAAGCGCCTGTCTTTAACAACCGGATCACCGGCTGTAAAGAATAAGACTATTTGTTATCACTCTGCTTCTTCCCTTCACAGGATTTAAGAGCTGGATTTCTCGTTTTGTTTTGGTCATCAAACGGAGAGAGAGAGAGAGAAAAAAAGAAACGACGACAAAAAAACCTGCATATTTATTTGATTTGCTACATTTGGTGGTTGGAAAACAACCACAGTGCTTCGGTTGGGCCTTTTTTTTCATTGCACCATGGTGATATGACTTGTCATGCATGCTTTCTCTCTCTCAAACACACACACACACATACACACACACACACACACACACACACACACAGAGCCCTCTGTCTTCATGCTGGGGGACTATTAAGACAGTGTCTAATGCTGCGACATACTCCAGTGCTCACACACTTAATTGTGTTAATGTTTGAGTTCACATAATCTTTCAGGGCTGTCATTCTCTCAGATTATTCAGCCCTGTTTTCAATTACCGAACGCCTCGGCACTGTAGGCTCTGAATTCATGATATACCTGTGTGTGAGTGTGTGTGTATGTGTGTGTGTACGTGTGTGTGTGTGTCTGTGCTGTGTGCATTTCCACACCTCAGTTTGGGCACATGAGCAAAACGGATAAAATAAAATGATTGGCTTCAGCTAAACAAAGATTGAGGATGAACAGCAAGTATTATCTTTATGCTGCCTTTTTATCAGTCGCTTATTTCTTTTCAAGGTTGTGTGTGTGTGTGTACGCGTGCACACGCATGTGTTTGTGTGCGTCTGAATATTTGAGCCGTCTCGAACATGCGAGTGTGTGTTTGCACGCGGCCGCGTATTTACACAAGCCGCTCAGGCTTTCAACGGCCAGTCAGTTGAAAAATTGAACAGCTCCTCCTCGAACTCATTTCGAAACGTGTCTGCAATAGTTTTGGCTCCAGTCAGCGATCACACCACATCATCAGTTATTGTGAATATGAGAGGAGTGAACTCTGTTAGCGTTTCGACACACACGCACCGAGGCAGCGGAGCGTGAGTCAACTTTACGGGAGTAAGAAAAATAAAGAGAGCCCACATAGCGCTGTCATTGCGTGCTGAACTGAGCCCACTCAACCAGATCAGAGCCAGAGATTGTGTGTGCGTGCGCACGTGTGTGTATCAGCATGTTCTTGCGTCAATCATCTTGCGATTCGTTGCTTCTGGTCCACTGCAAAGAAGAAAAAAAACGAAGTTGCTCTCTGTCTTTCACTCCACTGTCACACAGCACAGTGGCGCATGTGTCACTATGTACAGTGTGGATCACTGTTTGGGAGATTCAAGGTGTAAGTCTGTTTCCTGTGAAATTACAGGCAGTGTGTGCCAACGTGCCCGCCTGTGACGAGTGACTGTACTCATCAAACAGAAGGTGTGCGTCTCGCCTTCCTGTAGCCCAGCTCAGCAGTTTACTGCGTCGGATGCCGCGATTAAGGAAAGATAAGGAGAGTAAACGAGGGAATAAACTGTGTGGGCTTTATTGATGGTGGGACACGGCTGGTTCTGACTAAACTGGAGCCCTGAGTCAACGTTTTAATGAGGCCCCCCTTTCACTGACGTCATCTGGACACATAGGACAACAGCAAGTTCATAATGCAGTAAAATTTTTCAAAACAATCAATGAAGTTGTGTGTACGAAACAGTTTGCTTTGTGGCATTTTGATGCCAGTTGGCAATTTCTCCCTTGTCTCTCCAAGATGAGACCTGCCATGCATTGTGTTGCATTATTCACCGCGAACGCCGCTGATGTCGAAGCCGTGCGGCGGATCGCGTCGCGGCAGCCGTTCGGCTCGCAAATAGTTTACATCTATCACTCAAAACGTCAGCGAGATTCAAAAGCGGGCGAGTCAGACGCGGCATCCAAACTCCCAGCGGTCTGAGTGGAGGCGCCTTCAGTCGCGTCCTCACACAAACGTATTTCTGGCGCACGTCAGTCGTCTAATCAACCTGCCGAGTCTGTTTTGCATAAACTGAAGGCACGTCGATCTATAACTTATTTCACTGCCGAACCAGAAAGCAGCTCTTCTTCCAGTGTGTGAGAGAACCCCCCCCCCCCTTTCCCCCCTCCTGGACTGTGATAGATGCATTCAACAGGGCGCTGACGTGAGAACCCCCAATTTCTATTGTTGTGTTTGATAAGTACAAAAGAGTGGAAGGCAGTCATTGTGATCGGGAGAGAAGAGAGACGATCGCATTGCCGCGACAGTTTTATGATGCCTTTGTCAACTCAGGAAGCTTTCAGCACTCATTGCTGAGGTAACACTAGAAACTGAATTTCTGCACTAAAGAGGCATTTATGTGCTGAAATTCAGACGTGGAAAGAGCGCGGGGAAGTTGTCCAACTGCTGTCACGTTGCCGAGATTACACTCAATTGCGAGTACAAGTACTGTTGTTAAAGATACCGAAGTAAAGGCGCAAAGTACTAACGCTCTTCATCACTGCAAATATAGCTTTGTAAATAAATGGTGTATCATTCCATTCAAATGATGTATGTTTGAAGTACTTTTCTTAGACAAACTTTGTCAGTGCTGTGTTCGAAAAGCACCCTGTGGTAAGTTGTTTTGAAAACAAATGGAGATATGATGCAGGAATGTACACAAACAAACTGAACAAAAAGGCAGCCAGTTGAAAATGTGGGAGAACTCAGCACACAATAATACTGATTTCAAGCATTTCACGTGAAAGTCCATGAAATAAACCAAAACATGTTGTCTATATGTAATTATGGTCACGTGATTTAATATTTAAACCAAATATTTTAAAGACGTCCTTTCAAGAGCAGGGAAATAGACACATTTGAGCAAAAAAGTACAAATAACGCAAATTCTTTTTGAGTGTAATATTTGGTTTTTAATTTGTTGCTTTCATCTCTTTTTTCATAATTTTCTTTCATTCAGTAGACATTTTAATTTTTTTTCTCTATAAACCTCTAAAAAAGGCTTAGTGATTCCATTGATTTTGCGTATTAACATGGCAAAGAATATTGATTTCATCCAAACCAGTTTTTCCCGAAATGTAAATGAGGTCCTGTGCTGGTCGGAAATCCAATTTTCCAGAGGAGGATTTGGGAGGCGTGGACCTCACTGCCTTCACATTTACCTTTCTGTTTGTCCCCCTTTTTGACAAATGGGCTAAATAGATGTCGGGGCCGACCCTTTGTAAACAGGCTGCGGGTCCGGTCAAGGCTGCAGGAGCCCGCCACAAGAAGGACGGGTCGGCGAGACAACTGAGGTTGTTTGCCATCAGGTGTGTGTGAAGATATCTCCAAACATTTGGACCCTGGAGATAACAACATGCCAGAGAGGGGGAGGCGGAGAGACAGACAGAGATGAGTGTATTTCCCTGGGACCACCTAAGCCGCCTAATCAAGATATGACTCTGCTGCATGCGTGTGTGTGTGTAGGTGTATGTGTATGTGTGTCTGAGAGACAGACCGTCTGTGTGTGTCTGTGTGTGTTTGTGTGTTTGTGGCCAAGATAAAAGGCAGTAAATCAGAGGGTTCCCTCATCCTGATCCCCTCTTGCAGGTTATACGCCCATGTGTGTGTGTGTGTGTGTGTGTGTGTGTGTGTGTGTGTGTGTGTGTGTGTGTGTCTGTCAGACAACTGGGAAGCAGCTCCCACAGCCCCCATCACATCACCTAGACCATGGAGACCAGACCTGCACAGGAGTAATGAGCAGTGCACTGTTGTGTCTATGCCACTCAGAATAAATGCGCGTGTGTGTGTTCGTGCGTGTGTGTGTGTGTTTCTGTGGGGGCGAGCGATAAGCGTTAGCACTGTGATGTTGCATTAATTGCGTGCAGAGTCTTTGGTTCCCTCTCGCACAGTTAATGAAGACACGACACGTCGCTCAGCCCTCTCTGACGCTCCTCTTTGAGTGCCACTGTGGCCTCCGCTGCATTTGAGCACTGTAATTTGGCTTTTAAATGAAATAAATGAGTTATCTGGGAGATCCTAAGGATTGCGATTATCATTATTTTTCCCTTAGTGACAAATGCCACGCTGTGATTGGTTAATGGCTTTCTTCTGAGTGGCAGCCGTCCTATGGGGTCGTCCAATGCGAGGGAAATGGAAGGGGAGTGTAAGGCGCCAATCTGTACGACTAATGAGGTGCAATTATATCGCTGACTGTCTGTTGACGTGACCCCACCGATACCCTCTAAACACACACACACACACACACACACACATGCGCACACAAACACACGGAGGACAACTTCTTTAGACACACAAATTTGAATACACAAATCCAGTTGGTATTCAGGCAACAGCGCGGTGTGACAGAAACACCTACTGGTTTACTTCGTTACCTTCAAATCCAGCTCATTTTTCACGTATTTAAATGGAGACCTGCAGGCTCATAAAGTAATGTTGTGCATGTTGGCATTCATACTGAAATAAACTATGAGGAGCAGCTAAATTAGTCGTTCTCACCTCAAATATTTTCAGCGTCATGAGCCTCAGAGAGCTTTACATACACTTCCAAAGCAGGCCCTGTGCGTTTCCGCGTGTAGCAGCTCCAAATGCATTATTTACTCACCAATTATTCCCAGCAGGAGGTCTAACAGCGGATGATCTTGTGTACTTTTCTCCGCCTCAGACAGGTGAGCTGTCACACAGTCACAGGCTATTTGTTACGCAGTGGCTGTCCTTCCTCCCGAGCTCCATCACAGCTGTCGCTTTCACTCTCCGCACGATTTGTTTTCTCGCCGCGGGGAAACGGCCCGCGCCTCCCGCTGCTCCGTGCGAGTCCGCCCTCGCGGCCGCAGAGGGCCAAGCGGTTAAAATTGTCTCTTTACTGGAAGTGCATGAGAGTACTTAGAGCAAACGTCCTAAACCTGTTTATGATGATTCACCAAACTCCAAGCAATTTGAATTCGTGAACTCGAACCGTTCCCCTTTTCAAAGCCCCTAAATGGCCTCTGAGAAAAGCTGTGGACCCCTGATAGAGCTCAGATTTCCCCAAACATTACAGTGAAGCCAAACAGTGGTGAAAACATACACTAAAACGGATAGTTCCTGACTTGTTTCAGGCTCATTTCCAGCCTGGTTGAATGAAGCCTGGCTCAAGAAACAGGGTTCTTGGACCTTGACCTCTGACTGGTTGCCCGATTCTTCTTCTGTGGTGGAACTCATCCAGTGTTGGAAGGATTGGACACCTCTGAGTCTATTCCAGTCCAAAAACTATAAAAAAAAAAGCACATTAGCAGACGGAGGAACATTTAATCGAGGGCCTGTTGCATTAGTGAGTCCTCAGGAACTAAATCTATAAGAAATGACCGTCGTCTTTTAATGCCTGATTTTGTGAAACATTCTCTCAGAAAGAGGCTGTGAGGTTTTTTATCACCGCGCGTCTGCTTGACTTTCTACACATTAGCCACATTCCCCCCCCCCCCCTCCCTCTGCTTTCATTCACCACGGCGACTCTATTCCAACATATGGCCTTTCAGCCCATCACCTTGGGTACTTTATGTGTATATGCTGGTAAGATGATGATGTCAATTATAGTTTGCGCATTAATGGAGACGAGAAGTCTTTATGTGTGCGCTGAAAGCAAAGCTCGGGCCGGATTCGCAGCCTGGACGAGGCTAGTTTTTTTTGTTTTTTCCCTCCCCTCCTCCAGCACGCTTCATAGAAAGCCTTCCACTCTTCCTTTTGTCAATTTCTCTGAATGCTTCCCTCATTGTCTTCGACTTCTTTCAGATAATCTCATTTAGACTTCCCCTCTTGATTTTCAAGCCTCCTTCTCCCTCTCAGCGGAGCTCCCTGCCTCTCTCCCATGGCTCTGTCTTTCTCTCCCCCTCCTCACTCCTTCCCTCTAAATGCCCGCAGTATTGATGTTTTCTCCCTCCATCGTGGCCCCTGTGATGCCTTCCCTCCTTTTAGCTTTCCCCTTTGTCTCCCACCTTTTATTTGTCAAAGGTTCTCTGCAGTGTTTTCTCCCCAGGTACGCGCTCCCTCGCGCACACAGATGTATGGATATCGCGGGGGTTTTCAACAGAGTTTTTCAAGTGAAGGCCAGTACTGATTTTCGTTGTGCATCAGCCGTATGCTGCATATGTCAGCATGGAATAACTATAGAAATGAACAATTTCCCTGCTGAATGCAAAAAAAAGAAGCCATTTTCGATGAAGGACGCAGATGCGGTAAAAAACAAAAACAAACAAATGGAACATTTTTTGAATGACTCGCATACGAAAGCGTGACTGAAGACGCGACTTCTAAAGTGCCTGAATTGAGCGCTGCTCTTTATCTCTCATTCCAACAATGAGTTTGGCTTGTGAATGAATGAAAAGATTGATCTGACAGTGGTTTGAGGTTCGAGCCACGCCAAAGATCCAGCTGGTCAATGAGCGACGACGATGAACCACCTGAACGATGAGAATTTTGTCCGATATTTGGTCATATTTATGTTATCAAACCTACTAATGAAGGCACAAGCTGCTGTCTGCTTTGACTTGGAGTTCAGACCTGTCTGCTTCAGCTCTGGATCAAATTAATCTGAACTTGCTACATTTCTGGTGTTCATCAACTGTGTCCTCTGTATAACTTGCTGGCAGTGGTTATGTGTGCTCCAGCCTTTCATACAGAAAAGTACCTGATTCGCTAATTAATGACCAAAATCCAATCACCGTCCGAGGAGACAATCAGAGAGTTTTTACTGTCACCAAAAATGTTGTTTTCTTCTCGCGTTTATTCAAAATGAAGAAATCTGGATGTTTTTTTGGACCATCCACAACATCCGTCATTCGGAGTAAAACATAACACAGTCCAGCATCATTCCAGTGCTGCACATCTCCTCACATCCTCTTGACAATGAGTTTCCACTCAGAAATTAAAAAAAAAAAAAAACATGTCGAAAAATGTATTGAGAAAAAAAGACAGTTTCTCCTCTTCTTTTTCTGCAGAAAGATAAACCCACCGAATCACAATTTACTGTAGGTCATCACGGGACACAAACACTCCACACTTTGAGCGATGAAGCCCTCTTACAGCAGCCTGACCGGAGTGGCTTCGCCGTGGTTAATCTGCACTGCAGTATAGCTCTCTTGCGGGGATTCATTTAGAGTGAAACAGGTGTTTTTCTGGCGGTAATTCAGGCCTAACCTTCGCGCTTCCCGCGCTATTCAATATTTAATCAAGACAATTTCATTGCAAACACACTGGCTTACCTGTAATAAAGTAAAAAAACACGCTCTTAAATACACACGCGCAACCTTCGCACCCTTTTTTCCTGCGACTGTGAAAAGCGGCGGTAATAGAGAGCCGCGCGCCGTGTCAAGCTGCATTTTACATTTACAAGCATTTTTCTCACAACAAGCCGTCCGGAGGTTGGGAAGGCCAGGCGCGGCCCGCCGTGCATCGCAGCCCATCTCGTCAGCAGCCGCTCGCTTTATCCCGCGACCTGTATCCAAGCAGAAAGGATATTTAGGGAGCGATTGAGAGGGAGATAAATGACGGGTGGCAGCGAGGATGGATGGACGGCGGGTCGGCGTAAAGAGAGAAGGAGGCCGTAAAGAGAGGAGAGGTCGGTTTCGGTGTGTTTAAGAGCTTGGCAGAGGAGCGGCTGCCGCCACTGTGGTTTCTGGGGGAATCGATGTTCGCGCGGTTGTGCGGGCGGGCGGGCGTGCGTGCCTGTGTGTGTGTGTGTGTGTGTGTGTGTGTGTGTGTGTGTGTGTGTGTGTGTGTGTGTGTGTGTGTGATAGGGGGAAAAGGATCCAGGGTATTTTCCTGGCATTTGATGGACAGCTTAACGCCTTGCTTGTAAAAACAGCAGCGCAAAATGTTCCACGTGCCAAAAGACGGGGGGTGGGGGTGGGGGGTGGTGGTTCATGTACATGCACTCACACACACAGACGTGCACACTCACACACAGACGTGCACTCGCACACACAGACGGGCACCCACAATAAAAGTGAAGTGCAGAGTTGTAGTCTTATTTATAAGGGTTCCTGTGGTGTGGGTGAGCCGTCGCAGGGGCTGGAGGCCGGCTTGGGGGTACAAAGCAGCCCCGGTGTTTTCTTAACATTTCCCCCGATTACGTCTGACATCTCCCGTCTGTAATCAGATTTTCAACTTTTCCCCTCAGGGGGGCAAATCCTCTGAAAACACCAATGCCTCTGGCCTCGAATTTCCCCCTCGCTCAGATATTTTTGCGTGGGACTAATGAGCTCGTCGCAGTGCGGCCATAATGACGAACCCCTCGCCCCTCCAACACACTCCACCAAACACGATGCAATATATCAATTTCTGAAGTAGGTCTCGGTGCTCGTCATCAGCTCGGCCACCCGTCCACTCCTGCTCCTCTTGCCTTTCACTTTTTGATGTCACGCGGGTATCATCTCCTCACTCCCGCCTGCAGCTCTCCAGTCCGGTCCAATGAGCCACGCTGGAGGCGCCGGCTTCACCCCCCCCACCCCCCCATTCCAACATTGCAAAGCTTTCTATTTCGCTGCACCCCCTCATTCCCGTTTCAATCTGAATGTAGCAATATTTGAGTGTTGCTCCATTTCGCATTTCACCAAGAGATGGAGCGATGAAACTAAAAGCTCTGTATGAACGGGACGCAGAAACGGGACGTTTTAAACGAGCACAAAGGGGTTAAAGGTTGGTGCAACGCGCTGCGGCGTTTGTGTCCGGGGGTTGAATCTGAATGGTTCCCAGGATTTTATCTGAAATGTTAAGTGAATACTCCGTCAATTTCATCGCAGATATCAGAGGAGACGTCTTGTGGGTTTGACTGTGGCGCTCGCGTGGATCGATGCAATCGAATAACTCGTGGCATTTTCAGAGCAAGATATTGAATGCGAGTTGCTGACCTTCAATGAATCCATTCTGGACTCGTACACGATTAAGATAAAGGACGGACGGCGTGCGCGGCCGCCGCGGCGGGGCGAGCGGCTTCGTGTCATCGGGTCGCGCGCCTTTCAAAACATCTCGGCGAGCACCTGCAGGACTCGCGGTGATGTCACCCCTGCAGGTCGTTAATCACCTAATCCCCCGTCGTTGGTCCGGACTGTCAAATCTCATCCATTAGTGGATGTATTGCCGTGAAACGCGCTCAGCCATTGTTCTCCGTGGACAAACTTTGCTGACTTTGGCGATCCCCTGAGCTTTCTCATGCGGCGCCACCCTGAGGTTGACATGCGAGGTTTAAGGCGAAAGCTTTTCATCACCCACTGAATGGATGCCCAAGAAGGCTGTTTGAACTGTACCTGGCTTCACGCTAATGAGTCATGGTCACGAAGCACAGACTTTTAATTCCCGGTCAAACACAGAGGGATGTTAAAACTTAAGCGCTAAAAAAGCAGCTCGCTGATGATAAAACTCCCCGAATGACAGCTGTGTGAATCTTTCGTGCATGCGGATGACACACTGCTCTGCTTCTCACTCACTTCAATGATGCTTTTTCCATTTTAAGGCGGGCGGAGGTCCTGGATCCATCGGGTGCAGGCGGGGGGGCCACCCTGGACGGGTCGCCAGTCCGTCGCAGAGCAAACAGAGAATGACAGCAACAACACACGCACACGTTCACTCCGATGGGCAATTCAGCATCAGCAGTTGATCCTGTGGATGTTTTCAGACTGTAACATATCAGAACCCAGGAGGAATGTTGGACTGGTCGGAGGGAACGAGGTCGGACAGCAGTGTTCAAAACACGTGATCATCGTTTGTTCTTCACAGAACAACACGTATTAACCGGGATGAGCCCGCACTCCAACTGTTGCGCTCATGACAACCATCAAGCCCCCCCCACCCCCACCCCCACCCCCGGTGTCACTCACTGTGGTGGAGGCTGTTTGCTTTGTTGTGGCGACCTCCTGGGTTTATATAACCGGTATCCACACAATAGCTGATCTGACAGAGCAAACAGAGAGAGAGAGAGAGAGAGAGAGAGAGAGAGAGAGCCCTTCATTGTAACTGAAAGGGTCCTTGCTAGTAAAGAAGATGTGACAGTGGAACCACAAGTGTACAAAGACAGAAACATAGTTGGTCTACATGACAATTGCAGCGATGGTCACTTTGGAAAAAAAAGTTTTCGTTGCTTTTTCACTCAGTAGAAAACAGCGACTTTGTTTTTTTGACGGAATCCAAACTTTAGAAATGCTTCTTGTGCTCCTAAGGACAGAGGGCTGAAGTCACAGGACCCCCCCCCCACATCACAGGTGGTGGTTCACACAACACTCCTGCATTTTTTCCATCCAACCTGATCCACAAATGACTGTTAATGACTGCAGGCTGTTGTTCAGGTTGTCCTAACTCGTCCGACCAGCAGAGACTCAACCTGCTGCTGGCGGTGACTCACAGGAAATGAAGGGATAATCTTTAGCATTTATCACAACCCGGGCCCCTTTTTCACAGTCCCTGATGGAGCAACCAATCTGCTCTCTGACCCCCCACCCCCCACCCCCCCACCCCCACCCCTCAGCTCCTCTCCAGGTTTACTCACAATGAGGAGGTACCACTCAAGCGGCTTGGAGCTACACTTATTGCAACATTCGTCGGGGTTGCGGGACGAGCTGGCTCAGCCCGGGATTAGCGGCGCAGTTGCCTTTGTGCAGCGGAGTTTGGAGCAGTAGAGTGGGCAGACGTGGGGGAAAGAGTTTGGGAACAAAGACTCCCTGTGCTGCAAATCACTGGACGGGCCATATGAAGTGTAGCTTATGAATTGAAACATGCATTATGCATAATGAACAGAGGCCGAAAGGAAGGGGGGAAAAAAACAGAGACAGAGAGGAGACATCTTGTCATCACTAACGGAGAGCGATGGAAAGATGGACAAAGGGAGATGTCCCAAGGGACTATGCACTCATTCTGCATGGCTGCCTGTCCGTCACCATGGAAACTGTGTGTGTATATTTGTGTGGACATGCGTGTTTGTGTGCACAGGCGACCAACATTGAGCTGGAGGGTGTGTTTGTGTTATTAGGGATGGATATAATGTGTAGGTGCGACACAAAGGGGGGGGGGCGGGGGCTCCCTCCAGGTTTGCGAGAACACCTCCGAAACTCGCTGTGATCACAGTCCACATTGCGTGTGTCTGTGTGTGTGTGTGTGTGTGTGTGCGTGCGTGCGTGCGTGCGTGCGTGCGTGCGTTCGTGCATGCGTGCGTGCGTGCGTGCGTGCGTGTGCGGACAGAGCCAGTCTGTGGATGAAGAGATCTTATCATTTTAAAGCAGGACCCTCGGCTGATGAGCGATCCGCTCGGATGGCGTGATTGATGAAGGATGGAGTGATGAACTCTTGATGAGATGAAAGGGTGAAGAGGCATGAGCACACAAACACACACATACCCACGCTCATCAACACACACACACACACAGAAAGACAAAGCTGATGACTAAGGCCTGTGCGTGCACACTCGTGTGTGTGTGTGTGTGTGTGCGTGTGCGTGTGCGCGCACGTGCGTGTGCATGTGTGTAAGCAACACACGGAAATGTGTTCTTGAATACACACAAACTTCCAGAAATAAAAGGCACATTATGCATAAAACACACACAAACTCAGGCACACCTCTGTGGAAGATGAAGAGACGTTTACAGATGAAATGTTTTCTTTGAGCCAACAGAGACGTGACATGAATACCACAGGGGAGGCTTTACTACAGAACACACACACATGCACACACATGCACGGAGAAACAAAAAGGACGAGCATGAACGGGCAGGAATCACACATTTCTTGTGAGTTAGTGTGAAACTTTTTTCTGTCTTTGATTTTTACATTCACCGTGTTGATGTTCATGCTGCCGCCTCCTTCACTCAACGATGTCTGTCACCTGATCGTACTCTCACCTCACTTCAGCCTGTTCTGACCTCAGTTTGCTTTAAGTAGCGAAACAAGAGAAACAAAGAAAAACAAAGATTTGACAGGAATTTTTGAACATTTTGCTCGCCTGAATAATCTCTCGTTGATGGTATTGCTGCCATCTGCTGTTTAGTTTTCTTTCTAATTATCAGGAGTACGAGCCCTGCTTTCACTATATTGGCAAGGTCACCAGTTTTAAATGAGCACCAGACATTGGTTGTAATTTTTACACTGACCTTATTTCATTTAGCGGCCCTGATTGGACCCTCTGACGGCTGAGATTTGACCCGCGAGCCTCATGTTTGACACCCCTGATTGACAACTGAGGAAACCCACAGATTGACAAACTGCAACAGACTATGTACACGCACACACGCATACACGCACGCACACACACACGGACCCCTGGCACCTGAGGAAAGTGCCCTTCGCTGTGCCAACATGTGGGAGCAGTTACAGTGAAGAGACACTGCCAAGACCACTCTGGGCAGAGCAAACAGCTGGCAGGGGCCACACGCACACACACACACACACACACACACACACACACACACACACACACACACACACACACACACACACACA
>JASSRZ010000086.1:11553627-11564800 GCA_032164315.1 Malacoctenus gilli | reverse complement strand
CACACACACACACACACACACACACACACACACACACACACACACACACACAAGCCTCCCTGACCCCCTGTAACTGCACTAATACCCCATCCCATGGCCTTTGGTCTATCTTAAGGGATTAGGTGCAGAAAGACACACATACAAGCACAGATATATCCACACACGCACACGCGCACACACACATAGGCCCTCCCGAGTGCGCTGGGCCTGGCTGAGGGTCTACCTTGAGGGATTAGGTGCAGAGAGACAGGACCCTCCAGCCAATCAACCGCTCTGTCACATTGATTTTGAGGGGTCACTGGTGCACAATGGACAGGGTTTTCCTGTCTTAACCTTTCTGATCATACACATATGCGCACACAGACATTCAGAACAAAAGTACACATCATGGCAATCAATGCTATTTGTGTCATCATGGCAAAAGTTATTTTCAGAAGGACTGAGAAAAAAAAAACAAAAAGTAAAAAAAATAGAAAGAGTAAGGGGAGATAAGTTTGTATCAAAGCAACAAATGTTCATCTTTAGGCAACAGAGTGCTTTCAAAGGACATTGGTAAGATTATATTGAAAGCAGAATTCCTCAGGAACACACACACACACACACACACACACACACACACACATACACACACACACACACACGTACCTCTCCATGATTCGAAAACTCCCCTCCTTTGCCCCTCCAAGCTTCATTACATCCCTGCTTCTGAAAATCCTCCATCCCTTGGGGGAAAGCACACCCGGCAGTGGGGAAAGCTCTCAGGTCAACCCCCCCCCCCCCCTTCCCTCCATCCACCCCCCACCCTCCTCCAACCCGGGGCTCCTTTTTCTCTTTCCTGGTCAAACAACACAATGGTGATCTATCAGAGAGGGCACCAGGCAGGCACCTCAGCGAACGGAAATAAACCGAGCCACTGCCAGTAAATATTCAGGTGCAAGGCTGAACTTTTTTTTTTTCCTTTTTCTCTCCGACGTCACCCACCGTTTGGTGTGTTCACTTTTAGTCTTTTGTTGCTTGTTTCCCTTTCCTGAAGGGAATATCTGAGGCCTCTGGAAAAACAGGATTCAAACGTGTCTGCTGGTGTTGTTATCACAGAGCTCGTCAGTGGTGAAAGAATACGCACGCGGATGCTTTATTTAGATGAATGGAGCAAAAACACAATGGCAAAATGCTCACTGGCAAAGTAAAAAGTCGGTAAAAGTAAAACAAGTAAACAAAAACAAAATGTTTCCCAGCTAAAATAAAATGATATGTGACCTTTTTCAGAGTGATGTTCATGTTAAACTGGACTTTCAGGAGTTTGCTGTTAGAGTTACATTTCACAGTCTGCCCACTAAACAGGAAATAAAGACATTGACCCACTTTAGATCAAAACCACTAACCAGTTCAAGTAAAAAAAATGGTGTGTTTAAAAAATCCAGCCTAAATGTGCCCAAAGAGCTCAGAAAATATATTCTTCTAACACCAACTTGCTTTCCAAGCAAATTGAGTTAATATAAATCACTACCAAAAATGACTGGATTGACCTCAGAAACTGCTTTGTTGTTTTGATATAAGACCATATAAGCTTTTCCCTGCACTGTAATGCCATCTGGTGTGATGTGATGACGTTTTAAATTAGGTTACACGCGCAATTTGTCGCTCACTAAAGCAAAAAAGATGCATTAATTGCAAATATGCATCACCAAATGCTGCAGACTTGTTCAAAACTTTCAGGAGGATTTTATTTTCATGCCTTTGACCCATTCGCAGTCAATTGAAGGGAGCCAAATATAGCGTTGAGAACTACCCTCAACAAAATCGAGATATTTTTATTTCCAATAGAAAGAGCTTATAAACGGCTCACAAGATATTCCGAGATAGATTCATCAATGATGAAGGAGGGAAACAACTAAATGAATTTCATGTCTCTCTCTTTTAATTCAATGTGAGTTGATTAAGTTTGATATGTCATCAGAAATTGACCAAAAAGATTAATAGCTTCTTTTGGCCAGGTACTTTATGGGGAATGCAACAAGCTTGGGATTTTTAATTAAAATAAAATAAACTCAGTATCATCTGACGCGCACTGTATGTGCTACATTTCTAGACACAGTTGAAGAGAAACCACGATGATGAAGCTATCCCTTGAAAATTAATAGAAGAGCTTTTACCTTACCTTTGCAACGAGATGAATTTCTTCAGAGGCCTCTTCAAACACGGCTTTTAAAGGTAAAATGAATATTTAAACCAGCTACTCGTGCGTGAAAACTCAAATTTTAAAGCGTTCATGCGGGCGTTCGCTCCGTGAGGGTGACCTCCACCTCACCGCTAGAGGGCGCCCCCATATACAGCTGCCCTGAATCCAGGGGGCAGCGTTGTCTTCTCTTTCTTCCTCGACCGCAAGCTTCACTTCCTGGATACGCGTTCAGGAAACAGCCCACCCTGGCTGTGTTTTCATCTTCTGCCGAGTTTCTACGAACCTGTTGCTTTCACACACGCACGGTGACCACCCCCTTTTTTAACGGTTACGGTTACGGACCGGCTGAAGCCGTTGAGTTACTGATGATAACGTAAACGGAGCAGCGAGGCGGAGGGCGCACAGAAAGGTGAGCTAATGCAGCTGCTGCTAACGTTGCTGTCAATTAGCAGTGAGCTCAAAGCTGTAAACTGGAGTTCATAACACGTCTGTTAACACGCTAGAATGGCGTGTCCTGGGATTGTTGGCGGTGTTTTTTACAGTAACTGGGTGACAGTGAAACTAGGTGAAGTGTGACACAGTGTGATCGCTGGTGTTTTTCTGTCGTAGCGCCACGTCACTGATCAGCGGGGGGAGTCGGAGTAGGAAAAACAAACCCGGAACATAGCCGGCGCCACGCCAGAGATTACACGGCACTCCCCCCTCTCTGTTACCTGCCTTTGTGCCGCCCCTGGGCTGTTCACTACCTTTATTTACATCGGGAAGAAGATAAAAAGGCGCTCTGTGGTCCGAAAATGACGGCGTCCAACTGGGGCCTCATCATGAACGTGGTGAACAGCATCGTCGGAGTCAGTGTGCTCACGATGCCTTTCTGCTTCAAACAGGTGGGTCACCTGCAGGGCACTGTCCCATCCTCGCCCCTCCATCCATCCACACTGTGCTCAGTGGCAGAAAAACTCCTAATGCATTAATTTATTGTGAAACAGCAAAATTCCCTCTCTTAAGAATGTCAACAACAGAGCGTTGTTTTTGAATGAGCTTAAAATTCCAATTATTAGCCTGGCTCTGTAGTCTGCATTTGCTGATAAAGTGTCATTTTTCCTCACGATTCAAAAATCTTTAATTTAAAAATCTAAAAAAATATATATATCAGTTTAAATACGAATTGCATCGCTCATTTCGTAGATTTGAAAGACTATTATTTTGTTAGTTTAAAAGTCATTTTGCTTTCGGCAGTCAGAACCCGCAATATCATCTGATGCACAGTCGGTGTCAGAGATCCAAATCAGCCAGTGTTGAATGTGAGCTGTCCCTGTGCTGTCCTGCAGTGTGGCATCGTGCTGGGCACCCTGCTGTTGTTTTTCTGCTCCTGGATGACCCACAAGTCCTGCATGTTTCTGGTCCACACAGCAAGCAACACGAAACGGAGGACCTATGCTGGACTGGGTGAGTCAGAGTGGTCACATGAGAAGGACCTTATTTTACTTCCTGACTGTACAGGAAATGAGGAGACAATTCTTTCACATTTTGAATCATTGATGTCTGTGTATATGTGATTGTCTCGCATGTTAAAGCGGTTTCTCTCTCTACAGCTTTTCATGCATATGGTAAACCAGGAAAAGCACTGGTGGAAACAAGGTAAATATCAGCAATTTCTAGCCTAAAATAGTTGGATTCAGTTTATAATCAGTTTGTTACAGTTTAATCTTTTCAAGTTCTTGTGACTAAAATAAAACCTAAGTTTCCTGGTTTAGTTTCTACTTTTCTTTTGCGAAGGCAATGTTTACTTTGTTGTGTTTTAAGAGAGTTTTTCCCCCTCTTTCTCCTTCTTTGCAGCATGATTGGTCTGATGTTGGGGACCTGTATTGCCTTTTATGTTGTCATTGCTGATTTGGGCTCAAATTTCTTCGCTCAGCTGTTGGGTTTACAGGTTTGACACTTTATCTGATGTATTTGTCTATTCAATTCATTCACATCAACTGTAATCAGGTTGCTGTTTGTTTTCCACCTTTTCCTTTACTCCCTCTGGTATAACACTGTCCCGTGCGTCCGAGCTGCAGTGAGCCACAGCTGGAGAGTGTACTGACGTGTCCCTGTGCTCTGTGAAGGTGACGGGTAGTTTTCGCGTGGTGCTGCTGATCGCCGTGTCCCTCTTCATCGTCCTTCCCCTGAGCCTGCAGAGGAACATGATGTCCTCCATCCAGTCCTTCTCGGCCATGGCGCTCATGTTCTACACCCTCTTCATGTTCACGGTGAGCCGAAACACAAGGAGCTGTTCTGCTCTCACCTGACGAGGCAAGGCAGCTTGCAAGAGATTGCATGCACACAGCAGGCCATTAAAAGGACAGATGTCAGATTAAGAATAAATGATCTATCGTATTGTTTTTAGTGTTAAGAGTTGTGTTTTAGTTTTAACCGTAGTTTTCTGTCACAAAGCGAAAGTTAAGATGAATGCCTTCTTCCAGCTTTCATCTCGACCCCTTCTGTTATGATTTGAAGCCTCTTTGACTCCCATTGCCTGGACACAAGCTGATTTGTGCTGTTCTGTTGCGTTCTTTCTTGATTTGCTCCATTGTGCAGAACTGTGATTTTCTTGACCAACAAATGACTGTCCTGCTCCTCTTCTTCAAAGAGGAAATCCACGCTAAATCATTTCAGGCTGAAACAAGCTGCTGCGCTGCTCTTGGCTGCCCCCGAATACGTAGAAAAGGTCACGAGGGACGTTGTAAATAGGCTCAGTTTACCACAAATTGTATGATCAGATTCAAACGTATGTCTTTCTTACATGTTGGACAAAACAGTATTTTGGGCTGTTTACTGAGCACACACTGGTGACATTACAAGCTCTGACCCGGTCAGTCCAGCAGCAGTTTTCTGCCTTGCGGGATTTAGCGCGTTTCCTCTTTGGACGTACGACGACTGTGCTGTGAGTGTGTCCTTGGCCTTGCGGACTGCAGTGCTGCTTGCAGGTCCCTCTGTGTGACGTGCTCCTCAGCTCCGTAGCATGCAGATATAACCTGAGCCAGTGGCGTGTTGCCCGGCTCTAGTTCCAGGCCCGGCCTAGTCCAGACCCTTAACCCTCTAACCGTGATGTATCTCCTTCCTTCCTTCCCTCCTTTCATCCTGTCCTTCAATGTTCCCCCTCTTGTTTCCTTTCTCCTCATTGTACGACTTTACCTCCCTCTCTCCTCTTTTATGCGCTTCCCCCTCTCACTCCTCTCGACTGTCCGTCTCCCTTTCTGCACCCTGTGTTTGCACCCCCCTCCCCTTCCCTCCCTCCCTCCTCCTCCTCTCCCCCCCACTGCTGTTTTCTGCTGTTGGTGCTGTAGATAGTGTTGTCGTCTCTGCGCTACGGCATAATCTCGGGCTCCTGGTTGGAGCGGGTTCACCTGTGGCGCTTCAGGGGCGTCATTCAGTGCCTCCCCATTATCGCCACAACCTTCTGCTGTCACCCGTAAGTAAACCACGGAATACCCCCCCCTCCCCCTCCCAAAAAGGAAAACACCACTGTTCAGGGCAGTAAGGGAGGTAGGAGAGCAGAGGAAGCTCAGTGTTTAACGCCCCCCCTCCTCGCCCCCACCCCACCTTCCAACCTCCCTTAACCTGCTGCCCACTCTTCTCAGTCATCCCCCATTTTTTCCACTTGTAATTCTAGTTTGGTATGAAGGGATTGGAGCTCTGTGACTGTGTGTGTGTGTCTGTGACGCCGGTGGCAGTAGTGGTCCGCACCCTGGACGAGCAGCCCGGGTGGGGCTGAGGCAGGCTGGAAGGCTCTGTTGTCTTTTAAGGTTCGATCAGGCAATGAGAGGAGCAGAGCGTGGGAAACATGTGCCGATGGATAAAACCCCCTGTGAGCTTGTTTTTGTCCTCCTGACCATTTCTTCTGCATCTTCCCGTTGGTTGGCGATTTGGTTTCTCTTCTCGTCATGTCCCGCCACCGTCACCACTCTGCTTTTTCAGCTCTTCCAGGTGTTTCTGTTCGGTTCAGGGTTTTCCTCTCATCTGTCCTCGTCGTTTCCTTTTTTTTCTTCCTTTTTTTCTGGTTTCCCCTCCTCGTTCATTACTCATCATCAGTCCGCGAGACGTCAGCGTGGGTACAGTCCCCCCCCCTTATGTCTTCTTGCTTGTCCCCCAACCCCCCATCCCCCGTCGTCTTCATTTGGTTTGGGCTGTAACTCCCCTCCCCCCTCCCCCCCCCCTCCGCCTCCTTCCCCTCAGATGGTGCTGTCCTCGTTCAAACACGGGCTGCTCGGCGGCTGGTGGCTAGAGCAGGTCAATGTGGTGCGCTGGGAGGGTGTGTTTCGCTGTCTCCCCATCTGTGGGATGGCCTTCGCCTGTCAGTCGTAAGTACCCCTCACGCCCCCTCCACCCGCACAGGATCGCGTCCTGAAAGTGATGTCGAACCAGACTGTAAAGGGCTGGACCATCGTCCACCCCGAATAGGGAAAAACAGACGGAAGTCTGCAAGTCTTGGGCAGTGTAAATCCCCCCCCAAACATGTTTTTTTCCCACCCGGTGACACAGTGAATTACATCTTTGGTTGCTGCATGCAAACACGGAACAAATGTCACAATTAGTGCATGTGTGCTTACAGCATTCCTTTAAGCCACAGTGGAGAATGCAGGGTGAGTCTGTCATGTTCGGAACATAAACAGTCGTGTGGTGGAGATTGGTTGACGAGGTCCTCCAAATGTCGCAAATGGAAGCTGCCTGATTTCAGCTGCTTGTATTAATTCCTGCTGTTTTCCTGAGGTGCGTCCTGTCTGGAGTCAGTGTGACACTCAAGTTTTTTGTCCCTGCACAGCTTCTGTTCTTCCTCGTGTAATGAATCAAGTTAAAAAGGCTCCAAATACAAAATGAAGTTGCTTTTTTAGATGAATGGTGAGCTTAAAATGCACAGTTTGTCTCGTCATTTCAAGCAAATTGTCAGAAACGTACTGTGTACGTATTGTGAGGAAGTACAAAAGTAATCCTGTGCCTTCTCTCGCTGGGCCCTCTCTGGGGGAAAGGGAGTTCGTAAGAGTCTCCAGGTCAACTTTCAAACAGCATCACAGATGCTGGAGATGGGATGTTTTCACCAGACAGCTAAAAAGGTTCGCCCATCGTCCTAACATCGTAGTATCTTTGCAGCTCTCACTTGACAATATTTCCACTGATCACTGCATCTCTGATTTACTTTCCTCATCAGTGTCCCCTCTCTCATGTGTCTGCATGTTCTGTCGCTGCCTTCTTCCTCCCCGTCCTCAATGCCGTCGCCCCCCCCCCCGCTTTGAGTTCGTTGTGAGTGGGCGACGAGCGTGCGTCATGCGGGCTTCACCCTTTGGTTGGAGTGTGGTGTGTGGGGAAGGGCACAGGGCGCGTCGCGGTGAGGTCATCACGGGGCCAGATGTTGCGGGTGGTGTCGGTGCATGCGTGTGTGTGTGTTTTATCTCTGTTTGTTTGTGCGAGACTGAGTGAGGTAAGTGATAGGAGCGGGACGCTCGCGCCTACAGACTCAAACGCGACTTTAATTAGTGTAATCGCACAAAGCCAACGCGGCACTATCGTATGGCGCGTTCGTTAACGAGTGAGGCGTGCGTGTGCTCCACGTACGCACACGTGCGTGCTCCTGTGTGCGTGTGTGTGTGTGTGCATGCGCTCGCTCTGCCTCCAGTAGTGCTGAGTGATATTTGGCAGGGTGGTTTCTTGGCCTGCGGTCAGGCTGAGCGAGGCGAGCGCTCCGCTAGGCGGCAGGCAGCTTAAGCCAAACCACTAATCAACACATTGGACCGCTGCCATCTCACAGACACACTGATGTATTCACAGGCTGATTAAACAGCTCTCAGCACATTGGATTTTTATTACATTCATGAAACGTGTTTACTTTCAGTTAAAACATTACTTAACATCACCATTATGACGGGATGGGAGCTGGCCCCGTTGTTTTTTGGCTGAACGTTGGCAACGGCGAGGAGCAGGAAGCTCGTAATCGCGGGACATAAGAAAAAAACGCGCGCGGCGAGATTGTCCCCCTGCGATGCTGCTGTCAGTATGTTTACAAGCCTGAGTTAATGATAATATCTGCCGCGCACACTCGCCGCTTTCCACACCTCGGACACCTTCTCCATTATGGCTTCCTCCGCCTGGGAAGCGAGGACGTTGGCCTTCGAGTCGGGGCGAATAAGTGACCAGAAGATGCTTTCGTTCCACGTTTAAGATATATGGCGTTACTTAACCTTGGTGATGAGATTTAGTGGTTTGTGGAGTAAACAGGCATCGTGGAATAGCAGCCTGGGACAGTGTGTGCAATGGAGACGATTGGAAGGGAAGCAGGAGGCAGAGAAAGTTATGGTTCGTCTGTGCCGTGTGCGTCTTCTTTCTGCATGTATGAAGGTAGGAAAGGAGGCGGGCGAAGAAGAGTCTGCCAGGGAAGTTTATAATGCTCTAAAAGCTGTCAGGCGTTCGCCGTTATATATAAAGCCTGTAAATTCACTGGTTAATGTGCCGGCGGTGCTCTCCACAGTCCATGGCATAGAGATGGAAACGTTGGAGGGATGCAGACAGACTCGACCTCAGCCAGCCTTGACTACTGTCACCCGTTCTGTGTCACACACAAACACGCGCACGCTGGTGCCCAGATGGACTTTCCCGAAATACACCCCCCCCCCACTGCCATTACACCACGTTAGGTTTCTCTCCTGCCCTCGATCACGACGACTCCAGTTTGTGAAGGAATACAAATGTGACTTGTTTTTTTTTATGTAAATAAAACTCTGCCTGCAAAGTTGTCGCATTCATGTGCTGGTACGCTCAGACACTCAGCATGTCCGTCGTTGCTCTTTATACGGAGACTCGCGCCGGAACAATGACGAGTTTAGCCTCCTCGCTTTGCTGCTCTGTGGCTCATTCAAAGGTCAATAAGAAGCAAACGTAAAGCGGTTTCACCTGTAACAGGATGATGTCGAGTGTTGCTGCTGCAACTGTGAGAATCACGTTTTCCTCGTTGTCAGTGTGAAGTGAAAGTGAAGAGATGGAGCAGCTGTGCAAGCAGAGACACTTAAAGCAGCCGGCAGTCAAACTGTCAGAGTGCTGAACAATGTCGGTGCACAGATGATCAGTTTTATATCAATTTCTCGAAATGCTCCAACTTTTTGTTTCACTTTAAACAATAAAAGGCCTGTATTTTCTGCAGGGTAGTGAATCAATATCTTCTTTTTTTGCGATTGACATGACCAAATTCTTTTTACAGCGTGTTTGCGGTAGTTTGCAGGGACCTTCAGGTTAGTGTATTTTATTAACAGTCAGTAAATAAACTGGTACTGCGCGTGATCATTCGCTGCTAACAAATCTTCTCGTGAAATTATCACGATAATGTCGTTTCGGCGTTGAATTTTTTTTATGGGCCGAACAAAGAAGGAGGGATGTGTAACGTGAGCGGGATGCTGACAAGGACACGAGGATGCAGATGTATCATTTGGTTACCGAGCAGCACAAATGGGCCCCCATATGGCTGCTCATTAAAGAGCTCTACAGAGCCGTTTACAGTACCAAATTTGAAGTTAGTGCCTATGAGGACTGTCATTTTGTCAGCTGTTTGGGCAGCAGAAAAAAATGTAAATAAATAACTCTGCCAGCTCATCGAACAGCTGTGGGACCTCGTGCATTGACCTTCCTGCGAGAGTCGGGATGGCAACGCGTCGTTTCACATCGGAGAGCTGCTGCGTCTGATGGTTCCGACAGCACATGAATGCATACAACAGCACCAGAGTGCTTTTGTGTCATACAACATGCAAAGTCTGTCTGCCTGTGTGTGTGTGTGTGTGTGGTTGGTTTTTCTTCGGGGGGGTTGCTCGTTTCCCCTCGCAGGCAAGTGCTTCCCACCTACGACAGCCTGGACGAGCCGTCAGTCAAACGCATGAGCACCATCTTCACCTCGGCTCTCAACGTCGTCACCGTCTTCTACATCACCGTGAGTGGAGCCGCGACTCTCATCTCGCTTCGCAACACTGATGCTGCACGAAAGTCTGAGGAAACAGAGAGCTTGTTCGCAGGTTTTCGCAGGTTTTTTTTTTTTTCAGTCTGTGTACTGAGAGTTGATCTCTTTCTCCCTCTCTCCCTCTCTCCCTCTCTCTTCCCCCCCTCCCCTCGACCAGGTGGGCTTCTTTGGTTACGTCAGCTTCACCGAGAACATCGCCGGCAACGTGCTGATGAACTTCCCATCGAACCTGGTGACGGAGATGATCCGCGTGGGCTTCATGATGTCCGTGGCCGTCGGTTTCCCCATGATGATCCTGCCGTGCCGCCAAGCTATCAACACCATGCTTTTTGAGCAGCAGGTGGGCTCAGACAGGACCACCTTGTCTTTATCTGGCCTCTGTGGTCGAGTGTCTGCCTACATCTGAATAAAAACGACTCACGACTTCAGATCAAGCGAAGCATCAGGCCTCCTTGTGACCTCTGTTGCCCCCCCCAGAGGGAGGAAGCCTCTCAAGGTCAAATTGAGAATAATTTGGGATTTTTTTCCATCAATTTTTGTGTTTTTATGTGTGAGAACAGTGTATCTCATCTGTTACAAACTCTGATTATTTTATGTACAATCAAAGTGTGTCTGTGCGCGTGTGTGTCTTTAAATTCTGAAAACACTCTCTGCAACATTTCTTTTTCCCCCTTTTTTTTTGTGTGTCATCCTCCTCATTTCCTCCTCATATCTGCCGCCGCTTTGTTGCGGTCTCGCAGCAGAAGGATGGGACGTTTGCTGCCGGGGGTTACATGCCTCCTCTGCGTTTCAAGATGATCACCCTCTGCATTGTGTTCGGCACCATGCTGGGAGGCATTCTCATCCCCAACGGTACGTCCTGCGTGCGTGAGTGCGTGCGTGCGCGCGCGCCGCTGTGAACAATTGGGCACGGATTGAATGGAACTAAAAATTGTCCCGTGCGTGCGTGTGCGCACGTGCGTGTGCGGCTCGCTGGAGGTCTTTAAGGTGCATGTGTTCCTTTATGTGGGCGGAGTAGC
>JASSRZ010000086.1:11508668-11525643 GCA_032164315.1 Malacoctenus gilli | reverse complement strand
ATGGTCAGTCTATGTGTTGATGCGTAATACTTCTGAAAGAATATTCAATACATCGATGTAAAAATAACAACACGTTAACAGAGTCAGTATCATGTAAATAAAAAGGTCATCAAATACATCATCGAAATTCAAGGACTTGTAATGTCGCCGTAAAATGTCTCACGGCAGCTCGCGGGGGACGCTCAGCTGCTGGCTGCTCCTGCAGCAGAGCCAACTCCTCCACCTCCATCATCGGGTTTCGTTTGTGACTCGGCAGGGTTTTTGTTTCTTCCCCAGTCTCATCTGTTGCTACCATAATTAGTATCACAGCTGCATCGGCGAGTCACACGATACACGCGGCATATCTGGAGACTCAAAAGGTGGACCACACAATGTCGCCTGCTCCTTGAGTGAACTGCTGCTTCTCAATCTTGAGGTATGACGCACCGAATGCCCGTCGATCAGCTCCGAAAGTCCCTGGGCCTGAGATACACACTCACACACTCACACACACGCATGCCCTATTGATAAAACGCAAGATGCTGTTTCCTAAGACTATGAGGTGCCATTTTGACCCGCTTCCGTTTGTTCTGGTGAGAAACTGCTGAAGTCGGATGAGCTGTGCGATTGGAGCATCTCCTGTAAGAGCATTTGTGTGACTCTGAGCCCGGCAACAGCAACCATGACAAGCCTGTCGTCTCCGCCACTGTGCAAGTATCATCACAATACTCACTTGCTACTACAGTTGTATTGCATCTATGAAACGTGTGTTGAGGAATATTGTCTAAAGACAACCGATATGCTCAACAATAAAGGACAACGTAAGGTTTGCTTGCTGTGCACAGTCGAGGTTTTAAATGGGTAACACTGCTGTTAATGGCATCTTATCGGAGGTAATAGGAGGACTCTTCAGACAGTAAGATTTTCCTAATGATAATTGTCCTTCCCACTTAATTTTAAAGTTGTTTCTTCCATTATTCTTATAAAAACCGAGTGGGAAACAACACAGGAACACCAGGAAGTCTTGTTCTCGCAGGATTTTCACCCCCCAAGCTGCCGGGAACCGTGCAGGAGCGGCTGCGGGCACGACGTCGACACATCAGGAACTTTTTTTGTCCACGCGTCCTGCTCGAAACAAGGAAGTCTGGGTTTTGTGCAGGGGGTGACTGGGTTTGCTGATGAGGAGGAGGAGGGGGGTGGGGGGCATGGGTCGTTTTTGGTCAGTTACTCTGGTTGCCAACCGGTGGAAACTCGTTCTCGTCATCCAGGCAAACGGGGCTCTCTGCAAACTCGTGTTCGGGGATTACTTCGCCCTTCTGAGCCCCGCCGTCTTCAGAGTACCCTGGTGGAAAGAAACAAGAGGTAGTACACCTAAACATCGCTGTCAGTCACGTTTGGAAACGATAAGCGAATGGTTGAGCGGCAGCGAGGCGTTCGTCGCTTCAGGATGTCCTACCCATGAGGGTGGTGGAGGAGGGTGGGGTCGAAGGGAGAGCCGCGGTCGCAGCGTAGGATTGGCTGGCCGGTTGTGGAGGAGCGTCCTCGGAGCCCTCCTCCTCCTTCTGCTCCTCTTGCTCCTCGCCGGACTCGAAGATTCTGGAGGATGACAGCAACATTTAATTATGTTTCGGACCAGCGGGGGAAAGAAACTAGCAGAGTTTACAAAAAAACCCCCACCAAATCTGTAACATTTCCTGTTCTTTCCCAAACTGCAATCTTACCTGTGTTTTTGGACAAGAACACACTCGCCTCCATCCTGCGGATCCACATTATAGATGTAAAGATTCCCGTCTGAGGACGCTACAAGCAGGCGAGGAAGCTTCTGGATCCTGACCATGAAATCACATTTTTAAGGTGTGAATACACCCGCACGATTACACACTTTCACACTCTTCTTTCTGCCCTCCACCTCGTGCTGCCTTACGTAGCCAGGGCGCAGATGTTCCTCAGGCCGAACATGTTGAGCCGCACGGTGGCGAAGGCTCGGTCCTGGTGCATCATGTCGGACACCTGGGCGGGCAGGTAGGTGCTGGCCGCCGTGAACATTTTCCCCACGTACGCCGACCACGTGGGAGACTCCTCCTCTCCGCTGGAAGGGAGCGAGGTGGGAAAAAGGCCGATAAGTTCTTACACTTATTAATTATTACTGAAGACATTCATTTTCATGAGCAGAGCTCATGAATTTCTAAACACAGAACGCTATTCATCTTTTCATTGATCTTTAAATACTGTATAATGTAAAGCCGTTCCAGTTTAACTCTCCCTATTTATACAGAAGGGTTGTTGTTATAATTAGTGTGTGTTTAAGTTGCGTATTAAACCAGCTATTCTTTCTATGTGGCTGCATTTGCCCGGAAGCAGCATTCCTAAAATAAATGTGTCTCTCGGGAGCAATTTGCAGGGTCAATATTCCCGCTCTTGTCAACGAACTGCTACTCCTGCCAAATCATTTTTACTGCTGGGGAACGACCACAGGAAAAAAGGCCATCTTTAAGTGCCACGTAAACTGAGGTCGCAAACTGTCAAAGTTGAATTCGTTTGAAAAACTCGTACTTTGCCTCCTAATTTTTGGGCTGAATGCTGAACTTTCAAAATAAACGATAAGGGGGAGATTTTGTCTGCTTGGATGAAGTGTGAGCGCTCACCTGGGGCTGTGCTGCTCCAGTTTGAAGATATGGACGGTCTCTGTGTTGCTGGAGGCACACAGGAACTGTGCGTCTGCGCTGAAGGACAGCGAGCTGATGCTGACATACCTGATGCACCGCCACAAAACAGACTTCGATGAACATTTGCATCAAGAAAACGGCACCGTAATGTGTTCCTCAGCTTCAGCGTGGAGCTGGAACTGTTTTCATAACCTGTTCAGTGAGGCTGAACCTCCAAAGGGCACCCTCCTCAGTTTGTTTTAACTACCGTGCTCAAATTACAGATCGTACGAGTCGTGGCTCTTACTGAACACTGCAGAGCGCTCAAAGCCAGAACATGCAGCTGATAAAGAAAAGGAAGCTCATCTTAAGTGCTAAACATCCTGTCACCACCATTGTGTTCAACCTCTCGCACCCTGTGGACGAACTCGATAGTCGTGTCTGCGTTTGGCGGCAGAAAATACGAGCGCTCACCTCTTCATCCCCCGCCGGAACTCGAACAGCCTCTGTCCTTCGGGCACGCTGAAGACTCTGATCACGGTGCCCTGCGGAGGAGCGCCGGGTCAGATGGACCGACAGGCAACGCGACCACGGAAGGGACGAAAGCGAGTTCTGAGTTCTCACCTTCTCCGATGCACTGGCCACTTTGGTGCCAGAGGAGTTGAAGGTGAGGGCGGCCAGCGGGCTGTCGTGGGCTTGGATCAGTGACACGGTGCTCTGTGATGGACAAAGAAAAAACTTCCTGACGACAGCTGGGCTGCCCTTTTCGACTTTTACGCAGCTCAGACTTTTTATTCGCTGTCATTTATTGGGCGCAGCTGCACCCTTACCAGGTTGTTGGCATCATAGACAGTGATCTCTCCTATGGTGGCGCTGCCAGGGTACGCCAGGAAGGAGTTACCGTGGTTGATGGAGAGCGCACAGAGACCTGCGAGAGAATAATGAAGGATAAGGTTGTTATATTCAAGTATTTGTGCAAAACCTCTTTTTGTGTTTGTCTTTTAAAATCAGTTATTTTTTACTACAGACACTCTTTGCTTTTGTCGCTTGTTATCTCTTCCGTCGAGAGTCTCCGGCGTACCTGAGGGGTTGGTGGGCGTGTTGAGCAGAGTCTTGAGCAGTTTCATGTCCTTGATGTTGTGAATATAGATGGACTCCTCCAGGCACACGACCAGCCTCTGGAATTTCAACGTGAAAACGCAAAGACCGGCATCAACGACGTCTCACGGCCCCGGAGTGAGGAGTTATAAAGGGTGTGACGGCGTCGCCTTGCTGCTCTCACCTGCCTGTTGAGCCTGACGGAGAGGATGTTGTTGGAGTAGCTGTAGTTGCAGATCTCCGTTCCTTTCTTGAAGTGGTAGACGTTCATTCGCCGCGGCATGGACAGACTGACCACCACCACCAGGCTGCTGGAGAACAGCCGCTCCACGATGTAGACGTCCGGACACTCCACTGGGAGACACGCAGGAGAAAGGGGCTTTGCAAAGGGAAGCTGCAGACTGACCTCAAGCGCAGCGTCAAACACAATATCTGCCTCTGTTTCCAACCGACACACAGTTTCCTGCACATTGATCACAGATGACAATGGTCTCACTGTCGTCATTCCTGCTGCTGATCCGGCGAGAACGAAATTGAAACTTCCACTGACTTTGTTTTTCCTAGTTGCACAGTGGTTGGACTCGAGTACAAGCTCTTTATATATTTGCTGTCATACCTCCCTCATGGATGCAGTCCAGTTTGTCCACAGCCGTGACCGAGAAGAGCCGGTAACCAGTTTTGGTTCCCACTGACAGGGAACTAGAAGAACAAACAGAGAGGAAAAAACAGGACGTTTACCTCCCAGACGGAAACGCTTAGAAGATTTCTGATGAGCGCGCGTTTCTGTTCTTGACTAACAATGCTGCGCAGGGTGAAATGTGTTATTCATCAGTGGAGCTGCTGACAACAGTCAACAGCCTCTCCTGAAAGTGGGTGAAAGACAATGTGACGAGGGCCGATCCGAACTTCACCCCGAGCAACGGATCTATTAAAAGACCTCCGATGTTGTTTCTATTTAGGCCTCCATCAAACCGCTGTCCTAAATGAGGCTCGTCTTTATCGCCTCCCTGGGATAAAAAGAACATCATGACATGGAGATAAGAAGGGAGAGCCGGTTGACTGTTTAGTCACTGGCTTAGTTTTACAATCACAGTCAAGGGAGGTGTTTGTTTAAGGGGACCCACCTGCAACTGAAGGAGTCAATGAGACCTACTGGTCAGATATCCCATTGTGCGAATTCCTAAGTTTAGGGAAGTGGGAACCAGTAAAACACCAGCTTCTGTTACAGGTTAATAATTAACCAGCACTTTTCTATAGTTACTGGGGTCAACTCTGAAGAGGAAGTGGATCAAGAGGCTGGATCAGGCATGTTTATTTCTCAGTGCATGTGGCTCGTCAAAGAGCGCTTAGGAATTTGGTTACGGTTGTCTAAAGTGCAACAGGCCTCGCAGATTAACACAGTGGCCCAGTTTCAGCTCACACTGATTCGTTCTGAAGTTTTAATGGGACGCGAAGGAGCGTGTTGGTCACATCCTGGAGCCTTCAATGAAGCCCCTCTGACCGTTGACGCTTTCAGGGCGCCCCACAGAGTAAACACGGGAATGTAAACGCGGCCGTAAATAATTATGCAACAGTCAGGTGCACCAAGGAGATTGAGTTCACGCTGGGCCGGGCCCGCAGGTCGCTTACGTGGTGTCCTGGTTAAACGAGGCGCAGATGAAGCCTCGGGGCGCTTCGGGGCCCTCCGGTGCGTCCTGGGTCTCCATCCGCGCCGCCGAATATGCGCCCCCCTGGCCCACCGGGCTGGTCGAGGTCGGAGGCCTTTTGGCTCGGCTCGATCCCCGCCGGAACCCGCTTCCCCTCCGCTGCTCCCCGACTCCAAAGCGCCACGCTCGCACTCTTCAGGGAGAGGAATGTCCGGGCAGGCGGGCTCAGCCGGAGCTCGGCGCACGACCCCGGACCCAAGCGGGAGCGAAGAGGGGCGTTCGCGGTCCCTCAAACAGCCGTTACACTTTGCTCGGTCGACAGTGCTGTTATTATTATGTTATTAACTTCCAATATTCACACAGCAAAACAAAAACAGCTGATGGGAGGATGCGTCACCGTGGAGCGCCTTTCTATTGGCTGAGGGCTGCACGTTAAACCCGCCCTTTCAGGAATTCTATTGGACGGAGCGTTTAAAACTTGTTTGTGATTTGCCGGATTAAGTGTCATTCAAATGGGAACCGCCTTTGGAGGTGAATGGCTATTGATTGGTCAGTAAAACTTTCAGTCTCGTCACGAGGAATTGTTTTGATGATGTGATTGGCTGAAAACACCTTGACACGTCAGCGACCCTGAGGTGCGGACGCGCAAATGTTCAAAAAATGTTGCAAAATCCTAGTTTTATCTTCTTTTTCCCCTTTGTAAAAACGAAAAAATATATCTCAGGGATAAAGAAACAAATATAAAAAAAAATAAGAGGAAACATAAGCTAATTGTAACATGTGAGCGTATCTCACGGCTGTAGAAACTTTATTATCAAGTTTTAGATGCAGAAGTATTTTATTTGCATTACAAACAACACAAAACGGCCTGAAAGTTAAACATACGAGTTCAGGACCAGCGATAAATCCTGATAACACATGCCTAATTACATCACATTTCATCTGTATAATTTGTCCAGTAACCCTGCTGCCAATAATATCAAAATAGTGATCCAAAGACGTGATCATATCGGACGGAGGCAGGTTCACACGAGATGTCGTGGCCAGTTCCTCACACGTACATATCGGTTTCATGTGTATATTTTTGGTGGGAGGAGACTGAAGAAGCTGTAAGAAACCAGCACAGAGCTCCACCTGTGGGTGAACAAAGGGCCTTCTCACTATAAAGGTGGAATAAACGGTGCCACGACACAACCCTGTGACCCTGAAACAATCGTTGAAAGAAATAAGATAACGGGTAAAACTTGTACATGTGCTGATCAGGCGGTGTCCTGACTTAACATGTTGATGTTCTTCATTGGGGATCTTGTGATTAACTTCTTGAAATAATTAATCTTGGGCAATGATTTCTGCTTTTTTTCTCCAGAAAAACAACAGCTTGTGTAATGTTTGTGGTCATGGAACCCTCAGATTCCTAAAAATAAACCTTGTGGATCAACTTCTTGGAAAAGTAAAAACAAATCACGACCAGCCTATCTCTATTGCGTTTACTGATCCTTTAGAGATCAGTTCCATTGTCACCTTAAGTGTACCTTTGATGCACAAACTCAGCTGGGCTGTTATTTCATGCTAATCGAAGGAATTATTCTCGATTTTATATGCATCTTTACAACAAGATAATCGAAAAGGATTTGAGAAAACGAGGCAAGGTTTTTCCCTTTAAAAAGAAACGAATCGATTATATGAATTCCTTAACCTTTCCTTTGACGTCACGGTTTCCGTGTCTTCCCCTTTAAGGTTACCACGGGTAACGGGCTCACATGTCAGAACGGGGCGAATTGACGTCAGTGACGGTCGTTGATTGGTCCTCAGCCGTATCCGGTGGGGCAGCGGTCCAGGGCTCGGGAAAAAAATCGAAGCGAGGAGGAGGCTCTGGAAACGGTACGCTTTGAGAAATATCTTACATCCCGAGTCGCTTTCGGAAGGCTCGGCAGGAATTTACAGTTTCTCGTGAGTATCTGTGAGGCGTCGGTCGACGGAACATATGACCTCTGTATAGGTGAAATTTGTTTCCTCCGTCTCTCGTTTGTTTATGATAGAACTCAAGATGGCGTCATTGGAGGAGAGCTTTGCCTTTGCACGGAGCTAGCCAGCTAGGCATCCGAAGCTGTCATAGTATTTGACAAAGCGCAGAGCGAATATACTCCAATAACAACAGAAAACATTTTTTATTCATTTGGGTGCGCGTTACGAACATTTTTTGTCGTTCGTGTGTTTTTGCATTAACCTGCTCGCTGTAAGTTATTTGGCTGCTGTCGTCAGCCTTCTGCTGGAGCCTTCCTGACCTAGACGGTGGTACATACAGGACATTTCTGCTCCACACCGTCTCCAAAAACGACAATATTAAAGATTTTTGTGACCTTTTTAAAAACATTGCACGTTTATCCTTCCCGCATCGTACTCTCCCGTCTCCTGCCTAGCAAGGTCATCGTGCATCGCAGTGTTAAATTCAAACAACATCTGTTTCTGTGTATCCTTCAGGGGCGATGCTCCAGCTTCTAAACCTCATCCTACAATCAACATGCGAGACGTATATTTAACTTCCTTTCCAACTAAATAAAGCTCATTACATAAGAGAGAAGCTCACTGCTGGGAGTCTTTAGCTCTTAATTTGTACCCGCTGGACTGAAAACAGTATCATTTACCACCTACTTATTCCTGTGGTAGGTCTAGATTAAAGTCACCTGCCAAGTGTCCACTATGACTGTAGTTAGCTGTCATAATCATATTTGATAATGATACATCAGCAGTAAAAGTGATCCTAATCTCGCCTGTGCTTGGTCGGAACAGACATTTCTGAGTCCTGTCACACTTGTACTCAGATCAAGTTGTAGTGTTTGCGCCAGCAGGACCTGTTGTTTGCGAGTTTACGCCCGTATAGTGCACACGCTGGTCACCGCAGGCCTTAGGGCCCTTCCTGTTTTAGCTCGCACAGTTAAATCAAGCACAGAGCTTGTTTCAAGAAACTTGTATCACACTGGCTGATCAGATGATCTCAACTATTTTGCTCTGCAGCGGGACTGTGGCCTGAGATGTTGAAATCTACAGCTTGTGCACTTGTTTGTAGGTTGTTTTCTGGCGTGTAACACAAAGAATTGATTCACATGACTCACAGGCGTTCTGTTACACTTCTGGAATGAGTGTGTTTGCTTGTATATGTGGACATTAGATGTTTTCGGGCTATTTTGTGTGTCTGAGATGGTTTGAATTAGTGTAATTAAGAGATAAACCGAGAAAAAGCAGGGCAGACAGTGCCCATCTTGGTTTTGCTTTGTCGCCAGATATCTGGGATCACATCATATGACCAATTTTCACTCCTGACACTTAAGAGTGCTCAGGCTCCATAGTGACAAAACAACACCCGTCTCCCTGTGCCTTCTCACTCTGGCTCTATTTTTCTCACATTCTCTCTCGGTCCGTCTCTCGGCCTGACGTACAACTCCTTTTCACCCTGTGCGATTCTGTTCCTGCGCGAGTCTGCTTCGTACGGTCACAGACTGACATCGTGCTCTTCTTTTCTTCCCTCTCCAGCACAAAGGTTAGAGGTCACAGAGCAGGGTTGCGGTTGTCGTCATGGCATCTGGAAGCACGAGCAGCGAGGAGGAGCGGAGCCTGAGGGAGTGTGAGCAGTATGTGCAGAAACATAACATTCAACAGCTGCTGAAGGACTGCATTGTCCAGCTGTGCACCTCCAGGCCAGACAGGCCAATGGCCTTCCTCAGGGAGTACTTCGAGAGGCTGGAAAAGGTTTGTTCATGTGGCTTTGGATGCTTACTGTTTGGTGCACCTTTTGAAAGGCAGACACATTCTTCTCACTTTTTATTCATGTTTTCAACTGCGGTTCTATGACATTCCTTTCAGTTTTGAATGCAAAAGATAAGATCACTTTGCTTGTTGAACATGTGAAGCATACCAGAAACAGCATTTTTCCGTTTTGTTCAGTCGTTGAGGTGACAAACGTCTGACAGTGAAATTTTCTTGCTCATGTCACTTTATTCCCATCTATTGTTACACATCTACATTGCAGGTTTGAAAATGTCAATATTATTGTTTTTTTTTGAGTTGTCTGTATTTATTTGTTCAGTCTTTTCTGGGCAGCAACAAAACTCTTGAGTTCAAAACATGCTTTTGAACTTTTTATATCAGCCAAGTGTGCACTCATTGGTTGACATAGAGGTTGACAATTAGTCTTTTTGTCACTTATTTCATTGCAATACATTCTACACTTCTGTGTTTTCTGTTTTGCCTGATCATGCTGTTGTGGGTTTTTCTGCAACAGCTTCCTTCAGCATCAGTTTGTGTTATTATACTGTCTTTGATGCTAGTTTACGTGCATATTCGTCGTCATGTGGTCACAGTTCGCTGAGAGATGTTATCAGGGTTGACTTGTCTCACAGTATGAGGAGTGATGCATCTCCATGTGAGCCACAGATCTTCCTCAGAGACAAGAAGGCCAGGAAGCATTCAGGGAAGCATAAAAAAACCCTTCAGTTTCTGTCCCAGTGTTGTATGGGCCAATATAGCCTTAATCAACCTCCATCAGTGTGATGGGAGCAGGGAAGCCTGACCTGCCCATATATGGCTGCCAGTGGTGCTGGCACAATGGATTTTATTGATGATTTCACTGTTAATGGGAGCAACAGCATGAATGTAGGTGTTTACAGGAGCTTTGTGTGCACTCATTCAGCCAAATGCATCAAAACTCATTAGACAAGTCGATGCTGCAAAGGCGTCGCTAAAAGCAACATTTACAGGGTTGTTGCAGAGTCTCTGGATATGAAGTTAATGACTCTTGGTTGCAAAAAGCTTTGTATGCATTTTCAAACCCATCGGTGACCCCTCCCTCCTTCCCTTTCATGCAGGAGGAGGCCAAGCAGATCCAGAACCAGCAGAAGGCCAGCAGTTCACGTTCGGACTCCCGTGATGAAGAGGTGTCTCCCCCCATGAACCCTGTGGTGAAGGGCCGCCGGCGGAGAGGCGCGTTCAGCGCCGAGGTCTACACAGAGGAAGACGCAGCCTCATACGTCAGAAAGGTGAAGGCAGGCACATCTGTACACAGCTGGAACCTGGCTCAACTCCTCAACCAAACCAGTTGTTCCTAACATCTAGTTTTTAACCTGCCTTTTTTGATCAGGTCATTCCAAAAGACTACAAAACAATGGCGGCCTTGGCCAAAGCTATCGAAAAGAACGTGCTCTTCTCACACCTGGATGACAACGAGAGGAGGTAGCGTATGAAACGCTGTGTTTTAAAGCTTTTTCTTCAAGCTGCCATGTTTGAGTTTCCTTTGTGGAGCTGATCAGTTCGACTATTCTTTTCTTTTCAGCGACATATTCGATGCAATGTTTCCAGTCACCTATATCGCAGGAGAGACGGTCATTCTTCAGGGTAGGATCATGTCGCAGTGTTCAGTTGAACAGTCTCCTTCCAACTCGCACTGCATCCGCATGAGTAAAGCAAACTGTATTTTTTTATATTCACAGGTGATGAAGGGGACAATTTCTATGTTATTGACCAAGGGGAAATGGATGTGAGTGTCTCATTCATACATTCACCTGTCAATATTAGTCTTTTCAATATTGTCAATGATGCTACTTGTGTACGTTTGGATTTTATGGCTGTATAAAGTCAGGGCTTTTCTTTGAGACATAAGCATGTTAACTACTTCAAGCAGCTATACAATAAAGTTCCTTTTTCCATGTTTGCATTATATTTCATTGGTTCCTTCGCTGCCGTCCTGCCAGGTGTACGTGAACAATGAGTGGGTGACCAGCATTGGCGAGGGGGGCAGCTTTGGAGAGCTGGCACTGATCTATGGCACACCGAGGGCAGCCACAGTCAGAGCCAAGACCAACGTCAAACTGTGGGGCATCGACAGAGACAGCTACAGGAGAATACTCATGGTGAGAGGAGAGGTTACAGCACCGGAGAATAACGCCCGTTTCTGAAGCCCAGTGACACACCTCCGGTTGTATTTTCGTGTTTCGGATGCCCTTGGAGTGCAAATCAAACATTTTAATGTGATGCGTCTGGGTTACATCTTCCTGACCTTCTTCAGTTTCCTTTTTAACCGCTGATGTGAATTTTTTGTCTGCAGGGAAGCACTTTGAGAAAGAGGAAGATGTACGAGGAATTCCTCAGGAAAGTGTCCATTTTAGGTGAGTTGATTTTCAAACTTACCTCCTCCCAGAATTTAAAAATAGAGCGTGAGAAGTGCGTTTCTGGCATTGGGGCTCAGTTGAAAATAACCTGAAAGCAGATGTAAAAATATCCCACCTCAAAAACAAATCCAGCTGCAGGCTCGTCGCTTCAAAAGGGACTTGAGTCGAGCTGTTGTTCGGTGCTGATGAAAACTTCCTGCTGTGTCCTGCGTCCTCAGAGTCTCTCGACAAATGGGAGCGTCTGACGGTGGCCGACGCCCTGGAGCCGGTCCAGTTCGAGGACGGACAGAAGATTGTTGTGCAGGGAGAGCCTGGAGACGAGTTCTTCATCATCCTCGAGGTATCCGCTTCATCCACGAGCTCATCCAAGCTGTGTGTCGCCCTGCCAACAAGTCCTGATCCAACATGATTTGTAATTCATGTCAAAGGTGTTGTAAACGACTGGTTTGTGCCGATAACGACTTTCTCCAAATAGTTTGAAAATACTGAATTGATTTCACAACACTGCCCTCTTGTGGTGAAATGAAGATGTTGAATTTCAGCCGATGCTCACTGGTAGTTTGATGATCAAAGCAGTAATTTCATGAGTGTTATTCTTTCCAGGGTTCTGCCGCTGTGTTGCAGCGCCGCTCAGAGAACGAGGAGTTTGTGGAAGTTGGGAGATTAGGACCTTCAGACTACTTTGGTAAGAACTGACGCGCCATCGTGCGTGTGTGTGTGTGTGTGTGTGTGTTTTGCGTTCGTTCTCTTTGGCAGCTCTGGTCTTTGCAGGTGTTCACCTTTGTTTCTGTGTTCAGGCGAGATCGCCCTGCTGATGAACCGCCCCCGCGCTGCCACTGTGGTCGCCCGCGGACCCCTCAAGTGCGTCAAGCTGGACCGGCCCCGCTTCGAGCGCGTGCTGGGCCCCTGTTCAGACATCCTGAAGCGCAACATCCAACAGTACAACAGCTTTGTGTCGCTGTCCGTGTGAGGGAGCGTCTCTCCTCCCCCTGTTTTCCTCCTCCTCCTCCTCCTCCTCCTCCTCCTCTCCTCTCCCCCGACACCCTTCACCTCCCCCCTCTCCTTTCAGACCCAGGGTCCACCAATGCAATTTTGCTTTTTGTCACTTTTCTTCTCGTTTCTGTTGGCTTGTTTTGCCCCTCTTCTCCCCCTCTCCTCATTTTACACGCGCAGATCATTTTGTTGTTCCCACCCGTCACGCAGAAGTGACTTTTAGCCATTCACCAGCGCTTGTACCAGCTGCTGTTCGCTACCTTGTAGGCACAGTTACATCACATGTTATTTACTGTCTGTACTTGCTGGTTCCGCTTTTTTTTCTCTCTCTCTCTTTTTTTTTAACACAAAGCAGGAGATCTGAAGGACTTGAGGGTCTCAGAGCAACGAGACAGACAATCAGACTTTACATGGCGCTTTCGGGGACTTTGTTACGGATTTTTGTTGCAGATGGAAGCGAAGAGAAGACCGAGTTTCCTTTTCTGACATCAGTTAGCCTGGTAGGATACGCAGCGTAGAGCAGAACCTGGAGAGGGCATCCATCCGTTCGCTGTTTTCGAGGCTCCACCTGTGAAATGATGCTCCACCTTCTTTTTGGGTTAGATTCAGGTGCGATGAGGAAAAAAAAAACAACAAAAAAAACGACGTGTCTGTTTTGCTTCGATTCAGAGAGCTTTGTTTTTTTTTATTGTGCAGCTACCAGGCTAGTGCCAAACGTTGATTATTGTCACAAGGCAAAGACGCGTAGCCGTGGAAACGCTATCTGGAGCTCCAGCGGGAAGTAGTTGATACTGTCCTATCGATAGAACGACCGTACAAGAACTGCCTTGACTACTCTGAGGAAAAAAAAATCTACAAAAAGAAGGAAAAAAAGTATTAAGTGTATTTCAGTATTCAGTTTATTTAGTATATACCAAATAACTTGGTCACTCTTCTGCTATGGTTTGTAATCAAAATGTTATCATAGTATAGTTAAAATGATCATAGTTCTATTCTTATCATTGACTAAATGATAAACTTCTTGGTTTGGAGTGATGGTGGTCTTTAAAAAAAACAACAACAACTATGTTTAACTGTCTTTTGTAAGCACTTATTTTTCCATAAATTCTATTTTAGGTGTCCAGTGCCACAAAGTAAATAAATGCTTCTTCTTGTCAACTGACAAAAACAGTATGTAATTGTATTGTGTGAAATGTCATGGGTTCTACCTTTATAAAAGCCAGACGAGGAGGGGCGGTCACAGGTTCGACGATGCGACGGAAGGAAAGTTTAAAAAAAAAAACAACGAAGTACCAAACGAGACGGTTTCTGGGTTCTTCAGGAAGTATTTCTGTGTCACAGCTGCAGCGAGGCGAGCCGGCAGGCGGCACGGTGTGTGTGTGTGTGTGTGGGAGGGGGACGGGGACGGATATTTATTGGGGGGAGGGGGGACTGGTGTCATTGCTTCTTGCCTGTTTGACAAAGGTGGCTGTCTTTTCATCAGAGTAGCTCGTGACCTGTTCTCTATGCTTACTTGGCATGATGTTTTAGGCAACCAGTGATCTGGTATGAATGGACGCGTGTATTTAAAAAAAACCCAAAACAAAACAAAAAAGCGGAAAAAAAAGAAGTTTTAAAAAAAAGATGCATCTTGCTGCTGCAGCAGCGGGAGCTTTGTCAAATATTTGGTTTGTTACACCCTCGCTTAACTGCTTCATGACTATTTAGATGGCATAAAATGTTCAATCCTCCCTTTATTTGACCCTTTCCCCCCCCTTTTTTTTTTTGAAAAACAGACTTTACCAAATCACACAGTGTCGACTTCTGGATTATAGGCTGAACTCGTCATTCCCGCCTCACCGTCTGTCGCCAGAAGCGACCTCTAATCAGCCAGGTTTCCCATCGTTTGCCTCATCCACAGCCTCCCGTGCGCGCGCTGACAAAGTGATGATGGGTGTCCGAAAAAAAGTCTGGACTCTCGGGTGCCGGTCGTCACGGTAGCCGGGCCAGGCCAGAAGACTCGAGTGTACGTTTCCTCACACTGGCATCACCTCCATCGTTGCCCCGCTCCCTTCTCCCGACCCTCAGCTCGTCCATGCGGGTGTGGTCACACCTGCTGGATCTCAACCTGCGGGGCGAGGGTCTCCACCTTTTTTGTTTTTGTTTTTGTTTTGTTTTTCCTGTCAGGATCTAGGTTTCATGTAAATAGCTGTGTCATCGGTTTTAGTCCCAGCGCGTTTTTAGCCACACTCTGCAATCGTCCCGGTTTGCCTTAGCTTACCTAAACCTGGGCTTACAGTAGTCGTCCGTCACTCCTGCTCGCCCGACCTTCAGTGAGTTTGTTGGGCCTGCGGTGGCGAGACGCCGCCGCCGCAGGCCGCCAGAGGACCATTCTTTTTCTATTCTACCCTGTATTTAGTTTGACCTTCTGTATGTGCAAAGATGTTTATCCTTTTGGTATAGATTGTTCCAGATGGCAGTTTAAGCAATAAAAAAGTAAAAAATATTTCGGCTCGGTCTCGAGCGTCTTCTTTTTCTTCATGTTTCTCTCTTTCTCTCTCTCTCTCATCTCACCGAATACATCTGGGTTTAATATGAAGAAACCTGAAGCTGCAATGAAAGGTTAAACTGGGCAACAATCATTTAACACACAAGCTCCATTTTTCATTCCTTATCTCCTTCCTGTGATCTGTCTCTCCTTGACTGATTCAAGGACTTCAAGGTCCTTCAAAACCCTTTTTCTTCATCACTTGAATTAGTACCGTGTACTTCAGCCTGAGAGGAGCAGACAGTTTTTGCAGCTGCTGTCTCTGTTCAATGCAAGAAAGAGGGGAAACATGCAATACCACCGCTGAACCCGAGAGGGAGGCATTGGTCTCTGCAGCTAGGCGCTGAATCGAGAAAAAGACACCATCATAACAAACATTGTTCACTTCGCTTTTTGAAATGGTTGTTAGTGTCATTATTCTTCCTTTTAAAGGATACTTTTTTCAGTTTGGTTCTGTCAAAAATGAAAAATCTCAATTTCGTGTTTTCATGACCGTAATCTCTTGAGCAGGGTTGTCAAACATGTCGTCTGTGGGCCAAAAATTCAGCCTGGCTGGGAGTTCATGCTGGTCCACAAGAGGAACTTTGGATAGTTTAAAAATTCAAACAATCTCTGAACAAATTTGTGTATTTCCATCTTGTGCTGTAAGAGTTTAAAGTTTCCATTTTTTCTTCACCCCACTGACTTTTATGTTGTGCAGTGACACCACAGCTTCGCTGTGGAGGATCTCAAGCATTCAAAACCTCCAATTCTTCATTTCAGATGGATGTTTGCCGAGTTTTTCTCCCTGCCAGCAGTTTGAAAGGTTTGGTATGAAGGTACGAGTGAGGTGCCTATCAGCCTCTCTGTCTCTGGTCTGACTTCACTTGGCGCGGTTCTCCGGCTCTGGGAGCTTTTAACAAATAGTTGTGGTTGCTCGTCTTACTTTACATCACACGGAGAGACAGAAACGTATCAGGTTCGCCGGATGAGAACAAAAGGATTAACGAGCGCCAGAGCTGCGAGTAAAACATTTGCAGATTCATATAAAAAAGAAGGAAGAAAAACCCCAACTCGGTGTAGTTCAGAGTTAATATGGCGCTCCTAATGAATGCATACTTGTTGGTTTGCAGCAGGTTTGCTGCCTCTCTGTCTTGGCCTGTTAAGAGTTGACGAGGGTGTTGTAAAGCTGTTTAAACTCTGATGAGACGAAGGATTACAAGTCTGGAGAAAAAACCAGGGCGGAGCCAACTTAACGGCTGTTTTCTGGCTCGCACACTTCGACTTGCTGATAACGTGAACGAAAACAACAAACTTGGCGCATCGTCTCGCAAAGTCGTTTTAATTCTCCGATGGCACCAGCGGAAAAAGTTTCTTTCCAGCAGACAAAACACAAACTTGGACAGCTGCTCCAGTGTTTCACAGCCCAGCTTCAAATCCGATCCTTTGACAGTTTGAGAGCACAAAACGGCCTCGCGCTTCAGGTGAGGTTCCCCGAACGCGCTCCGCTCGCACTCCGCTGCCTGAAATTGGTCCCGATTTAAATCTGCAGTGCAAACATAAGATTTATGTGCGCTAAAAGAAGAATGCAGCCCGGGATGAGTTATCGACCCGAGAGGAAGACAAAGGTGCTGCTCCGTGCGCTCCTGAGGCCTGCAGTGATTCATGTCGGAGCCCCCACAATGGGATTCCTTCCTCCGCAGTTGGGCTCCTTTGAAGGTGTCACGGCTCCTGCTATTCATGGCTTCTTCCTTGAAAGGTGAGCCCGCGCGGAGCTTCACGGCTGCAAAGTCCTCCCGAGCAGCCGTCAACCTTCGGTCTCCTGTTACCTGGCCCGCTCCTTCTCTGTGGCTGTCGGGGGGCTCGCCGGGGGCTTGATGAAGTCCCTGGCCACGACCTCGTCCTCGCCCAGCCTCCGGACGCAGCGCTGGACCGCGCGCAGCACCT
>JASSRZ010000086.1:11469450-11497458 GCA_032164315.1 Malacoctenus gilli | reverse complement strand
ACACACACACACACACACACACACACACACACACACACACACACACACACACACACACACACACACACAGATAGACAGACACACACACGGTGCTCTTACTGGTCCTCAGTGTCTCTCCTTAAATGGAGCGATGGCCCCTGAGTGTCCAGCCTCCAGATGACGATCTCTCCATCGTAACTCGCAGTGGCCACGACGCCCAGAGCAGAGCACTGACTCACGGCCAAGATGTTTGACTTGTGGACCCCTCTGGACTTCCAGGATGTGTCCACCTTTACTTTCATGTCCTACACACACACACAGGACATATCGACATTCGAAGTAAAAGGGGACGAGAATGGCTTTTCGTGATATCACTCGTTTCAGCGGGGTTGAAAAGGCTTTTTCAGACGACTGAAGTGAGTTCACGCTGGATGAAATTGTGTAAGTCTTTGCAGATCGCTTCCCCGAGTGTGACGGTTTACAGACGATCCAAAATAGCGTATAATTGTTTGCGTTGCCTTGTGGAAAGCTGCTCTATTTCTTCTCCACTTTGCTGATTTTGTTTACACCTCTGGGCTGCCATCCTGTGGTTAAGCTCCTTAAAAGCCTGCGTGGAAGCTTGCGCAGCAGAGGAAGAGCGCTCCAGATGTTCCTGGCCTTTTGTATACATGAGTCTGTGATTTATGTCGTTTGCTCATAATATTTTCGATGAGATTTTGGACTTACAAGTGTTTTCACCAAAGAACCAACCTGACTCCGCTCGAGCGAGACCCTTTAAAAAAATAATACGAGTCAAGGAAGAAACCACCGCAGGAATCTGCTGGCCAAGCATGAATACTGAGGGTTGCTCCTGTTCCCGCGAAGGAAACAATCCAACCACAGCGCACATGGCAGGTTGAAGCTGAGAGGTGAAATGTGACAAGAAACTGGGGCTTTGAAATATACGTTTATGCAGCAAAATGGCAAATATGCCTGCTTAAAAGTTGCACAGTGGGTCTGAATTTGACCCAAAAAAATGCACCAAACTCAAATTGGTGCTGGCGATGAGAAGGAAGTATGGTGTTATAAGTCTGTATCAGTTACTATGGTGACAGATGTTTGTCTGGGACTCATCATTCTAGTTTTCACCATCTGGGGAAGAACTTGTAGAGAAGCAGCAGAGGTGAGAAAGCAGAGGGACGAATCTTGGTATGTGGTGCTACAGCTTCTTGGTCGTTAGTGGATCAGTGTGCTGTGCTCCCTGGACTCACCTGTCAGTCATCATTCAAATTCAAAGTTAGCCTTCAGAAAGGGAAGGATGGTGTGATGAATGAGTGCTCCGCCCTCCATGACCCCACCTTGGCTCTCTCCATGTCGTACTGAGAGATCCGCCTGCTCCACCCAACAGCCAGCAGCTTGTTGTCATGGAGGCAGCTCAGCCCAGACACTTCAGAGCTGGTGACCGGCTCCAGCTTGTGCAAGTTCAAGCCGTTCAGTAAATTCCACACCTGGTGAAAGATTTACAAATTTGGACTCTTATTTTGACACATTTGCAAAAGGAAATAACGGATGCATTAAATCCTCTCTACTTATGTACATACTGGTCATAAAAAGGTGTGAAATTAAACCTTGATGGTGCCGTTACGAGCACCAGTGACGAGCCTTCTGTGAGAGGAGTCCAGTGTCATGCAGGTGACTTCAGCTTCCCCGTGTGCATTGAGAATGAGGAGCCACCTCCTCCCCATCTCCACGTCCCACACACACACGGACGAGTCCACGTGTGCAGCCACCACCTGTTTCAGGGTGGGGTTGTACAGAGCGCAGGAGAGCGACGGAGTGACGGCGTTTCCAGTCGCACGTTCACCCGCCAACAAACAACCCCCACCTCCTCCTCCTCCTCCTCCTCCTCCTCCTCCACCACCTCCTCGTCGCCTTTCAGACAGATCAAGCACCGCCAGGTAATCCTTGCACGCTACTACTAAGTGAGGCTGCATCCCTTGGGGGAGCGGAGGGGGCAGCAGGAGGAAAGGGAAGTGGCCGTGTTCTGCCATTCGGCCTGGTTGAAGGCAGGGGAACAGCAGGCGGATGGTTTTCAGGCAGTGGTGGGTGGAAATGTCCCAGACCCTCAGCTCCTGGTGATTCCAACAATGTAGCGAGGAAACATGAACATAAATTTTGCATCATTTTATATTGTCTCTGCAGCTGCCAAACAGCGTATTGTGGTGATAATTTTGATATTTAACGACTCACAGCATCCCGGGAGTAGCTGAGTATCTGCCCGGCGGGCTGGTAGATCGCGACATCCAGCACGGCGGCGCGGTGACCCGGCAGCACGGCGATGGGGCTGGAGGTCACATACCGAGCCCACAGCCTGACCGCTGTGTCGCGGCCTCCCGTGACCATCAGCTGCAGGGACGCGCTGTAGTCGAAGCATTTGGCCCCCTGAAAGGAGACAAAAGCCACCAAATGGCATTCAGGAAGGCGACGCTTTTCTTTTTTTTTTGCATGTATGGAAATTTCTCTGCAGATCTGGTGTTTTATAGATGCCTTCATTTGAAAAACACACAATAACTCAGCCACTCACACAAGTTTCCGTTATTTTTTCAAAGGGCGCCTATGATGCTAGAAAGTCCAGACAGTTAATTGGAGTATAAACTTAGCTGTGCTGATTTTCAAAAAGCTATTGTGTATAACAGGAAGCACCACCACCCAATTTAATAACCCTCAGTGTTCTCGTTTTTTTCTTACATTACCACAGCATGAAAGAGAGCAGACACCGCACGTTACAGTGTTAGTTTATACCAGATTTTTGTTATTCCAGATAAATCAAGTTATCTTGGTTAACCACGTTATGTAATCCTGCACAGTAGCCCAAAGATGGAGGCTGATGTATAAATAGTTTATCAACAGATTCGGATTTGAGTCTATGTTCAAAGTCTGACCCGCCCTTGCCGGTCACAGTCACCGTGACCACAGTGTCGTCATCTGACTTCAGTCCAGGTCAATGGTGGACCAACCTAAAGTCACTTGCACAATTTTGAGCCTGACTTTTGACATTTGGGTGCATTTTGATGATTTTGCACGGATGTTTTTCCTAAAAACTGGAACCTAAGAGCCAAACAGCACTCAGGAAAGTCTGTATTGTCCGAGTCTGAAGGACCACTGTGTGCTGCCCACCTGCTCCACTCTCCAGGTGTACGGCCTCCACTGATTGGAAATGTTGACAAAAGTCACGGACGTGGCGTCGCTCTCTGATGATGTCATGAGCGTGTCGGTGTCGGGCTCGAACATGATCCTGCTCACGGGCTCCTGGTGGATGTTGGGGATGTAGCGGTGGGACACGTGGTCGCTGTGCTCGCTGAGGTCCTGGTGAGGACATGAGGGAGGAACATCGGAGGATGGATGGCTGAGGCTTCTTGCTTCACTGAACTGCTTTTAAAATGAAGGCTTAGGTGAGTACATACAGGGAAAAAGATCCTCTGTGGTCCTCTTTTGTTGGGGGACTTCTTGAAGAGACCCCTGGATCGGTTGAGGAACCACATCAGGTGAACGCCTCCCTTTTCATCTCCGACCAGCAGCAGCGGAGGCTTTTCAAGGCTCTTAACGACAGAAACATTTGGATTACACTGCTGAATAAATGACTTTCTGTGTGAATTTTTATGATCACAACAATAGAACATTAAACGATGTTCTTGCCTGTGTGTCATGCCAGTAACAAAGAGCAGTCGGGACACTACGGAAGCCTTGAAGCAACAATGAGAAGAAACGGTCACGATCGTCTTTTAGACAACCAGGTCAGTTTGAGGCGCTCCAGTGTGGTTACCATAAAGATGCACTTCCTCAAACACAAGTTTGGAGGACACGTTGAGAAAGTGCAAGTCCCTGCAGTCAGTTGCCACGACAACCCCGTGGACGTCGCTTAGATACACGGCGTCGGTGGCCCAGCCTCTGAACCGCCGCGTGTTGGCCACTTCTTCTGTCGGGTCTCCAGCGAGCTGCATCAGACGGGGGGGGGGGGGCGTGACTGTGTGCTGCGGTGACTCCGAGCTGACTCGACTCCAGAGCAGCAGCGTGACGTCACTCACCGCCAAAGTCTTCAGGATGTGGAGGCTGCCGTTCCAGACAGTGACCTGACCTCCCTTACTCACGGCAACGTAGCGCAGGGGAGGGGGGCTGGAAACGGCGAGCAAACGGACTGTGGGCTCGCGCTGCAGAGCAACACATGACAAGAAGAAACAATGATCAAAAGAATATTTGTTCATGTTCAAAAAGTAGGTTCATGCGTTCAGGACATCACTGGTAAAGAAAGTAAAAATACAGTCGTACTGTAATTTTGTTGCTGAAAGTATCTTTTTTTATTACTTAAGATGACTCAAGTTTCCCTCAAAAAGCAGCATAAATTGCCTGAGATGTTATTCTTAGTCTAAACTAAGCTTGCATGGTAATTGCTGTAAAGCAGGCTTGTGGGTAACCAAAAACAGGTACATTTTCAATCAGTCTGTTCAAATAGTTCAACTCTATTTGTAATCGTTGCATTTATTTTGCATTGCATTTTATATCCTCTTCCTCACTGAAACTCGCCGTTCATTCGACTCCCTCTTCATTTTTTGCAGCACTCATCTCTTCGGAGGGAACACGAAGAGCACTGCGCTCTCTCACAGAGCCCTCCGGTCTCCATTCACCACATATAAGGTTTGTTTCGGGCGTGGAGGCTGTCAATTTAAAAGCGCTTATAGCTAAAGTACAACCCTAAAACAACACATGAGGAAAACATAAAAGACCAAACCAAAAGCTTGGACTGGGCCCCATCATAACTCTGTGGGCCCTGAAACTGATGCCAGCTGAGTGCATTTTGCCACTAAATGTCTTGACAGATATGTTATCTTTTTCTGCTGCTTTGGTTGCTGAGCTTCACATTTTAGGGACCCAACATTTATGAAGCAGTGGTTCCCAACGCCCCGACCCTCTAGCAGTTATCTCAGTGGGGGCTCAGCCTTTGCTGTTCCCACGTTGTTGAAATTAGGATTCCACATTTCACTTTTTTCTTAGTAGATAACTGGAGGTTTCGCCTGATGTTTGGCGCCTACTGCTGGTCAATGATTGTAACTGTTGAAATGCTCCATTGGACAAAAGGTGCATCCGTCCCTCTTGACACTTTTTCCCCAAGTCACCTTGTTGTGGGAGCAGTGTCTGAACTCAGGCTGCGTGTCCAGTAGAGCTGCCGTGGGGACGGACGCTCGCTGTCTCTCCGTGTACTCCAGAAGCAAGTAGGAGCACAGCTGAGGCCACTTTAGGAGGCCGCTGCAGCTGATATCGACCTGTGGAGGGAGGTGAAAGCAACACAGCAGCTCGACTTCATGATGCTTGAGTCATCCGTTTATTTCCAAGTCAGACATTTTCAACAAATTCGTCTTCTGACCTCACTGAAGAATCTTTGGACCCAGGTGTCCTCAATATTTGGGCCCATCACGGACCTCAGGACCTCCTGAAACTGCTGAATCGTCAACCCAGCGTCTTCGCCGCTCTCCCGGTTCCTCCCCTTCAGCCTGTTCCTCTTGGTCTTCAACGCCACGGGTGGACAAGCGAACGCGTCTCTCAGGAGCTGCAGGTGCTCGGTGCTCAGCTTCTCTGCAGGACTGACGCCTCCGGCCGGATCACTGCAGAGAGATACACAGCAGCCGTCTGCAACTGTTGAAGGTTTTCTATGTTCTCGTCCTCTGTGTCAGATCTGCTTCATGTATGTGCTGCTCCCTTGTGGCACCAGCGGAGAAGCACCGCTGAGCCTGACAGATGTGTGACAACCATCTGGGAAATGAAAACTCGGAGCAATGTTTGGGGAAAGTGTCGTCCTCCCTCCCGAGCCCCCCTCGTAGCTCCTGTGTGGGCCTGTTGCTCGGGGAGACCACCGGCAAGAACAATCGGTCACATGCGGCTCAACGTCGGGGGTTCTTTTTCTCAGGCCATGCTTGACTGGTCCTTTACTTTCCACCACAATCAGCCATTTGAATCGTAAAATCATTAAGTGATCAACGTGTAATTTGCTCAAAAGGGCTTTTTCTAAAGGATTGTTGGGTGTGAAAGGCAAAGAGAGGGAGGGAATTATGGCAATTTAAAGATAGCGATGGAAATGTTTGAAGGAAAAGATTTGAGACGTTGACCGTCAACATGTGACACTGAAATCAAAAACAACCATAATCTACTGGACAAACTTGTAATTCAGAATCAGAAAAACTTTAATGTCGAATAAGGGTAGCATAAAAACACGTTTGAAAAGAGCAGGTAATTCAATAAAAAAAAAACTGTTTTTAAAGATTCAAACAATCTCTGACATTGTTCTTGGAACCATTTTGCTCTGTGTGAGTAGGCAGCATTGCAAAAGTCAAATCAGTCACGAAAATTCAGGTGACAATACGGACAAGTGATGAACAAAGAAATAGGAATAAATAGGTTAAAGTACTGTGGCTCACCAGATTCGGCTGTGTGGCACCTCTGTTTCATAAAGCCTCCAAAGACGTTTGTTGTTTCTCAAAGTATCCATCCAGACGACCTGACAGAACTGTTCACCTCTTTTTCGATCCTCCCAACTTCTGCCAACAGGCTTTCACATCATGCAAGTTCTTTTGGACCAAGAAAGATGCCGTCGTGTGTGGAAGCAGCCTGGGATCAGTCCTCATCCGGAGTCCTTCTCCTCGTCCCTTCAGACAAAGCTGCTCGTCTTCAGGCGGGAGGAATGTCCACAGATCAATACGCCGCCCGTCCCCGGTGTTTGACCACACTGAGGGAAGGAGAGTCAACACCCCCCCGAGGGGCTTCCAGAATAGCCGCAGGTCTGCTGGGGCGGCAGAGCCGCACACACCAAGGAGACGCTGCCTCGGTGGGTTAATCATTCAAGGAGGCTGCTGGTCAGGACCTGCGAGGGTTCAGATCAGTGTCTTTATCAAACAGCAGGCCTGGTTTGACACTGTACATGTAATTTAGAGTGGACAGGAGTCCTCCTCAAACAAGAGGAACGTGTAGAAACAACCTGTCGCGTTTCTCTGCCATAGGCTCTCTGTCCTGCACTTCTTGGACTTATGTCGTTTAATTATTGCCAGGCAACCTGCTGCAGTTACCATTTCAATGAGCAGGAAGTATCCAGAGGGGCCTCCTGCTATGTTTAATGAAGCTACTCCTGTCCCGGTGGAGCCTGGTCTGCTGGGTCATTCCTTGCGTCTGAGCCTAAGTTTAGACTCACAGCAACTCTTTCAAATACTCACATCAGCTGACAGATAAATGCTGTGATAATGTGACATTGTTTTGGCAAAAACAGATATTAAAGAGGGAGTCCATTGAGTTTTTTGGGGGCCTCCAGGAAAAGAGATTGGAAGCCAAGTCGACCTAAAATTGTTTCTATATATTGTAATATATTGTATGAGAAACATTGATGGGAATCCTTCAAGCTGAAAGAAAGATGTTTGCCCAGAATAAAACACACCCCAAACTTGTTTCACCCAGTTGTATTTACCATTTGTGGCCACTAGATAGCGCCACAGCAAAGTGTTTAAATGCAAGCGAAAAGTTTTGCTTCATTGTTCAATTAAACGAGTTCAGCTCGAACTTTTTTTTTGCAATCACTGAAAAATACATATATTCGAAACTTTGTAATCAACGATTCTTGTCTGTTACTCTTACAGCGTTGTGTCCAGAGTGGCGCGCCTGTGACGCGCGCCTGTCCCCGTCGCCGCCGCTCCGCTCGCAGATGGCAGCAGCGGCTCACCGAGTGCCGCCCGGGATAATTACACTCCCGTGACCCGCCCTCGTTTCCCCTCAGTGAGACCGAGCGGTCCTGGAAACATCAGCTGTACTTCCTCAGCCCTGCCCCGTCTGCTGCCGAGATGGAGCAGTGAGGATGCCAGGAGCGCCGCCGTCTTCAGGGGACCGTTTACGTGTACATTTCTCCACTTTTCTGATTTCACCCTTTTATTTTCGTTGCCATGTTGCGGGTGGTGGTAGAGTCGGCCAAAGGACTGCCGAAGAAGAAAGTTGGAAGCCCTGATCCCATAGTCTCTATCATCTTCAAAGGTAAGATTTCTCTTTCTTCTTCGTATACTACAGTTTAGTTCTTATTAAGTTTCTGTTAAAAGTGAACCAAACCTTCACATTTAAGCTCAAAAGAAGACTTAGAGCAGTTTTATTTAAAACCTATATGTTAGATTTTATTTTTACTTTGTTGTGTTTTTTTATTGTGTGATTGTGCGACAGGAATCTATTTGCAGGAAAATGGAAAAACTTGTGCGTGTGTGTGTGTGTCTGCGTCTGTGTGTCTGTGTCTGTGTGTGTGTGTGTGTGTGAGAGAGAGAGAGAGGAATCTGTTTAATCTGTAGATCCAGGGAGCCTGAATGACTTAATGTGCGCTGTTTAAAGAGCAAAGACAAGTTGGGAACTGCAGGAAAAGAAAACCTGCCTTCAGCAACAGAATCTGTTGTATCAAGCTGCAGTTGGAGAGAGAACAGTGTGGATCCATAATAGGGGGGGGGGGGGGTTAGAGCTGAAGTTAAAGGGCATTAAAAAAGTCTAATGATGGTGCGGAGAACTGGACTCATGCGGCATCACATACCACACGTACTCATATTACTTCCAAATGTTTTCAGATGAAAAGAAGAAAACCAAGTCGGTGGACAGCGAGGTGAATCCTGTGTGGAACGAGGTAAGTCTCCAGGGACGACACAGTGAATATGCACACATATTCCCATCCCACCACTTTGCCTATAACTCAATCGGTCATATTGAGTCGAAGCAGGAATGAGCGATTCATCACATGATGTTTACTGTCACTAAACATCACATGCAACTGTGTATTCATTCATAGCCTGCTTGTCACTGTCTGCCTTCAACATGTCAGTGGCTGTTTTTTTTAAGTTTCAGCTTTCAGTTGATCTTTTTTGAATTCAGACCAAATTTACTCCTCTGTGATGCTTTTTTTTCATGCGACTGACTACCTTCTCTCCACCCTTTCACCCAGGTGCTGGAGTTTGACCTGAAGGGTGTCGCCCTGGACTCCAGATCCTACATCGATGTGATCGTCAAGGACTACGAGACCATCGGGAGAGACAAGTGAGTGCCGTCCCGCCCGAGTCGTGGCGGTGATGAAAGACCCGTCCACCCGCCTCACCTCGCTGAATCACACCGCAGAAGTTGGTCGCGTCTCGCCAACGACTTCCTGAGAAATACGTGTGTTCAGTCACGTTTCCCAGGTGAGGAAACAGTGTGGCGGTGACCTTGTAATTTATATAAGAAGTCAGTTTGTGCAACTGACACTTTGGCTCCGTCCTGTCAAGGGCAACACGAGCCGTCGTTCACGCCACACAAGCTCCTTTTGGAGCCTGTTTACCGCTGAAACAATCATTTGCACATGCTGCTTCCTGGTGCTTTACTGACCTCAGTGAAACTCTCGTTTGCTAAAAAGTGAGTTAGATGCGTTCACAGTGACTGAGTGTTTGAGCTATGCGGGAGGCTGGCTGTGCCCCCTCACACCCTGCCTGCCATGCTGAGACTTGCTGCTGTGTGTGGGACGACTGCAGCTGATTGGGCAACAATGGACGTGGCTGAGTTCTTGTTTGTCTTTTTCTCTCCCTCTCTGTGGAATTCAAGGACCACAGTGTGACCAACTGCAGCAAAAAATGGCAAGCGAAGGAGGAATTGTAGCGCTTACGAATGCGCCCAGCGCAAAAAGTAGCCCAGAGGCTGCAAAACTTCCAAATAAAGCTGGAGTCGCATAAGGAACCAATTGTGGATTAACCACAAGGAACGTTTCCTCGACATCAGTGACTACTGCGATCAAAGTCTTGTTTATTGTACACAAACTCGCAGTACACTGCCGGCTTCTTATTGGGTGATGCGATCAAAGTGTTGGTGCATGCATGTTGTGTGTTTGGGCTTTACCGAGGAGAAGTTTCCCTGCGTGTGACAGTCATAACCGGGGGCGGGGCTCCGTAAACGCCGAGTCTCCAGCAAATTAAAGCGCCGAGTAAAGTTTTCCACTGGGCCGGCCAATCTGACACACTCCCCGAAGATCTCCACGGTGGGCGCTCTGACAACGACTTCTCTCTCTCAAATAGTTTCCCAGATGCTGTTTATGGGTAATCCCTGTCGTCTTGGCAACAGGGGGGGGAGAGAGCGGGAGGGAGGGGGTTTTGTCATCATCGGACGCGAGGTCGAGCTAAACTTTGTGAGTCCTGGTGTCAGCAAACTTTTGGAAAAGTGTCGGTGGGCTGTGGAAAATGTCGAAAAACAAACAAATGTGTAAATATTTCAAGATAAAGAGTTTAAGAAAGATTTATAAAAGACAAAGTTTTTTTTCTAGAATGACTGACGGAGTAATGCAGATTTTTGTTCATCCGTGAAACAAAATACAAATTTGAAATAAATTTCTGAGGCCTGTTCTTGGGGGAACTGAGGCCAAAGAACCATCTCAGACTTGAAACAGTCATTCAGATACCTTTAAAGGATTTATGACCGGAAAATACTTAAAAAAATTTCCAGTTCTTGTCATTTTCTTTCTTATTTGGAATGTGGGGAAATTGAAATCTGTGCCTTGACATTGTTGTAAAGACCTGTTTGAAAAAAAAATCCTTGGCAACATTGTCTGATTTCCCGTCATTTCATAAACCAAGTCAGCACAAATCCCCTCCGGAGCCTTTCACCTGCTTATTCGGTGAACACGTTTCGGCTCTGACGCTCGGCGATCTCTGCGCCCTCGTCACAAACCCCGAGGCGATCCGTGTCGCATCACAGGCCGAACGATGTTCCAGTGGCGTCGGCCTCACAGTTGTGTGAGAGGAAATGAGCGCTGACAGAGGGGAGGAGGGTGCTTCTTTTCGGACTGAAACTCAGCCAAGGAGGCTCGCAGCTGCTTGGATCGAACCCTCGCTCGCTCCCATATATGGACACCTCGCTCGTTCCTCCTGGTCTGAGATGAATGAGAGTTTGATCGCACCAGAAGAAACACATCAACTTGTTGATCAGGAGGTTTAATCTGCATCCAGACTGCCTCCATCCAGTGGGCATGCCTCCATACTAACTTCACCCTGCATGTGGGTGAGTGTAATATTTGGCACATGAGTGATGTTTGTGTCTATGACTCACTGGGGCTTGACAATGGTCACAGAGTCTGTTTTGGCTATTGTGTGTTTATATGGGAAGTTGTGAGTGCAAGCACGGCTTCCCTTCTCTGTTCACAGCAGATACTTTACAGGCGCTGATCATTTTTCCACAGCTCTCTGCAGACTGGCAGTTTAGTACCTGCAGGATGTGGTTTAATAACCATACACTGGTTCTGTTTTGCTTTCAGTATTTGAATGTTCTTACGTCAAAGGAATGGTTACAAAAGGAGAAGTGCGTCCGTCAGACAGTGTGTGAACCAGTTCGTCCACAGCAGCCTCTCATCTGAAACCACCTTCTGTGAAAAGTCCACATCCTCTTCATGATATTGCTTAGATTCCATTGAGTTACACCGGTAAGGACTTTCGGCCCTTCCGTCCGACTGGAGGCTGCATACCAGCTCCGTAGAGTCACCGGCTCGGAGAGGGGAACCCCTGTGTCGGGCCCCTCTCTTGCTGCCAGAATCATGACTCCACATCTCCTCCTCACGGCGAAACACGGCCCGAATGTTCGAGTCATGTCCTCAAATCCTGGTGAGCTCATCTGCAGCCGCGCCAGGAGCTGAGCAAAGTGCTGCCGCTGAGTTACAAGCAATGGCAATACAGGACAGTAGAGTCATTAGCATTTGCTCTGTTCTGTGTGATGAATTGAATCAGCTTCTCGCTCAACACAGACAGGAAGCTTTCAGGCCCGTGGCTTCGGTGTGATTTTCAGTAAGCAGCCAGGTGATGAGGTGCGTTTGTTTGTCTGGGGAGGCAGGGTTTGTTAGCTCTGGGTGGCGACCTTCTCTCTACCCCTTTTGTTAGCGTGACTTCACCGCACAGACTCGCTGCCGCTTGTTTCTGTACAATCTGGACCCTCGTGCTTCACCTGCCTCGGGTGATCCGCTTCCCTTGAATCGATTCTTACTGGCTCAAAACACAAGTGAGACCAATCTGTCTCAGTATTTGGTTTTCAAAGTTGTTGTTGTTTTTAATCCAAACAGATTTCTTGGATCTGCCAAGGTCTCTCTGAGGGACCTCGCCTCAGGTCAAGCCAGGACACTGCCGTCCAAAAACCTGCCTCTGGCCAACGAAAGTGGACAAAATATTGGAGTAGGTCTCACTCTGTCGATAAAGCCTTTGTTCTTTACAAAAGACTGAAATAAGGATCCGTCCAATCATTTCCCTACAGGCCACCATCGACCTGGTGATTGGCTATGACCCTCCAGCCAATGCTGCACAGAACCTCAACGACCCTCAGGGTGGAGACACTCCAGTGGACGCAGGTGTGTCCTAGAAACGGGATGACCGGTGTCGGTATCAACGGTGTGATTTCTCATCATCGTCTCGTCTTTCTCCCCTGGAGGAGGTGGAGGCAGTGATGAAGGTGACGAGACTCAACCGGACGGGGGGCAACCTGGCTCTCCGGGGGCCTCCCCCTCCTCCCCCTCCTCTGGTCAAGCCGTCAGTCTTCGCCAGAAGCTGGCCAGGGCGCAGAATCGCCACCGACTTGCGAACAAACCTCAAGACTTCCAGGTCAGTCAGAGTCATCATTAAAGAGGACAAAAACCAACTGGAAACAGCACATTTCGACACAGTGGTGGAGAGCAGAACTGTCAGTATGAAGGGGATTCAGTTACCAGCAGTAAAAGTGTCATGACTGAAGATCTGGGCTGGGCTGCGATCAGGGCTGTGCTCTGTGAAGGAGTCTGCGTTGCTGCAGAACATATTTGTGTGTGGAGGGAGAAGATGGATGATTATAAAAGGAGATAAGAACAGTATGAATAAACATGGTCTTCATTCCTTTCTTGAATAGGATTGTTGCTTCTGTTAATCTTCTCACTAGATGCTGGTTCTGGTTTCTTACAAGCTCAGCAACAGAGAAAACTCAGCTCTACCACAGATCAACTGACCTTTATGTTCCTTCACATGTTTGTCTGTGTCCTTCAGATCCGCGTCCGGATCATCGAGGCTCGTCAGCTGTCCGGCAACAACGTCAAGCCGGTGGTGAAGATCAGCGTGTGCGGCCAGACTCACAGGACGCGGATCAGGAGGGGAAACAACCCTTTCTTTGACGAGGTTGCATCACTTTCACGCCCCCAGAGGGACGCTCCGTATTTCTGATAGACCGCTAAACGTGACATTTGGATCTGTTTTGTACTCGCAGATGTTCTTCTACAATGTCCACATGCTGCCATCCGATCTGTTTGACCAGAACGTGAGCTTCCGTGTGAGTACGAGGCTCGTGAGGCTCCAGCTCGTCCGTTTGTGTGGAAACAAATAAACAATTCACGTTTCACTGGTCTGCAGGTGTATAACTCCTACTCGCTGCGAGCAGACAGCCTAATGGGGGAGTTCAAGGTACCTGGACTGTTGTCCTAAACCCAGACATGTTGATGCAGATCACTGGTTGGTGTTTTTTTGGTTGATTGTGGCTGATTTTCTCTGCTCGGCTTCTTCACACAGCTGGACGTTGGTTATATTTACGACGAACCAGGTAAGAAGCTTATCACAGACCGCAGATCTGAGGGTCATTTACATTCACATCTGTTGGTTCCTTGTTTGTAGAGATCAGGGTTATTTCACTGTTGCGTTCAGCATACAGAGGAGAAATAGCTGCCTCCTGATGATAGCAATATTCATATATTCAGCCGTGCTGCTCATCCCACAAATGCATGTTTTAGCTTTGCTATTTTAGTTTACATTTATTTCTCTCTGCCTGTACAAGACCTGCTGGTGCTGTCTGTGTAATCACTGCATTTCTCCATCATGTATTAATACACGTGTGGTCCTGTTACAGCCCACTCCATCATGAGGAAATGGCTCCTGCTCAACGATCCCGACGACTCGAGCTCGGGCGCGAAGGGCTACCTGAAAGTCAGCCTCTTCGTCGTAGGCGCAGGAGACGAGCCGCCGGTACGAGCCGTCAGGCCGCTTGCTCTCAGACCTCACCGGCCGCTTCCTCTTTCCTGGTGTGAACACACAGCTTATGCCCTTCACTTTCTCTCCGGCTCAGTTTCCTCCTCTGTTTGTCTGGCGCGTGGCAGGTGGAGAGGAAGGAGTGCAACGACGACCAGGACGACATCGAGAGCAATTTGCTGCTGCCAGCGGGCGTCACCCTGCGGTGGGCCACCCTGGTGCTGAAGGTTTACAGAGCAGAGGATGTTCCTCAGAGTAAGACAAGCTGAGGGCTTCTGAGCACAGTCAACAAAAGGTCAAACAGGTCTCCGAGCTACAAAGCCAAACGTGAAACCATTTCTTGTTTCAGTGGATGATGCGTTTGTTCAGACCTTGAAAGGGATTTTTGGAGGCGACCAAAACAAGAAGAATCTGGTGGATCCTTTTCTGGAGGCCCGCTTTGCTGGCAGAAAGGTGGCTCCTTTAGCTGCTTCAAGATCATTCAAGTCTTCTGCTGTTTCATCTACAGAATAACGTTGGTTTTTGTTCCTCCAGCTGTGCACTCAGATCATTGAGAAAAATGCGAACCCTGAGTGGAACCAAGTTCTGAACCTTCAGGTCAAGGTAACAAATCCTGAATGTGAGAAAATCAGTGAAGCAGTTCAGCCTTAGTTTTCAGCGTTTAACTAGTTAACTCTGTTTTCGTTTAGTTTCCCTCCATGTGTGAGCGCGTCAAACTGACCGTCTTTGATTGGTAAGTTCAACATGTTATCTAATCTCACTTTGCAGAATGTTTTATCCACAAGATTGCCACATTTTTTCTCCACCAAATGCCACTTTAAATCACAATCAATTTAAATCAGAACAGGAAGTACTCTGCACTGCAACCCCTCACCCCCGAACACTCCTGCAAGTCATGGTCCAGTTATCATGCTGTGAATATTTGTCTAAATCTCACCCACATGAGAGTGCAGTCGCTGTGTGAGTCAGAGCTCTGGGTGGCTCCTCCGTCCCCCTCCAAGGACACTCCTGGCACAGTCACCCATTTAGCTTTCATCATTGTGTGTTTCGGAGCAAATAAATGAGCCGATAAGTCGGTTCCAGGAAAGCTGAAGGGAAGTAGGTCCAAAAGGACAAAGAGGAGAAAAGTGGTCAGAGAGGAAAAGCTTGAAAAAAATGGTGTGGAAAAACATTTCCCTGTTGGAAAAACAGAGAGCCGAAAAGGTAACAGGAATATAAATGTTGTTTTTGCAAGTTTCGTTCTTCCTTCACAGAGAAAAGTGGGACGAAACAGCGTACGATACAGTAGGCAGACCACACTGTAATACCACGTGTGTGGGTCTGCGTGTGAGTGAGTGTGAAGTTATTATTATGTGTGATTGCAGGGATCGTGTGACAGGAAACGATGCTATTGGCACCACATACCTAAACCTGGCCAAGATCGCCTCCTCTGGTGGAGAGATCGAAGGTATTTCTCCGAAGCTCTCTGGAGTTTCGCTTACGAATAGAAGCATAAGGAAACAGTCTTTTATTGACACATCACAGCAAATGTTTGCAGACTTGTCCATTCTGTTGATTGTGTTTCTGTCTAAACTGCACTTGAATTTCCCTTTTCACTTTTTTTCCCCGGCGATAGAGGAACACGCAGGCACTGGGGATATGCCATCGTATGAAGGTTCACCTGTGCTCTTTTTATTCTCTGTGTGGCATGACATGCAAAACATCAGGCATGCTGTGCACGCAATAAGTGCTGAATAAGTGCAGCTGCATCCATGCACTGTGCAACTCGGCTTTGCTGTGTTTTGACCTTGCTGTTGCGTCCTGGATGATCCCCCCACCCCTCAACCCCCCCCCCAACCGCTGTTTCGTCCTCACCTCCTGCTTCTCTGCGTCCAATGCTCCCACCCCAGCAGCTGAAATGACCGAGCGCTGACCGACTAACTCCGAAGCTCTGCTTAGTTCAGCTTCGCTTCGCTTGAGCCCTCTCTGAAAGATTAAGTGTGTTGTTGTCTCCCTCCAGCCACCTCTGGCGACTCTGAGGTGGGCTTCTTGCCTGTCTTTGGCCCCTGTTACGTCAACCTGTACGGCAGCCCCAGGGAGTTCACCGGCCTGCCGGACCCCTACGAGGATCTTAACCATGGCAAGGTGAAGTAGTAAATTTTACTTGAATAACTACTCAGCCTGGTTCAGAGATTTTCCACTAGGTCTCGTATCTGTTACAAGATGCCTCATTACAACCTGTTTGACCCTGGCTCCCAGTGAAAACATGATGTTGACCGCCTGCAGTTGTCCGTGTGATACAATTGTGATGCTGCCTCATTCAGAAGTCTCAAATGTGTTAATGAAGTGAAACAGGAGCGATAGACTGAGCGGCAGGAATATCGTGATGTTGGTTTATGTTTTGCCAGCATGGTGCGAGAGTGAACAGCAGAACATCCCATCAGAAACAGTGCCAGAATGAATAAGTCTTTTTTTGAAGAGTAAAGATTCTTTGTCAGTTACCGCCAACATTTTTCTTGTCTCTAAAGATTTTTAATGAACGTCTGTGTGTGTGTGTGTGAAGGGAGAAGGCGTGGCTTACAGGGGCAGGGTTCTGGTGGAACTGTCCACGAAGCTCGAGGAGAAAGCAGAAAAAGCGGTGGAGAATATCCACAGCGACGACCTCCTTGTAACTCAGGTAATCCTGACTCATGCGGTTCTGTTGTACAAGAGGGCAGATTCACCCAGGACTGTGTCAGTGTTCATAAAGTCCCAAATCTAACAGACGGCAAATATTCTGGTATCTCAGTCCCGTCACTTTCAATCACTCGGTTGCATTGTCTCTTCCCCATTTCTCTTCCTTAACCAGAAGTACCAGAGGAGGAGAAAGTACTGCCTGTGCGCAGTCTTCCACAGCGCGTCCATGATTCAGGAACCGGGAGAGCCAATCCAGTTTGAGGTCAGCATCGGTAACTATGGCAACAAACTGGACACCACCTGCAAACCCCTGGCTTCCACCACCCAGTACAGCTGTGCCGTGTTTGATGGTGAGTGCTCACGTCCTAAAACACACCAGTATGACATTGTTGTAACACACACAGTCTGATATGTCTGTACAAACAGACATTAATTAGAGTGCGACTGTTCCAGGTAACCACTACTATTACCTGCCCTGGGCCGACACCAAGCCCGTCGTCGTGGTTACCTCATACTGGGAAGACATCAGCCACCGCCTGGATTCTGTCAACATCATCCTCTACATTACTCACCGGCTGGTAAGACTGCAATCATCCGTGATCCTCATCAGCCTTATTCAAACAGGCGCTCCTGCTTCAGAGCTCCTAGGTTTGCAGTAGCATGTACTGTATTGATGTTTGGTACACTTGGCTGCCATCATCAGTGGGAGTGGCGGCCATGGAGGTTCACGCTGGGAGGGTGACACTCACCCGTATTCTGCTGTCGTTGCAGCAATCGAACCTGGAGGATTTCAAAACGGCCATGTTGGCCAAGGTTTCCGACAACCAACTGGTGGAGGTGTGGCTAAAGTTGCTCAATCAGCTGATTGAAGACCTGGAAAGGTGAACAGAGAAAATGAGGATTAGAGAAGCTTCAACATGTGTTCAACATGTAGAACCCCCCCCCTCCCCCTAAAATATGCATTCAATTGACTCTCCATCTTTTTTGTTCCTTCAAGTTTCCCAACACCTGACCTGGAGGGTCGCTCCAACCTGACCTCTCTGGACATCCAGATCAAGAAGCTGCGAGACAGCGCTCTGACCTCCATGAGGGAAGGAGCCAGGCGCATGAGGGAGGAGGCCACGGAGATCGCCGACACCCTACCCGACCTCGAGCTGTGGGTGGAGAAACTCCTCCAGCTGGCCGAGGAGGTACGGACACAACAGGTCGCACCGAGTTTCAGACATTTTTGTAGGCAGTATGGGAGAAACATGTGTGTTGTTGCTCCCTGTTCAGCCCCAGAACAGCATGCCGGACGTGATCATCTGGATGCTGCGGGGTGAGAAGAGAGTGGCCTACAGTCGTATTCCCGCCCACCAGGTCCTCTTCTCCACGTACAGCGAGCAGGCCTGCGGGCAGCACTGCGGGAAGTCTCTGACCGTCTTCTTAAAGGTACACAATGAATGTCCCCAAACACAGGATTGAACATGATGCATGCATCTGTCAAATCACAATGCTTCATAGGGTTTTTTGTGTGCTGTGACCGCTCCAGTACCCAATGGACAAGACCAAAGGCCTGAAGGTGCCCGTCCAGGTCCGGGTCAACATGTGGCTCGGTCTGTCCGCACATGAGAAGAAGTTCAACTCGTTCTCTGAAGGAACCTTCAGCGTGTTTGCTGAGATGGTGCGCCTCCGAAACCATCACACTCCAGCAAGCAAACAGCCAAAAACAGTCAATGATCTGAAGATAAATATGTGCCCCCCTCCCTCCCCCCTTGATAGTATGAGAACCAGGCCCAGGTCTTTGGGAAGTGGGGGACCACGGGACTCGTGGGGCGCCACAAGTTCTCGGACGTGACGGGCAAACTGAAGCTGAAGCAGCAGTACTTCCTGCCGCCCAGAGGATGGGAGTGGGAGGACGAGTGGTTTATCGACCCAGAGAGAGCGTGAGTGCCATCGCACAGAGAGCTTTTAATTTGAAGGAGACGAAGCAGCTGATTCACAGCTTTCTGTCCGAACGGAAATTGCAGTTCTCATAACGGGCGATCTCCCCCCCACAGACTTAAAGAAGTAGCCAAGTGGTGCCCATCACTGTTTACATTCCTGCTGTGCCACAGACCGTGGCGTAATGAGAGCGCAGCAGGCTGGCGAGAGACGGGAAGTTCTTAACATTTTTCGTTCAGACGAACTCTGTCGGCTCGGGATCCACCACCGTGACTTGTTTGGTTTTCAACACCAACATCCTCTGCAGGTTCTTTTGTTTGCTGAGCAGCTGTTCACTCGCACACAGCTGAAGGATAAAGGAAATAGCTAAAGAGAGGGGAGAGACATTTCTTCACGCAGTTTGTCACAGTTTTTTCCATGACAGCATATGAAAAGTATGTGTGGCACATCCGCAGGCGGACACACTTTTGTGGTTTTTCTCTGGAGATCGCCCGTTATTTGAGCTACTCCCAAAGTGTCAACACAGATCCTGACGACTCATACAAACTCTTTCCCCGTACGTAGCCAGGTTGTGTTCTCAAAGTTGCCATTAGGAGGTGCCGAAGCCTCTTTGGGAGGCCTCAACGTTTTGGCCAGTTTTTCACAGTCACGCTGAATCCAGTCGATCTTTACGTTGCAGTCTGCTGACCGAGGCGGACGCGGGTCACACTGAGTTCATGGATGAGGTTTTCCAGAATGAGACCCGTTTCCCCGGAGGGGAGTGGAAGGCCGCCTCGGAGCCTTTCACTGATGTGGTGAGAGCAGCGCGCCGAGAGATGAAGCAAATGACACACCCATGAGGATCGACTTTCCTCATTTCAGTGACTGAAATAACAGCATCAATATGGAGATTTGAATCACAAAACATGCAGTTTCTCATTCTAAAATCAATGTAACATGTTTGTGAAAGGATGGGTCTGAGATTTATCCTGATGTAAATAGATGTAGCAACATCTGAGGGTGGCTAATTGAGCCTTTCGTCACACAGAATGGAGAGAAGAGCCGCAACCCTTCAGAGTTTGAATGCCCTGCGGGTTGGAAGTGGGAGGACGAGTGGACAGTGGACGACAACAGAGCTGTGGACGACCAAGGTGCGTCCGTTCACGTCTGCAGTTCAGAACCACAAACCAAATGTACCACTTGTTAAACAGAGAAACTTTGTGCATGTGTGTGTGCCGTGCGTACTCTGAAGGCTGGGAGTACGGAGTGACCATCCCTCCAGACGACAAGCCTCGGTCCTGGGTCCCTGCGGAGAAGGTGTACCACGTCCACCGCAGGAGGAGGCTGGTCCGGCCTCGCCGGAGAGCGGCGCTCCCTGCAGGAGCTCCGATGGAGGTCAGCGTACGACAGTAAAACAAAGCTGCTGTGACTGAGACAACGAAACGCTGGAAACGCTTTGAGCTTTGTGTCTCCCGCCCCCCCCCAGAGGCGAGATCATGGGGACCCCGAGGGCTGGGAGTTCTCCTCTCTGATTGGCTGGAAGTTTCACAGAAAAGAGCGGTCATCAGACACTTTCCGCCGAAGACGCTGGAGACGGAAGATGGCGCCAGAGGATCGCCTCGGTGCATCTGCCATCTTCAAGCTGGAGGGGGCGCTGGTGAGCGAAGGAATATCACTCAATATGTGCTTGGGACTCTTGTGTTTGAGTTGGACAGGACGGGATGCCTGAACAACAGGAACTGAGTCTGAAGGTGCCGAGTCGGAATATTTTCAAATATTGACTCTTGTTCCATTACTCATCAAATACATCAGCAGAGTCGTGGCGTGACGTTAACTGGCCGTACGAACACACGGGAGCTCTGACCCGTCTGCTCGGTTTACTCAGCAGGGAGTTGACACAGAGGAAAAAGAGAAAGGATCCAAAGCTGATGCCACCAAGATGTTCGGGGCCAACACGCCCACCGTGTCCTGCTCCTTTGACAGTGAGTGAAGAGGACACGAAAGCACAACTTCTCTCTTACAAACATACATGAATATGATGTTTGGACCCATGAGGAGCATTAAAATGTCTTGAACTCTTTCTGTTTGTAGGATCATTCCTGTACCACCTGCGTGTCTACGTCTATCAGGCGCAGAACATGACCTCGATGGACAAAGACAGTTTCTCTGGTGAGGCTGTCACTCCATTAGATAAGAAATCGAAGGAAGGGCTCTTTTTTAATGAAATGCCCCCCCCCACAGATCCCTATGCACACGTCTCCTTCCTGCACGTCAGCAAGACCACAGAGAAGCTCAAAGCGACGCTGAACCCGACCTGGGACCAAACCCTGATCTTTAACGACATCCAGATCTACGGAGACCCTCGAAACGTCGCTGAACGGCCCCCCGATGTCGTATTGGAGTTTTACGACCACGACCAAGTGGTGGGCTGCGAGGGACTTATGCTAGGAATACTTCTGCATTCAACTCTGTTGTTTTCAAATTGAATTTATGAGCTTCAACAGCTGGTTTAAAAGATTATTATAGGTACAGAAATAAATCATTGAGAATGTACCATGTGACCACCTGCCCAGGGGAAGGATGAGCTACTGGGTCGCAGCGTTTGCCACCCAATGGTGAAGCTGAATCCGAACATGGAGGGAGCCCCCAAACTGCTGTGGCATCCCATCATCCAGAGGGGGCAGAAGGCTGGAGACGCACTTGTGGCTGCTGAACTTATCCTGAAAGACAAGGTCTGAAAACAACAAAAAATAACACAACATAAATCTAAACCGGTCCTTGGTCCTGTTTCATTTAATAAAGAAGCACGATCAGGTTTAATGACACATGAGGAACAACAGAAAACAGCTGGTGTAACAAGGTTTTTTGTCTCTATAGTCAGGTGATTCCGAGCTTCCTCTGGTTCCCCCAAAGAGGGCGGAGAACCTCTACATGGTTCCTCAGGGCATCCGGCCTGTGGTGCAGCTCACTGCTGTGGAGGTACGAGTCACCCTCAGCATCACATGACGTTGCCTGAGAGTCCTCCACCTTCATGTGCGTCTCTCCTCCCAGATTCTTGCGTGGGGCCTGAGGAACATGAAGTCGTACCAGCTGGCCTCCGTGTCTTCGCCCAGCCTGGTGGTGGAGTGCGGGGGGCAGCGGGTGGAGTCGGCCGTCATCAAGAACATGAAGAAGAGCCCCAACTTCCCCAGCTCCGTCCTCTTCATCAAAGTGGTAATAAATCGTCGAACACATGTCTCAGAGTTCATCCTGACTTCAGATGAGCAGTGGAAGAAAGAGTTTAGCAGTTTAACACCCGCGGTGTCCTTTTCTCTCCACCTTCCGTCCAGCTTATTCCAAAGGAAGAGATGTACACGCCCCCCATTGTGCTGAAGGTGATTGACCACCGTCCGTTTGGCAGGAAGCCCGTGGTGGGTCAGTGCACCATCACCTCGCTGGAGGAGTTCCGATGTGACCCGTACATCATCACAGCCGAGGGCGCCATGTCTTCGAAAAGTAACAACGCGACCCGAACACTTTGAAATTCCGACACAATGAATGTTCTTTGTTCTGATGCCGTCCTCTGCTCACTGACAGTGGCTCTGATGATGGCCACGCCCTACAAAGACGTCTCTATAACCATGGAGGAGTCCAGGCCGCTGCTGGAGGCTCAGGTAAAACTCCATCCTGTGACCCCCCCGACACACACCCACGCTTTCAGTTTCCTCTCCTCACACTGAGTGCAAAATTTGACTTCCTCGTCAAATTTGCTAAACTGTGTTACTTTGGCTTACAGTTCATGCACAGCATGTCCACTGCTGTCGACAAACTGGCTTCCCCTGCCACTTCCCACTTTGTATGTATGGTTACGTCCTGTGTAGCTTTCTGATTCACAAGGCCGGGCACCGATGATTCAAAGGCGGAGAGTCTCTGAATTCGCTGTCGCAGACCCCACAAACCCACTGCTGTCACTATGCCAATAATCAACATGGGAAATGTCACGATATCTTTGATCTCACTTCATTTAACGGGCACTTTCAGATAGTGTCACTACAGCAGGGGTGTAACATATAAACGAGCAATGCAGAGACAGTCCGACATGCAACTGACATCAGGTTTAACTCTGGCTCCTTTCTTCTTCCGTATGACGAGTCTGGGTTCCATGAAGCCGTTCAAAACATGGATCCAACTTCATGTGGAAAAAAGTTGTGAAGTCACATCCTGCAGTCTGTTAGCTTAGCTGAACACATTGTTTGGAAAAAATAGTGAAGTGGAACACAAATACCATAGTTGACTTCTTCGCACAAAGATTTGCATCTGTGCTAAAACGGAAGTGTAAAGACGAGTCAGTCTGCTGTTTCTGAGGGCGACGTGCTGGACTTCATCATGGTCGGGAGGAATGGTCCCCTCATGATGAGGACAATAGCGTGACTTTTACGTGGAAAGTAATGAAATTTTAAAATCCTTCATTGCTGCACTTAAGTAGTGTTTTCAGGTTCTAACCCTGGAATTCAATAGCTATTTATATCCCTTTAAATTTTACCTGAGAATCACATAACACACTTTCCTAAAGCCTAATACAAGAAAGAGGAAACTGACCACAGACGGAAACTATTAGAGTTAGAATTTGAACTCCTTGGTATAAACACAGATTATGGAGCAGAACCAGCAGGATGAGCTTTCATGTAAAGAGCTATTTGCAATTCAGACAGCTTTAATTTAAGGGACTAAAAATGACAAATTAATATAAATTCAATCTACTTAAGTGAGGGTTTTCTGTGTGCATTTTCCACCTCCAGCATGTGCAGCACATTGCCCTTCCAAACAGGTCGTTTTTACACTTTGTCGAATTTGTGATGTTTAAATCGATATACTCTCGAGTTCAGCGTGGAAGGTGCTACATTAATAAACAGAGTCGGCTCTGCAGGCTGATCTAACCGGCTGCAGACAGTCCGCCCAAGCTTTCACCATTGTTATCATTAATCTTTGGTCCATGCCAATAAGGAAGGTAAACAAACGCACTTCCTAAAAAGCTAAATGATTTATGTTCACCAGTCAAACGTGTGTTTTCACAGTGAAGAACCAGTGTAGGGACTGTAAATGTAGAACCCAACACTGAACAGATTTCCCAAGTGTTCCTACAGGTCCGGACACGGGGACACCCGTCTCACGCCTGCTTGAGTCAATACAATTTGGTAGCTCTTGAAAATGAAGGCATGGTTGGTTTTAGTCTGCCCTCTGCAGGCCAGAGGCTTGACTGCAGTTGCTTGTTTGACCTTTTTCCAGCAGCTAAATTTCCAAATTTTCACACCAGTAAAAAAAAAATCAATTGTTGAATTGTTAAATCTCTCTCAAACAGCGTTTTAAGGGTGAATATTAAAACACCAGAAACATCCAGGAAGTGTATCTACATTGCTCGTTGTTACCCCCTTGTTTACCAATGTTTCTGTCAAGCTGCAACTGAATTTGCATTTTCCTTCTCTTTCTCACTTTCTTACCTTTGGATCTTTGATACGATTGAACATCGTCCCTTCTGTTGGAGCTTTATCTGATTGTATCTGTGACTTTGTTCTCTGTTTTCATGGCGTCACGTCTTCTTCTCTGAAGCTGGCAGAGAAGGTGAGGGGCAAATAGATTCAACTGAATCCTGCAACTGTGATATTCTCGATCTAAAGTCAGTGTGTTTTGTATGAGTGTAAGTGGATGTTGTTGATTTTGCAGGAAAAAGAGACGGTTGACTGGTGGAGTAAATTCTACGCTTCACTTGGAGACCAGGAGAAATGTCGCCCTTATCTCAAGAAAGGCTACGACACCCTCAAAGTGAGCGCCTGTCTTGGTCTCCTCTCCTAGTTGCTATAGACATTGTCCTGGTGCGAAGTTGCACTAAAGCTCGTTTTCTGTATCCGTGACTTTTTTTCAGATTTACGACCGCGAGCTGGAAAACGTTCCCGAGTTCCGAGGGCTGACCGATTTCTGCAACACCTTCAAACTGCAGCGAGGAAAGAATGAGAACGGGGGTGATGATCCCACTGTGGTCGGAGAGTTCAAGGTGCTTTGACCCCCCTCAGACAGCCAGGTGTTCAGTTGCAACGTCATTTTTTTCCCTTGAGTATGTTTAAATCTTCCTAAATCTTCCCGGTTTCTGCCCCTTCAGGGTTCGTTCAAGGTGTACCCCCTCCCCGACGACCCCGGTGTTGTCCCTCCGCCTCGTCAGTTCAGAGAGCTGCCCGACAGCGGACCTCAGGAGTGTCTGGTCAGGATTTATGTGGTCCGGGCCATCGACCTGCAGCCCAAAGACAATAATGGCAGAGTGCGGAAAACTCTCTCTCACCAGTGTCAAACAGCTTTCTTTCTTTCATGCACTTGAGCCAATCAACACCCTCTGCTTGTCCTCTCTGCTGCTCAGTGTGATCCCTACATCAAGATATCACTGGGAAGGAACTCCATCGAAGACCGAGACAATCACATACCCAACACCATCAACCCTGTGTTTGGAAGGTAAACCGATCAAGGAATCGGTGATCAGAAGATTAAAAGTGTAGAAAAATGTCAACAAAAACTTTGTGTCTCAACCGCATCTTTGTGCTTTCAGGATGTTTGAGATGACGTGTTTCCTACCACAAGACAAAGACCTGAAGCTCTCGGTGTACGACTACGACCTCCTGAGCAGAGACGAGAAGGTCGGCGAGACGGTGATCGACCTGGAGAACCGCTTCCTGTCGCGATACAACTCATACTGTGGCCTGCCGCAGACCTACTGCACGTGAGGAGGCGCTGAATGATTCACTCACAGAACAAAGACATTCTCGCATCCGATGCGCTTCTCAGAGATGACAGACTTCAAGCCTTCTTCTGTTTTTCGCTCTCAGTTCTGGCGTCAACCAGTGGAGGGATCAGCTGAAGCCGTCTCAGCTCCTGGAGAACCTGGCGCGCTTGAAAGGACTTTCCAAACCCCGGAGTGAAAACAACGGCACCTCGCTCACCTTCAACGGCAAAGATTACACACTGGCAGAGTTTGGTAAAGGCACTAAATGCAGCTTCCACCTCACATTTAAAGACACGTGTCGTCTTTGAAGGACTACTTCTTCTAAAAATGCAACTGGTTTTGTTTCTGGGTGAAGAAAACAACAGAGAAATCCACCAGCACCTGGGTCCACCTCATGAGCGACTCTGTCTGCACGTGCTCAGAAAGCAGGGACTCGTCCCCGAGCACGTGGAGACAAGAACCCTCTACAGCTCCTTCCAGCCCAACCTGTCTCAGGTGAGGAGCCGCACACTGGCCCGGCTCACGTGCACGCTGACCTGGACTTCACCATGACATCGTCTCGTCGTTGATTCTCTTTCAGGGAAAGCTTCAAATGTGGGTGGACGTTTTCCCAAAAACGATCGGACTCCCTGGACCCCCCTTTGACATCACGCCGCGCAAACCCAAGAAGTGAGCGAACAAAACATGATGTGTTTAGAGAAGCCAACGTGTGACTGAAAGGTTGCTGGTTCGAGTCCCTGTGGGCCCTTGAATAAAGCTCTAACAACCCCTGTCTGCTGCACTTTGCGCTGACCGTCCATCTCTCTTTGGACGTTCAGACATTTCCTGCGCGCCATCGTCTGGAACACCACCGATGTGACTTTGGACGAGACCAGCGTCACTGGAGAAAACATGAGCGATATCTACGTCAAAGGGTAGGCGGATGCGGCATACGTAGCTCTGCACCCCACTGTGGCTTTAAATGACCACACATTTGGTGCTGTGTGCCCAGCTGGATGCCCGGCATGGAGGAGGACAAGCAGAAGACAGATGTCCACTACAGGTCTCTGGACGGAGACGGCAACTTTAACTGGCGGTTCGTCTTTGACTTCGACTACCTGCCAACCGAGCAGCTCTGCCTGGTCTCCAAGAAGGTGACGCCTGTTTCCAGGGGAGAAAGACATTCTGTGAGATCGCGTTTGCAAATCTTTTCTTATTCGACAGGAGCGATTTTGGAGTCTTGACAAAACAGAGTTCAGGATTCCTCCCAAGCTCATTGTTCAGATCTGGGATAACGACAAGTTCTCACTGGATGATTATCTTGGTATGAAGCCAGTTTTGTGTCTCCATTTTTCATCCACTCTCACACCTTTCTGAGGCAGGACTGACTGCAGTAAATCTCTGGTTTCAGGCACGCTGGAGCTGGACCTGCGCAACCTGGTGGCTCCTGCAAAGACTCCGGAGAAATGCTCCCTGGCTATGATGGACGACGTGGAGATGGGAGCGCCGCACAAGGCCGAGAACGCCAAATCCCTGTTTGCTCAGCAGTCAGTCAGGGGCTGGTGGCCTTGCTCCATTGAACAGGACGGGAAGAAGGTCCTGGGTGTAAGTCTGAAGCGACGGCACCGAGATGAACCCACATTTCGTGGACGTCCCTCGTCCATCCTGTTTGTCTTGCGTCTGAAGGGCAAAGTGGAAATGACGCTGGAGATCGTGAGCGAGGCGGCCGCAGACGAGAGGCCGGCAGGAAAGGGACGAGACGAGCCCAACATGAACCCAAAGCTGGATTTCCCCAAGTAAGAACCCGCAGCGATCTGAACGCGAGCGCTCAGCGTCAGCTGGATGGAATGCAGGAACTAACCGCAACCCCCTCATTCCGTCGAACGCCACAGACGCCCAGAGACGTCCTTCTTCTGGTTCACCAACCCGTGCAAGACCATGAAGTTCATCGTGTGGAGGCGGTTCAAGTGCCTCTTCATCACAATCATCCTCCTCACCATCGTGGTTCTCTTTGTGGCCATCCTGCTGTACTCGTTACCGGTAAGCACAGACTGACGACAGTTTTATTTACATCGCTTATGGACTCTGAAACCATGTGATCTTATCGGTCATCACAGAGTTTCAGCGGTTGGTTTTTTTAGTTGAATTGGATTGACCTGGTTCTTCTCCTCAGAACTACATCTCTATGAAGATCGTGAAGCCACTGCAGTAACTGTACAGGCGAGCGGAATATCTACAAGATCTCACCAAGTGTCCGACCATCTCAGCCTGCGTTGTGTGTGTCTGAATGTGTGCGTTTGTGTGTGTGTGGTTAGTGTTTCATTGATGGGAAGGGGTGCTTGCTCATTTGCACAGTATCATTCAAACACTTTTTCCACAATAAACAACGTTGACCTGTGATCAGTGCACAAGGTCAGGATCATCAAGTGAAACTATTGAGGTTTTTTAAAGACACTTTTTTATTGAAAATTGTCTTCATCACAGGTTCTAAAGCCTTTTGCCATGTGAACATTGAACAGAAATTTACAAAGCACTGCTGATTAAAAAAGGATTTACCTGTAAAAAAAACAAACATGTAGACCAATTGTCTCTTTTTCCATATCTTGCTGAGATAAATCCTCAACCTGAGTGCTTTTACACAATAAAAGGTGTTGCTTAGAAATTAAATATCTTAAGGTTTTCTTCCTGGTATTCAATAAATACCCAAATCTAGCCTTATTTATGTCCCAT
>JASSRZ010000086.1:11450402-11466679 GCA_032164315.1 Malacoctenus gilli | reverse complement strand
GTCAAATTGTGATACAAAATTCGTCTGAAAAAGCAACAAATAGAATAAAAGTGAAATAAACTCAACTGTAAGTCTGAGGAACTACATATGCTACCTGGTAGCAGCAAGCTAGTAGCAGTTAGCTGGTAGCAGTTGGTGGCACTTAGCATCGATGCTAACCATGTCTGCGAAGAGTTGCAGCAAGTGTCTCTACTGTCCTTCGCCCTCACGTGTGTCAGCGTGTCCATACCTCCTTCATGTAGCAGTCCCTCTGACACTGGAACGCCATCGTGCTGCTGGTTCGAAGACGAAACACCGGCTGCTTCCGACAACGTGCTTGTCCGAGTGAAACCCGACCAGCGGACCGGCGGCTGTCAGGTCACAACGAGCAGCAGCGCGGTACAAACTGCATGACTTTCACTTTCTGTTTATATTTATCCACGTCCAAAACGGACTTGGTGATCCAGCAGGGGTTATCGCCGATGAGTGGCCGGACGGTGACCAGTGGTCTCTACCACAAGGGGGCGCTAACGGACCCAGTCCTTTGACCCCTGTGGTCTGTCTGCAGTCTTAATCAGTCAATAAATGGTCAGTAGAGGGATTTTACCACACCTTTGACGTACTAAGATTAAAACAAAACAACATTATCTGCTGTTGATTATATTAACTACATGAAACATATTGTTTATTGGTGTACTGCTGCATTTAGTTCCCGCTTGTCCTCTGTTTGGAGACAGTGTGTCAATCTTATTAAACTGTTTATAATTGTGTCTCACACAATTTAAGTCAAATTTATTATTGTTTTGCATGTTGTTCTCGAAGATTGACCCAAAAAACACTGAACCAAACAACTGATTGATATGAAAGATGTTATTTATTAAATCAAAAATGATAGACCGGTTCACGATAAAATGTCAACAGTGTTCGATACAAAATACAGTAGATTAAAAAGAAATTCTAAATTTTGGACATTATTCTGAATCTTGGGCAAATATTACAAGCTTTAGCAAACACTGCCTTCAATGTCCTATATATACATCCATGGGGGCGGGCAGTTGCTGGAGTTTCAGTCGGACTGTAGAAAGTAGAAAAACACACAAATGTCAGTGTCTAATCCGTCACAAAGAAACTCAAGTTAGCCGACCGATGAAGGAGTGAACGTACATCACTGAGATCTCCCATATCTGGTGCTCCTCCTTTGTTGCCAGCAGCCAGTTCTTGGATCATCTGTGAGAAGAAAAAACAGGTTTGAAAAAGAATCCAACACCACACATCCCAAATTTCAAACAATGTCAGGACTGCGAATATAGTGTCTAAACTCTGCTCACATCGGCATATTTGTCGAATTCCTCTTTTCCATCTTCTTCCTCGTTTTCCCAGTCTCTCCAGTTGTCAAAGTCCACAGCAATCCAGCTGGCCTACAAAGAGAGGTTTTGAGACCACATGCTACAATTCCTCACAGCTCACAGCTGTTGTTGTTTGGTTGTCTTATCTGAATTGTCTTTGGAAAAGGAAACAGTGGGGCATGAATTGCTGTGATGACCAGAGTTTTTAGTCTCTTGGAGATTACACACACACACCTTGGCTGTGTCCTTCTGTAAACGAGGCCACGCATAGTCTGGTTTCACCTTCCTGAGTAGGATGTTGATGGTGCGGTCATAAACTCTTTCTCTGGAGTCCTGGAAAAGACACATCTTTAACACCACACTGGCCGTGAACTCGAACACACAGGAAATGGATTTCTCTAATAGAACCCCGAAACTTAATGCTTACATGAATCTGGACTTTGTCAAAGAAGTACAGCTCATTGTAGAACACGTCGTCCGTGTCGTTCTTGCAGCTGTAATCACAGGAATCGTCCAACAAAAGGTTGTTGACACTCTTTTGCATCCTTCAAGGCTTACTGCATGGGTCACACAACTCACCATAAAATCATTTTGTCTGGCTGGATATCCACTTGGACATCTTTAGGCTTTTGAACCATGAAGTTGATGGTGACATATTTCTTCCTGTCGTACCACCGCGCATTTGCCGGTTGACTGTGGAGAACCACCGATGTGTGAATAAATCGAAAAATACTTCACTTTCTACCAAGAGGGAAATCTCACAACATTCAGATCGAGTACAATTCAAACAGCAACTTTGAAGTAACTTGTTTTCTGCAAGACAGACTGGAACCACTTACCTTTCCTCCGGTCTGACAATTTTGGGTTTGTTCATTGTAATTCTTGCACAAAACTCTACTTTGGTTTTGGGTTCAGCGTTGGAACAGTAAAAAGCATGTGGCTAGTCCCTTCAGCTGTGTTCTCTAATGCTATGGCCAGGCTCAGGCAGCTATATATAGAGCCAGTGGTATCAGCTGCTGGGAGACTTTCGTGCTCCAGACCCCTTCCCTGCCCCCCACCCCCTGGTTAGATTCTGTTGCTAGAACACTCTGGAAAACGAGTGCTTTTTCTGGGCTCCACAAAAATGCAGCCACTAAATGTTGGGTGAAATCACAGATAAGGAGGGCTCTGCATTTCAGTACAAGACAACACAGCTTTTTATTCTGATGAAATGTTGGTTTTATGAATGAATGAAAAAGCTTTAGAGTTCTGATTCAAGCTTTTTTCTGTTTTACTTGGTTTAAAAATGTATTGTGATTGACCACGCTCAACACACTGCCAAAAGCCTATGTACGTGGAAAAAAACATAAGAAAGAAAATACATTTTAGATATAACATGTCAAAATACAAGCACATTTAATTTTGAATCTATTTGTTTCAATTTATTCAATATTTGTTTTTCTAGGGTGTCTTTTTGTCTTTGAACGTAACATAAACAAGAAAGAATATTGTTTTTGACTGTTAAACAAATATTTGTACTATGAGCCACCCAATGCGAGGGGTAGGAGATACAGTTCCTGTGCATGGCTCCCCCTGCTGGTGCGGAGGACCGTTGCTTTCTCAGCGGAAATTCTCCGCTGTGTGCGGGGAATGAGGCGCGATAGAAACCAGGCAACGCTCTCTGACCACAGCAACCAATGCATTAAAAAATCAATACCTGTTTATTTTTTTCGTCTTTTCTTCTACCGTCTATTGACTATAGTCGTTTGCGACTCCGCTCTCTGATGAAATAGCAGTGAGTCAGAAGAACATGCCTCGTAGACGACAGGTAAGAACAAATGTAGGTCGCACGATAGGCTAATGTTAGCAGAGTTAGCGCCGATGTGCTCCATTCTGTGGATGATTAGCAGGCTACAAGCTTTACCCTCAGTCCATTCAACAACCCGACAGTTTGCTGCGGTAAAACACACAGCACTGACAAGTACTTCTTTTAAACACTCAAACGAGTCCAGACTAGATTGACTTATTGAGCTTTTATAGAAACTTTCCTCCTGAGTTAAAGTGTGAAAAGTACTGGCTGGTGGTAATTAGCCAAAGCAAATGTGTGTTTTTTCTCCTCTAATTTATAGAAATATTTCAATGTTTTCGACACCGTATGAATGCCGAATTTATTTTGAAGGTATAGCAGGGACCTTACGCTTGAGAGTCAAACTGTTACCCGAAGCAAAGTAAGTTCACAGCAATACGACTTAAAATGCTCAATCAGTCAATGCAGTCTGATCAGTATTCAGAAGCTGCTGCGCTAACGCCAGATGCTAAGCTAACAACAATAAGAGGTTGATCTGCTCAGTCGGTGGCTCGCTACTATTGGTGTAAACAACGGTTGGCAGCCGTCCTTATTTGTTTGTTGGTTATTTACATTTGAGGATTAAACAGAGGCTAACTGTAGTAAGAAAGGTGCTTAGTAAAACTCAGCTTGACGTCTATCTTAACACCAGCTGTTTAGCCTTTCAGTAAATCAGCTAACGACGAGCTGTCAGCTGACATTGGCCTCTTTCTCAGCAGCATTTTAAGAGTTGGCTGGCGAGAAATATCATCATTCTCCACATTTTGACTTGAAATGAGAACAGCCTGATTACTTCTTTGTTTGTGCTGTGTTCAAGATCGTAGCTGTCATGTTTTTACATCACTGATTTGCCCCCTCCCTGCATCTCAGTCTGAACACTTTGTTCTGCACTGTGCCTGCATTGCTCATGGTAATGGGTTGTCCTCCTCGGTGTTATTTCCCTCACAGAGACACATGCCTGGTAGTGGTTCAGACGGAACAGAGGACTCGGACTCCTCCGCTGAAAGAGATCAGACCAACAGTTCAGAGAGCGATGGGAACCTGCCCAAGAGACAGCGTCTCACCAGAGCCTCTACACGCCTTAGTCAAAGCTCTCAGGGTAAGTGCATACATCCTATAAATAAAACATCGTGTTTATACAGTCCCCTTTAGGTCTGCTGTTCATAAAGCTCAGTGGTGGTTCGCCGTGGTTTCTCCCACAGATACGCCGGACTTGAAGCGAGCCGCAGACCACGATGAGTCCCCGCCATTGACGCCCACGGGAAATGCACCGTCCTCCGAGTCGGAGCTCGACATCTCCAGCCCGAACGCCTCTCATGACGAGAGCCAGGCCAAAGACCAAGCCAGCAGAGACTCGGACAAGGACCTTTCCCATCGGCCCAAGCGCCGCCGCTGTCACGAAACGTACAACTTCAATATGAAATGCCCAACTCCGGGCTGCAATTCCCTTGGTAGGAGTCTTATTTTTGGTGGTCTTTACTCAACTTTTGTTAAAAAAAACTCATTCACATTCTTTTAAGTCACAACCCACCATGTTTTGTTTCTTTTCTGTTGTCACATTCGATCTCTATTTACACTTAACAACACTGTTTTTTTAAAATTGATGTTTCCGACTGCTCCAGCTTTCCTGGATTTTGGGGGATTTAGGTGGTTTTCTGTTCTCTTGGTTGCTCAGGTCACCTCACAGGGAAACACGAGCGTCATTTTGCTGTGTCAGGCTGCCCTCTCTACCACAATCTTTCTGCTGACGAATGCAAGGTTGGTATCTTAAAATCTACATCCCCCCCACACACACTTATACACACACACTTTATAATTATGCATCATACTACTGTAGGACTAGTCACATATGGCGTTTGCGGCTATGTTTTTATTTTTCTTTCTTTATTTTCAACACACAGATTTTTAGCATAAAGAGAAATTATATTCAAATAGCATTTTTTGGCTCGATAAATCTGTGAAATACTGAACATTTTGAGCTGTATTTTATGTCATTATTCATGATCAGCATTTCATTGTCAGGTAAAAGCCGTCAGTCGGGAAAAACAAGAAGAGGAGATGAAGGTTCAGGAGGAGAGCAACTCGCGACACGCAACCCGTCACCAGGTAGTTCTTTCTTTGATGGTGTTTCTCTGTTTATATAGTATTCTAATCAGTGTCTGCCTACATGCATTTTCAAGGTCATTTCTTACTCAGAGCCCTCGGTAATTAGTCGGTGTGCTTATTTTCCCCCCCGAGACGCCAACGTCCAAACAAAGCCGATACAAAGTGCAGGTGGATGAGATCAGGAAGGGGCGGAACTCTGGGCTGCAGAAGGAGCAGAAAGAGAAGCACATGGTACATCACTCTCATTCGTTCCCACACTTCCATTGCCTGTTTTACTGTTGGTGCTGGCTCTGTCGCGCTCAGCTGGCACGCTGCCTCAGCTTGTGTCTGTCATCTTGTGTCGTCCACAGGAGCATCGGCAGACGCACGGAAACACCAGGGAGCCTCTGCTGGAGAACATCACCAGTGACTACGACCTGGAGCTGTTCAGGAAAGCTCAGGCCCGTGCGTCTGAAGACCTGGTAGGGATGCCGCTGCACCTACGATGCATCTGTTAAAAGATCCTGCGCATGTTGGTTCACAGGTTACTCAGGTTTTCCTTCTGTCTTTTGCAGGAGAAGCTGCGCATCCAGGGTCAGATCACCGAGGGCAGCAACATGATTAAAACCATCCTGTTTGGCCGTTACGAGCTGGACACCTGGTACCACTCGCCCTACCCGGAGGAGTACGCACGGCTCGGACGTCTTTACGTCTGCGAGTTCTGTCTCAAGTACATGAAAAGCCAAACCATCCTCAGGAGACACATGGTGAGAGCTACCAGGCTGCGATCCTCACATCCCTCAGACAGACCGACCGACTGGTCATTGAAATGGAACTTTACGCTGGTTCTTGTTTCCGGCTCATCTTTTCAGGCCAAGTGTGTGTGGAAGCATCCTCCAGGAGATGAAGTGTACAGAAAAAGCTCCATATCTGTGTTTGAAGTTGATGGCAAGAAGAATAAGGTAGCAACGCTGGGGCTGAATATTTTTACACCAGTGCTTTATTTCATTTATGAGTAAAAAAAAGCCCTTGAACTTCAAGATTTTATCCATAAGCTCAGACACATATGGAGAAGATGTGGTGATGAACGAACTCGGTGTTGTTCCATCCTCAGATTTACTGCCAGAACTTGTGTTTACTCGCCAAACTTTTCCTGGACCACAAAACTCTTTACTACGACGTGGAGCCGTTTCTCTTCTACGTCATGACTGAAGCCGACAACACTGGCTGCCATTTAGTGGGATACTTCTCCAAGGTACGACGTAACGTCCCGATGCGTTCAGGTCTCCTCTGGTTTTGTCACGGTGTCGAAATCTGATGCATTTTGTCCATGTGTGTGAACTGAAGGAGAAGAACTCCTTCCTCAACTACAACGTGTCGTGCATCCTGACCATGCCGCAGTACATGAGGCAGGGCTTCGGCAAGATGCTCATCGACTTCAGTATGTACACGTAGAATTACTCGGCGAACTTGGTTTGAACTATCTTCTTCTTCTAAAGAGTCACTGCGGAACACCAGGAGGATTGAGGCGGTCAAGTCCTTCCTTGTGACGTCCTTCTGTCTGCCCTCCGTTTGGTTTTTAAGGTTATCTACTGTCCAAAGTGGAGGAGAAGGTGGGCTCACCGGAGAGACCTCTGTCCGACCTGGGCCTCATCAGTTACCGTAGTTACTGGAAGGAAGTGTTGTTGCGATACATGTACAACTTTCAAGGGAAAGAGATCTCCATTAAAGGTCAGTGGGAGGGTGGTTCATGCTGCTGCTTTCAAGTGTGAGGATGGACGAGACCTGTGACCGGTAGAAAAGGAAGCGCAGTCTGGTATTTATTATTGTTTTAATCTTTGCGTGATGCACAGAAATCAGCCAGGAAACGGCTGTGAATCCGGTGGACATTGTGAGCACGCTGCAGTCTCTGCAGATGCTGAAGTATTGGAAAGGAAAGCACCTGGTGTTGAAGCGGCAGGTACGGTGGAACACGCTTCGGATGAGTCCTGTATATCGCCAATAAAATCAGTCGGATCATTTCATCTGGAGTGAAAGTTGTGATCAGATTCATTTGATTGTGGTCTTTCTGCATTCAGGACCTGATCGACGAATGGAAAGCGAAGGAGATCAAGCGGGGCAACAGCAACAAAACCATTGACCCCACCTCGCTAAAATGGACCCCTCCCAAAGGGACATGAGCTCTGGGATCCTCAGGCTACTGAACAGACTCACCTTCAGCCTCACCAGCCACAAGTAGCCTCGACCTCTGAACTGTCAACGAAAGATCAGTGTTTCCTTTCACATTGTTACCGTTCTCTTCTGCTCGTGTCATGAACTTCTTTCTTCTTTTTTTTTTACTTTTATATTTTGCTTTCTTTTTTTGTATTTTAAGCGTCATCCGCTCCGATGAATTTGGAGCCGATAAACCGTTGCCGATCATCCCGATTTTGATTTACAAACTAAGCTTTGAATGTTCACTGATTAACAGTCCAGCGTGGTGGATAACATGAATGTTTACTTTGCTCCTACAGAATATACTGAACATGCGTGCATCATGAAACGCTTTCCTATTCTTTCCATGTCTTTGAAGAGATGTGCATTTTGATGATGATGGTAGTTGTTGTTTGAGAGTGATACAATAATCGTTAGCATGTATTGAGATTATGAGCAGGGTGTATTTTTAGGAGTATGATTATCGGTAACGTCTTTGGTTGGTTCAAAAAATAATATTGTATAGATCATCAATCGTGTCTTGTTTTTCCTTCCTTCCTTTTTTTCGCTCCATCAATACAGGATTGGGATCCATTCTTCTTGCGACTCTGCCAAAAAAAGAAAAAATCGACTATCTTTAATTTGCTGGAAGATTTCAAGAAGACCACTGTAAGAATGCACATGGAAATAAAGCAGCCTCAGGTTTTTGTACTGATACAATCATACCCTGCTCGTGTGGTTCCTCCGACATGTGGCTCTCAGTGGTTGTGGCAGCGGGAACCTTTCTGGTTAACGACTCTGGAATAAACGGAGAATATTTTAATGCGACTCTCTTTGTCATGTACTTCCAATAGCTGCTGCTCTGATGTTTTGATACACTCGAACCGAATTGCTTGAATGAAATAAAGTTGTTTGCTTTTAACAAAAAAAAAAATCAACAAAATTCAGCATGTCTCTAAAATAGGAAATATTTTAGCTCACCGTCAGAAACGCTTCTTCCCATCAGACCCACAAACATCTCGCCTTTGTTTCCTACGAGCACACAGGATGATCACATTGACTGAGCGGCAGGTAAACTTGCAAAAAAAACCCCAACCCTCAAACCAGCATCCTGCTGCTTACGTCTGTTCACTTGAATCGGTTTCTTTGTGGCTGCAACAGAAAACAAGAAGATGAAGCTGAGTTGCAAAGACGAGCTTGCATGCAGGGTCTCAGAGAGCAGGAGGTCTTTTCGAGCCCACCTGAGCGTTTTCCCATCAGTCCATAGAAGCGAAGCGCTTTGGTTCTTTTGATCAGTGCGACCACGGGGTCGCTCAGGCCCGTCTGCAGTGAGCCATCCTGCAAAGACAATCAAAACAGGTGTAGCATTTGTCTGCTGCTGACTTTTTATCCAACAGTCCGTCTCTTGAACCAGCCTGACTTATTCTTGTTTTGTTCTTGTTTTGTTTAAGATCTGATCTTAAATATCTTCCTGTTAGATATTATTAGAATTATTAAATAAAATTGGAAAACAAATCGGAAATAAGTTATTTTGTTCAAACAAAACATGCATAAAAACATTAATGGCTTATTATTTTGATTTAGTTTTTACTGACTGGAAAAAAAAATATTTGACTGAGTAATAATTATTTTTAGATGACCTCCTCCTATTCACTTTTTCAGTGAATAGAAGGACATCATTGGTTCTCACCTCCAAGTCTTTGGAAAGCAGCCCGTCCTCCTCTGCGCTACATTTCAGTCCTTGGTAGGTTTGCACCAGTGCGATAAAAGTCACAACCGCCAGCTGGATCTTCCAAACATCCATTTGTGGACGAGGCGGCGAGCTTTGGTGTGCTTCGCTTCAAAGCTGCTGTAAAAAAAAAGTCCCTCCAAAGCGAGGTGTCATCCAGCTTCTCTGTCCTCACTCGGTCCTGGGAGCCTTTATACCTCCGTCCCCCCGCTGGGAGACCCCTCCCTCCAAACGTGGTGCACACTCTTTCCTACGCTGTGTAGGAAGTTACATATTTGTCATGTTTGTATTGTGTTTGTTTAAAGTCTGGGTTTTCATCATAATCGCATTCGCTTGATTTTTATGGACTGAATGGTGTTGACGTTAGAAGACGCTGGATGTTTCAGTTTAACATCTTCCACCAGATGTTGTTCAAACCTTTACGATCAGACTTATTGTCTGTGGACATTCACATGTTCAACAGTATTTAAGCTCGATTGTTGACGATTGAAATTGCTCACCTTTCATTTCCATTTTTATTAGACATCTGCTGCTCTAAAAATATTCCGTTCCTTTGTGACCTTGTGATGCGCGCACGCTTCTTTGATATGGGAGGACGGGACGCGTGGGGCGCAGCAGGTCTCCGCAAATATTAATCGTCCTCTTCAAAGGGGTTTTTTTTATTGGTGTGTCCACAGACTTGGTGGCAAGTTGCTGGATTGGGTTTTTTTATGATACAGACGTGACCTCAAAGGTCAAATAGGTTTGGCTCCATAGCGGCTGATTAACAGAGATGAAACAATAAGCTGCGTGTTGCAGCCAAGTGTTACATTGTTCGACTGAATGTCAGGAGTCAAACGTGCTGCGATTATAACAGCGGAGACACACAGGTGACGTTTGGAGTGCAATGAAATATGTATGAGTGCCCATCATAACCAGAAATCTCCTGAAACAGTCACCCAGGTCAATATTTGTGGTTTCGTGGCACACATGTGCGTCTGTGGTCTCCTTTATTTTCCATCACTTCAGATAATCACACTGTTATCAAACCTTTTCATGATCTTTACTTACTTAGCCATCTAAATGCTCTCTTTGAATGAAGGATGAGCTCTTTTTCCAACACTCCAGTGAGTGAAATGTCTGGAGAGCCAATTACTTGACAATCGGCGCACGGTGAGGAGCTCCACTCGAAACAAAGCGGGCACACGCATCGCGGGGCTTTGATCCGGACGCAGGTGCTTCCAGGAGCGAGAAAAAGGCGCGACAATTAGGCCTGAAAGGCAATTACACCTGAACAGCCCTCGTGTGCGCGCGGGCTCACCCACAGCTAACGCCGAGCGTCGAATCAAAAGGAATCAGAGGAACAACATTTGCATATGAAATGGTTGAGTCACAAAGAGCCGCTGTCATGACGGACACACTGCATTTCCATGAGACACAGGCGGGGGGGGGGGGGGGGGGGGGCTGGTGGGTTGTACAAACCCCCACAGTCACAGACACACAGACACACACACACACACACACACACACACACACACACACACACACACATCTTTCATGCAATGTCATAGCAGATCAATGGGTGAAAAGGGTGCAAAAATACAGAAGTATTTTGAGATTTATGCAGTTCTCAAGTGATACATTGATTCCCTGATGCCATAAACTGTCAAAGGAAAAGCAGAGAAGGAGCAGTTCACGTTTTTGACCCCCAAATCCTCCTTGGAGCGGCCCTGCGTCTTGCGGGGGCTGTTTAATGTCGGCTGTCCGTCCTTCAGCGGAAGCTTTCTCATGTTAATAACTCGGCTGATGTCACATTCTGTGCAGCCTTCAAATGGTGCATTCACTGCGGCATTTCTCAGGAAATCCCCCCACCATCGTCAGCTTCATCTCAAAGAGAGCTGCGCGTGTATGTGTGTGTGTGTATGCGTGTGTATGATCACACACATGCTAATTTCTCGGTGGCTCTTCCATCTCTTGCGCAGCCTGCTGTGTTACGCCGATGACGAGCAGTCGGGGAATTGCGCCTGACGGATACAATGTACAGTGTCTGCGCACAATTTCTCTGTGGTCTGAGCTAATCGAAGCCATCATCCGCTCTATTGTCGAGGATCCTCCATGACTGGCTTCATGTGGTGGCGAAGCGAAGCCTCCTTAATCCCATTTTTACCAGCAGCACAGCTGTGATTGGTTTTTGGTACGGCCGTGTGACACGAGGTGGCGCAAACCTGGTAAACCCGAAGGTGCTGAGTGCTGAGGCCGCTAATCTCCTGTTGACAGATGTTGTGTTATCAGATGAGCTCAGCCCTTCCGAGGCTTCAGTGAGGTGTGTGTGAGCAGGGGCCTGCTATCATCACCCCTGTGTGCGACAAAGACGCTTACACGCCATCAGCGGCGTTTCTTTGTCCGTGCGACGCTAATCCGTCTTGATTCCGACAAATTTGTCCACTCAAGGGACAAAGTGGACTTTATTTGTGCAGGTCAGAGAATGAAAGGGCAGAGAGACGCCGTCCTGCAGTGGCAAAACGCAACAAAGAAGTGAGATCCCTGCTGAAATCAATCATTTCATGACCGAGTATTGTAGTGTAAATCTACAGACAAACTCTTTATGTTCCCCACAAAACACTGATGTGACCTTTTCCTGTGTGGCGATACTTCCCCAAGAAAACCCTCTAGCAATGTTTTCGAGGACCGAAAGACAAGGAGACGAGTTGAGCAGTGTGTGCATGTGTTTTATTATTCCCTCCCTTGAATCACTTCCTTGTGTTTTCTTTGGTGTTTGTTGCACATTCAAGCAGCACCATCTATCCAGCCGCAACTTTAGATAAAGTGTACCCAATGAAGTGGAGGACGGCATCCAGCACACATGTTGTTCAGGAGGTGGCAGTGTTGTCTAAGGGCTGAAATCAGAGCCGGGACGCCCGCGGGGCTGCCGCCTCAACGCCTGAAAAGAATTTCTCACTCACATTTCACAAAGACTCAAATGTCCTGATAGATTTATGTGTGACTTGTTGAGGTTGTTTTGCCTGTTTTGTCTGACAAACACAAAAATGTGCAAGTGCTGGGTTTTTTTCCCCTTCCACCAGCGACAACATTCTTTCGGGGAATTTGTCTTTTATTTTTGTGGTTTATTCTTGCAGAGTTTTAGGCTTTAAAATGGGGTTTAAAGTTTTGACATCCTGCATTTTTATCACCGAGAAATACATCTTTTTATTTACTGCTGCGCACAATGAATTGACTCGAAGTACCACATCATGAAAGATGAAAGCGGTGTTGCTGTAAAATACAAGATTTGCATCAACCGAGAAGACTTTTGGCTTTGCGAAGGCGCTGAGACCACCGTGTGGATAAATCAAAACACATTGAAACACTCAACTCACGAGAAATGTTTTACTATTGTGCTTATTGATTTGTTGCCCCAGGCGAGGGGATGGGGGAAAAAAAAAAGCTCAACCTGTTGGTGGACATCATGTCTTCCGAGTTCATCCCGACCACTTATCCTCTCACGCTGCCTTCTGGAAGACCGGCAGCGTCTCGATGAAGACCTGACTCATCGTATTTCGTGTGTTTCGCGCGGCGCTCGCAAGAATAGATCTGACAGCGCGTGATAGATCGCGTCCATACAATGGGAGGCAGCGCGACCTCGTGTACACGCGGCCATAAATTACGTTCAAAGTTGCTGGCTCTCCGACTGAGTCTGAATGCCTCCGAATGCTCTTGTTCCTCAAGTTGTTTTTCCCATTCGGTGCCCTGTGGCACTTTGCTGTGGTTTCTCCACAGAGGCATAAATTTGGCTCTTCAAGGCTCTTTGAGAGTGAAATACCACTGTCTGCCTTTGCATGCTCAGACTGGGGGCTTCAGGCTGGTACCGCGGCGGCTCTGCCTCTATATAGGCTCCCGTGTGAGACAGGCTGGTGTCATGAGACAGGCTGAGAAGTGGCCTGAGCCGTGTATTCTGTGTGTTTATTTGCTTTTTTCCACCACAACAACAAGCCAGAACAGTGACATCTGCTCCGTGTGCTGGCGTCTCGCGCTCCCTTCAAACCTCGCTTGAAAACGTCTCTCATTGTTGTACGTCATGATGGCGCGCCGCGCTGTCGTGACTGGCGGCGCCTGTTTGTGCAGGTGATGTCAAGTGTTCACCTGAAACGGCAGCAGGAGCCCCCCCCTCCTCCCGAGGGGGAGAGTTTCGCTGAAGCCGTTGTGATGAACCAGATCAGGGAAAATCCGCTGTTCGCGCAAAACCACTGAAAAGGCGTCCCAGGAACAGGCACAAAGACCTGTAGGCGGCGCTGTCGTGTGTCACAGAGCAGCGAAGAACACAAAAGGCGCTGATGCGAATGAATCATGACACAGACACCGAGTTTGCGGCCCCACCGCCGAGAAAGACGCACAGCGGGTGTGTTTCTGGATCCGTCTTCTCTGGAAGGCGTGGGAGTGTCCGGCGCCCGTCCCGTGATGGCCACTGTCTTGTGTGCTGTCTTCACCTCTCCTGACCTGGCACACCCTGTTTTTTATTCAAATGTCATCAAGGTGTGTAGAGCGCCTGACAGCACACACCGCTTATAAATTACGTTGGTCTGAGAAAATCCGAGGCACGCAGGGCCTGGCGCCGTGGGACGAACACCAAACGCTTTATTGATTCCGATGAAAGGAACGCTGACAATACAGGTTAGGCCTCTTGTTTACGTACACAATAAATTGATATCAATTACACTGCCTGGAAATGAGAGACGACCGCCTGAGAAAGTGCAACTGAAGTGCAACACGTGCGTTCGTGGATTGCTATTGACAGCACAACTCTCACCATCTACAAATTTACTGCAGCCGTCTTGTTTGAGATGAAATCATTCGTAACCTCGATGGCCCCGAACGACGTCCAAGCAGAAGAGCTAACCTTTGTGACACGTGGCTCGGTGACAGGCTGCAGCTTTCGTGACAGCCAAACTCTTTCTTTGTTTTTTTTGTCTTTGTGCGCCTCCTCGGCCAGAATTGGCGGCGCTCCGGTTATTAACTGCTGCCGCTCTGGCTCAACTTCAGGGCATGTTTCCACGGTAAGCAGTCAGTGCGCTTGAACGAGGAGGGGGTGTGGCTGTAATGCAGACCTGCCGGTTTGAAGGTGGAGCCGGTCCAGAGTCGCTTGTCGCAACGCCAATTAAACCCCAAACCTCGTATTCGTAGTTTCGCTGATCAGTTTCTGGCTCGCGGCCGGAGCCTCGCCGGCTGGTTCGGTTACCGCTGTTCCTGCTCAACTAGCTGCTGCTTGTCGTCCAGGGGCACCAGAAACATTTCGCTATTTGAGTTGAATATTTTGACATAAAACGCAAACGTTTTCGTGAAGCAGAACCTGCACTTACAGCTTACTGCCTCAATGACTGGACTGAAATATTTGATTTTGCTCTCAGTTTGGATACGATCTCCCCAAATGTGACGAAACAAGGCCATGACCTTTTGTTACTGTGCTTTTGAGGAGGCTCTGGGTGCCAGGCAGCGTGATGCTCGTAAATCTTGCCTCCTGTCTGCGTCCACGTTCCCGGCGCTGAGGCAGATTCTTGGGTTTATGACCTGTTCCCGTGTCCTGAGATGACTCGTCTCGGCAGATGACTCGTTCCTGTTCACCTGACAGTCAACGGTTAACAGGCGCCGCGTTGCTATCCATGACCTTCAGCTTTCACCTTTACACCGTCAGTCGTGCTCACGCATTCGCATGCGCATCCGGTGGCAGCAGCGACCTGGCATGCGGTGGGGTGCTCGCAGAACATTGAGGGCAACTTGGGGGGGGGGGGGGGGCTCCGCTTGGGGACGGCCGACCAGGGCTGGCGTCCAACCGCCCACCTTTATACTGGGAGAGAACCTGCTCTTCTGGCTGAGCCACAGGCGCTGCTGATGTCAAATACTTCAACTGGCTTCTTTTGAGCAAAACCCACAAAGAAATGTCAAAAAGACAGTTCATTTTTTTCCCTTTTGACCACAGCTGAGTGACATTCATCTTATTCGCTGCCACTTTGGTCTTAATCACTATGTTCAATATATCAGAGCTTTCAAAAGTACTGAATTCCCCAGTTTCCTGAACTTCCTGGATGGGATTTGAATGTTGACGTTTACATGCGAGACACTGGTAATTATGGTTAGTCTGATATGACAAAGCTTTAAATTAAGCCTTCAAGGGTTCTCCTTGTATCAACCTCAATTAATTTCCCCGTGTTTGCCCGACGTGTTGAACGTTCACTTCAGATTTGCGCCCTCCTCCCGTTAAGTGGGTCATTACCCCGTTGGACGAGTCTCTCGATATGATTGTTTGCTGTGCTTTCGTGGCCTCTCGACAGTGTTCATCTGTTGGTTCTTAGGTTAGAGCCCGCCGGTCCCCGGAGGCCCATAATTAGGCCCCGTTAGTGATGTTCCTGTTTGCTGGGCTCTTGCGGCTTCTCCGCCAACTCTCAGCCAATGGCGAGGCCTCCTTCGGTCAGACGTGCTTTCTTTGTCGGGGAGCCAATCGCCAATTCATTTCCAAAAGCCTCAGAGGTTCAAAAGCCAAGTGCATAATTGCTCCTTGAATCAATCTGCAAATTTTGTGGTATCTGAGCTGCAAACAGTTGGCCCGGCTCGGTTTTCTTTTAAGGAAGGAGCGGCTCTGCATTTCGAGTCAAAGGAAACATCACAGTGTCCTGAGGGGGGGAGGAGGGGAGGAGGGGGGCATGTAAATTTGGGGAAGATCCATGCCATTATGAGCTTGAGGTTTCCATACATTTCACATTAGCTTGAACGCAATTTGTCCTATTTGTTCAGCCTCTTTGTGTTTTTTTGCGGCAGCGATTGTGGGACAGGCCACACAGAGAGAAAAGTGTCCCTGCTCTACATGTGAGAGGTTTTCCCCTTCGCAGCCCCCCCACCCCCACCCCCACCCCACCCCCCACCCCTGCCATCGCTCGTCATAAACTTCAGTCAGCTGCTGCACGTCTGTTTGTGTGACAGAGAGACACTGGAGGCAGACAGTGCGGTTGTAGCAGTGTCACTTAAAGAGGGAGAAAAAAGACAGACAGGACTCATCTCAGTCTCTGCACCTTAATAACAGCTCACACACACACACACACACACACACACACACACACACACACACACACACACACACACACACACACACACA